>JALIGW010000002.1:17926126-18468626 GCA_023053685.1 Diadophis punctatus similis | reverse complement strand
TTTGCTTGTGTGATGCTGCATTTTAATAAAAGGTATTTTAAAATGGTTTATTGTATTTATACTGTATGCTATTCTATTTTAATATGTATGTATTCCACTCAGGCAGCTATTGCTAATGTGGAGTTTTACAAATTCATTCATTTGCTCATTCATTCATTTAGCCAGTCAACCAATCAATAAAAATTCATCTCTGTTACTTTCTACTTTATGAAGAGACAAGTTTACAATTAGAACATTTCTAGCAGATTCTATTTTTTCCAGTAACATGATGAATTAAACTGATTTTTTAAAAAAAACATAAATATTGTTTTGAATGTAGAGAGTGTCTCTTGTTGCATCTCATAGACTGCATCTCCATACTGATTCCTGCATTTTATTTTAATTTCCTTCTGTTTTCAAATTAATTTACAAATTCTCATTGCATGAGACAAAATTGTATATCGCCCTTCCCCAGTTTGCTCTTCTTGAGATGTATTGAATACAAGTGTATAAACCCCAATATATATACCTCACCTATTTTGAAATGTTTTAGGAGTCAATGAATAGATTAACTTATGCTCCCTGGTCCCAATTTGTATATTTTGTACTACAAAACCTGACCTTGGACCCAAAGCTGGTACAACTGAAGCTACCACATTTGGATAGCAAAAAACTGGTTGACAGCAACAAGACACAGAAAACTGAATGATTGCCTTTTCAATCATTTCAGATGACTAGATTGATTTAGAGCAAGAACCGACTCCTGAGAAGACTACTTATTTTGAGATTTTTTTTTCCTGGAAGCCAAGATTATTATTTCCATCTTCATTTTTGTGTGTCACAGTCAGACTCATCTACTAGCCCTAGGTTCTTAATATGGTCTTGACAAAAACCTTTGATGGGTTTCAGGGGCGGGTTCCTATTTTTTTTACTACCACTCTGTGGGCGTGGCTTATTTTGTGGGTGTGGCTTGCCAGCCATGTGACCGGGTGAGCGTGGGCCTCAGGAGCTTGGCAGCGGCCGGAGAAACAGGGGGGCATTGACCACCCGCAACGCAGCCCCCTGCAGCGGGAGCAGCAAGACCGCGGCAGCGGTTCTTATAGGAGGCTCCGTCCAGCCTGAATGCTTCTCCCCATTCGATGATCCTAGGCTGCCCAGGCAACCGACCGCACCGGTACTGTGACATCACCAGCGGGCCACTACCGGTGCTATAGAGTGGACCGCACCAGTAGGAACCCACCACTGATGGGTTTGCGTTGTCCCTCCAATGGAAAGTCTTCCAAGCAAGAATGCATTGCTGTTCCCCCTTTTGTTTTGGTCTTTAGGATTAGATTGAAGACATCAGCTAACAAATTTAACTAGAACTTGACTGTTGGGTGATCAAAGGAAGAATCATTGTCATCTTTGGACTGAAGCAGGCTGCAGTGCAAGCATCCGCTTAATCGGTAAGAACACAAGGTTTTCACCTGTCAGCACTGGCTGGATATTAGTTTCTTACCATGAGTGATAAGGGAGTCTATTAGTGCTTGCTGTTTACCACCAGACATACTTAATAGGTGTCTTTGGAACAGAATATAAAGTTTCCGTTATCAGAGAGTATCCAACTGAATTTGCCTTACATGCTTAAGGAAATATTTCCCCACAACACTTTCAGGATATTTAGCCATATGCCTGGATGCTTTTCACACATTGCCTTTGATCTGCAGATCAACAGCCTAGGGTATCAGTTCTGAAAGTTGTCTAGGGCTCCAAAAGTAAATAAATAAATAAAATAATTAGTAACAAGATCTTGCTGGAGGCCCCACACGACTGTATGGCCATGAGGCTTCTTCATTCTTTGAGACTGGAACACACATAACAGCCAAATGATGATGCTTAATAGCAGAACAGCATGATGTGATTATTATGTTTTAAAAATCAAAAATAGTTTTAACTCTTTCAGCCCTAAGGGAGCAGATTCAGCTTTCAATCATTACGTGGTACTTCTAGAGGGAGGAGGGGAAAACTCCCATTGCTTCTTGTCGGCAGTAGCAAATGAGTGCTATCGGTTGATTATATATAATTATTATATAATTACAGTTGTACCACGCAGGGAACAACCTGCTCCTTGGTATAATCATGATGCTGACCTAAAGAACTCCCAGGTATTTATGATAAAACTCTCCATATTTATCTGTCTGGTAAAAGTGAGGGGTCAAGTGGTCAGAGAATGCCTCAAGAAATTACTCCTCAAATGACAGCTTTGTGGCAAGTCCTTGTGTTAGCTTTCTGCACTGCAATTATGGCGGGCAAGGCATGCATGGCAGAGCTCAGGAAGTTAAAGAAAATTATTATGACTATTTTCCAAGAAAGGAGAAAAAGTGTTTATCGTTGGCATTTTATTTTCATATATAACTTCATTTTAGGTAGGGATGAAATGGTGCTAAAAGTTTATAAGTTTTTAGAGAAAAAAACCAGCTGATTCTAATATAGATTTTGTACAACAATTGAGGCTGGATCCATATGGTAGGCTCACAGCCTTATTGTTTTCTCCACTGGCTTCCAGCTGAATGATGAGACAGATGTATTTCAGTTAAAAGGGGATTAATCTATATGAATATTTTAATAATGGTAGTATGACTCAGTTTTATCTTAGAAGAGAGAGTGTGTTCCACAGGGCAGTTTTGAAGAACAGTGTCAACTCTGAAGCTGGCCTCACTGAGGCCATCTTTGAGGCTTCAGCGCTGCCACAGTGGAGATGAGGACTAGGGAGTGGGGAGTAGAGATAACTGGGAATTTGTAGCCAAAACAAAATACTTTTCCCTGGGAACCAAGGATATCCAAGAGATGGCTGAAGAGAGGAGGAGTGAAGTTACCAAGCGATTGGACAACACCTTGATTGGACCATGTGACTGATTGTTTGCGGAAAGAGGAAATTTTTTATTTTTAATTAGGTGAAAACCACAAGGACTTTTAGAGTCGGTTTTCACCAGTCTGTGCCAATATGATACATCCAATAAAACTATTCTTTATAGCACTTAGCAATAGCACTTAGACTTATATACCGCTTCATAGTGCTTTACAGCCCTCTCTAAGCGGTTTACAGAGTTTTAGCATATTGCCCCCAACAATCTGGGTCCTCATTTTACCCACCTCGGAAGGATGGAAGGCTGAGTCAACCGTGAGCCAGTGAGATTTGAACAGCTGAACTGCTGAACTAGCAGTAGCCTGCAGTGCTGCATTTAACCACTGCACCATCTCGGCTCTTGATTCTTTGAGGAATCTACCTGCCTTAGAGTTCTGTGTGTTATGGGTGTATTACTTAGAACTCAGACAAACAGATTGAGAATGTAGCATGTCAACTTAAGTTTGACAGAAACACTTACTGACTTTAATGAGTTCACATCTCCAGATCTGGATAGATTTAGCCCTAAAATGCTAAAGAAAATTCCTAATGATCTGATCAAATTTATTATTTATTATGTTGGGGAAATTCTGGAGAATGGCTAAATGAAAAGCATGAGGAAAATAAATCTATATTCAAAAAGAGAAAAAGTGGCCCTAGAAACAATATGACAGTTTGAAAGGATATCTGGGAAGATTTAGAACAGAATATAAAATGATTGTCTTGAAAAAAATGCAGTGTTTACCAAAAGTCAGCTATAATTTGTTAAGAACAAGTATTATTAGACTGCTTCACTGAATGACTTCTTAGACTATGGGAATACTATTAGCATGCTATATCTTGGTTTCCACAAACTATACGACAAACTACTGAATTATACTTAATTAGCAAATTTATTAACATAAGTCTAGATGGCATATCTGTTGATAGATTCAAAATCAGATTGAAGACCAGACTCTAAGAGAGATTAGAAGAACAAACAATATTTAGCCTTGAGAAGAGGAGGCCGAAATGATATTAGATACAGGTAATCCTCAATTTACAACAGTTCACTTAGTAACCATTCAAAGTAACAACATCACTGAAAAAAGTGACTTATGATCGTTTTTCACACTTGCAACCATTACAGCAATCCCCATGGTCACGTGATCAAAATTCAAATGCTTGTCAACTGACTCATCTTTATGGTGGCTGCAGTGTCCCATGGTGATGTGATCACTTTTTGCAACTTTCTGACAAGCAAAGTCAATGGGGAAGCCAGATTCACTTAACAACCGCATTACCAATTTAACAAGTTGCAGTGATTCACTTGACAACTGTGGCAAGAAAGATTGTAAAATGGGGCAAAACTCATTTAATAAATGTCTCACTTAGCAACAGAAATGTTGGGCTCAATTGTGATCATAAGTCAAGGACTACATGTAGTAGATAGCAGCCTTCAAACAAAAACCTGAAAAAAAATCTCAAAAGGTTTTTGTCATTACCCCAGAGCACAAGAGTCAAAATAAAGGATTCAAAGTTGGCAAATGCTTATCAAATACTTGGAAAGAACTTCTCAACAGTAACAACAAGCTAATTTTTTTTTTAAAAAATGTGCACTTCCCACTGACAATAATTCAGAAATGCTCTGGTAGATTGTTTAAGCCGGTTTGGATCAGTCCAGAGTTCTCACTGATACGTGACTATGAAAACTGAGTCCAAAAAATGTACAGCAGGGTATTCAAGCCAATAGCAGACCTGGGCACTTATTGTGGATGAAACTTAAAGAGAGCCATGTCAGTAAGCAGGCAACTTACACAACTAACCAGTATGCATAAATTCTCACAACTAACCAGTATGCATAATCTGGGGTGTCAAACTCAATTTCATTGAGGGCTGCATCAGGGTTGACCTCCAGGGGCTGGGATGGGCATGGCCAGGATGGACGTGGCCAGCTCAACGTCACTCATGTCAGGGATGCCTATGGTGGCCCGAGTGGTCTGCCAGCAAAAACGGGCTCCCGAGCTCCATTTTTGGCTCCTGCAACCCTTTGCCAGTGGAAACGGAGCTTGGGCGGCCCTCCCAAGCTCCGTTTTCACTGGCAGAGGGTTACAGGAGGCTTGGGTAGCTGAAAACGGAGTTTGGAAGCCCGTTTTCGCTGGCAGAAGCTCCACAGGCCAGTCCTTTGCTGTTTCCAGGTGGCCCTGCAGGCTGGATCTAAGTACCCTGCAGGCTAGATCTGGCCCCCGGGTCTTGAATTTGACACCCCTGTCCTAAATGATATTTCTAAGAAATAAAGATTGTAGTACAAAAAACGGTCACTCTTATGTCCTCTGTGTCCCATACGAATGGAAATAAAAGCTCTTCCTTGAGCAAACAAGGAAGAGGAGGGAAAAGTGCATTTCCCCCATATTGCAACAAAATATTTAAGTGCCCTATTGAGATAGAGTCCTCATTAATTATTTGATTTACAGAAAAAGAAGACAGCAGGCATGAAGGCTCTAGCTAATGCCATGAGGCACCATCTTGAGACTTAAGATCTTTTTAATGTATTCACCAGCTGAAAGGGGAAAGACAGAGCTGAATGGATCCATTAATTTAATTGAAGCCATCCCCGACAACAGATAAAACATCTCAGGCTTCTCTTCAACCCACATCAGCTCTATAGTAAACAACCAATGATCCATGTGCACACAACAAAAAAGGACTAAAGGTGCACGCGCGCTCACACACGCACACGCACAAACACACACTGGAGACTTCAAGGCCAGAAAATATCAACTGGCTTTTCTCATCTTCATACACCAGCACAAAAGTTTGGCATTTCTACTACGTACCCCTTATTGTGCACTCAACAGTTCAGAGGTGAACTGTAATTTGGTTCTTCTAAGACAAAATTGCATTTTACCTCACTCCCCACAATCTTGTGAGAAAACCGCTCTGTCTTTTGAAAGGTGAAAATAGCAACAAGAAAATGGGTTTCACCTCTCTTTTTTTTTTTAAAAAAAAAGGTTGTTTCTTTTAGTTACATCCATCATACTGTAAGCAGCTGTTTTTTTTAAAAAAAAAAAAACTTTGCACCTGTGCCCCACATAGAAACAGTGTTCAGCTGTGATCATGTTTGTTGTAATGATGTATTATATAAAAGACTTATTCACTACGTAGTCAACAGATAAAGGTGTATTCGCAAGATGTTATTTTCCCCATTATATTGTGCTGTATTCATGTTTCTCCAAACAGACATGCATCTCATAGAACCATGGACTCCTCTAGCCCCAGCAAATGTTAATCAAATCATATTTTGATCTGAATAATCTAGGGATTAGAAAATAATTATTCTATTGGAATTCATAATGCTAGCAAAGTTCATGTTGAGACATCAGATCCCACTATGGGATGATAAATGTTTCTCTCTCTCTTTTCCCTTTCTGCACAACTCTTTTCCCTCTGTCTGACCAGATGGGAAGAAGACAGATAATTTTTCCAGTGATCTAAATTTGCTGTCTAAAATAGTTTTGGAAATTAGGCCAAAGAGCACAGGTTATTCAATGCCAAATAATTGCATTGGTATAAATATGCACGGGGTAATAAACTAACTCTGGAAAAGGAATCTATCACTCAAGACTTCAGCTTATGCCTTTAAGAGGAAGCTTTCATCGGCATTCTTGTAGTTCCAATAGAAAAGAAGGTATGTAGCTCAGGGCTGAACTGTGGAGTCCTTGGTCGCTCTGAGATTATTTTCATTCAGACATTTAATTACCCAACTAGGTAACATCTTCAGTGCTAGGGGGAGTGGGAGAGTTTATATACAGTAGTTTGCTCTGTCAAAGTTGGTGGGATGTTGTTTTCTCCTTGGTAGTTCCTTGACTAGGCTATTGCTTATTGCTTGATGGTTTGTCTAAATTGGTGTTTCTTAATTAGGGATTAACACTAGACAAACAATCAAGCAGTAAACAACACCCTTAATAAAGGTGTTGTTTGCTGCTTTACTGCTTATCCGACTGTTGATTACTCATGAGGGATGTCCTTTTTCTTTCCTTTGGATACACTAGCAAAGTGCATCCATGAACAACTAGCAACCAAAAGATATGGGGAAAATTCTTAATTGCACAATGTATGGACAATGTAGTTTGAACTAGGAAGCTGTGAGCATCCTAGACCAAGTTAAATCCTGTCAATCCACATCAGCCCTAGCCATCTTGATTTTTTTTTTACTATTCCTTGTGGACATCCCTGTTGGATGACCTGCATCTAGGATGACAGAAGTAGAAAATTCCTGGAAGCTTAGCACTCAGACAAATCAACCACCAATAGGTAGATAAATAACATTTACACATCATTCAAAATAAGCAATAAAAAAGCTTAAAAAAAACCAAAAAGGCCATTCCTCAGGAGGCACACAGGAGTTGTAAAATAAGTCAGGATAGCAACTGCTAACAACATGTTTGAAGCTCTGTCTGTTTTTATATGTCATATGTGGTTCCATCTTCACCCTTTTGACCATTCATTGTGGGCATCCCTATTGGATGACCTGCATCTAGGTTGACAGAAAAGCCTGATCTAGCAAAAGAAAAAGAAAAAGGAAAGGAAATGGTGTGCTTCAAAACTATTTTAGAGGGCCAAGGAATATTCCGCCTACACCAAACTGAGCTGAGATTGTATTCCTGGGCATTCAAAGGACAGAGCAAGTGTGTCTTTCATAAACTGTATGAACTGTGCATTTATATCAATCCCACCATGATGTGGTTGATGCAAATGCTACCTTTGCACAATTTGCACAATGACATCCTGTCACAAATTATATCATTGAGATTTATTCCTGGTACTTCTGATTACAGTCAGGAAGGTAGGAAAAGAAGCAATGGATGGAAGCTAATCAAAGATAAAACCTACCTAGAACTAAGGATAAATTTCCTGACAATTAGAACAATTAATCAGTGGAACGACTGGCCTCCAAAAGTTGTGGGTGCTCCAACACTGAAAGTTTTAAAGAAGAGATTGGACAACCACTTGTCTGAACCAGTATAGGGTCTCCTGCTTGAGCAGAGGGTTGGACTAGAAGACCTCCAAACTGCCTTCCAGCTCTGTTATTCAGTTCTTGGGTTATCAGCTATTCCAAAATGAGTATTATTCAAATAGAATGATATAGCAAAGCAACACACGGTTTATCCTCTTAATTTTTAACTTTAGAGCATCAGATTGCAGCAGCGCTAGCAATTTCTAGCTAATGTGGCATTTATTTTATGCTTTAAAAGTTCTTCTTGTTTGCCCAAAACACATCGTTTAAAAAATTATCTAGCTCTAAATGTTGCACAGAAAAACGTGCACAGTTTTCATACTGATCAGTTTCTTTGCATGAAACAAATACAGTATGTGCAGCATCCTGGTGTAAAAATATCACATTTATTATTTTAACTCATCAACTGAAATAAAGATATAAACAGAGGATAATAGTACAACAAGTAATAAAGCAGCAGTGTCCAAAAGGTGTGGGGCTTTGATGGAGATACCTTCCTGGAGATTTATGCCCCTCACTCCCATCCTTCCTTTGTGGAAGTTCATGTGATAAATGAAAAAATAAAAAGGGAGTTACAGATTCATTTCAGCTGAATAAATTGGATCTGCAGAGAAGAAGGATTTAGTTAAGATTGTAAGCTTAATTCCTGCAACTTTTGATTTTCTTCCATTCTATTCCATTTCTAAAGAATCTTCTCTGTTCTGTTTCTGCTCACGGCTAAAGATGTGTGCAAAACAGGAAATGCATTGCTTCTAAAGCTTGGGACAAAAATCTGAGATGTCCCATGGAAATTGTCTAAGTTGGTCATGTTCCAACAAAACAAAATTCAACCTGGCTTGATGATTCCATGTTCCAGTGGAAAAACAATTGAAATGTTTCAAGGATTCTGTCCATGAGAAACAATAGGAACTTAGAACAATCCCTTTGTCTTTGCTCTAATAACACCAGCACTGCAAAATGCAAAATAAAAAGAAGCTGCCACCCCTCCTACAAACAAGGAAAGTGTGCGTTTAAATGCATCCTGAAGCTCAACATCTATAGTGCAGAAAAGAAGCCAAAAATACAAACACATCTCAAATCTCAGCAAGCCAACTCATTCAATATTATAGTAGCAGTATATTATATTATAGTTTTTCCATTTATAATTTAACAGTTGTACTGGCAACTTTGGGGTGTGAACATTTCTTTGTATTTACCTGTTGTTTTTTCCATCTTCATCTTGCAAACTACTGACATCAATGCTATGAGATCATAGCAAAGGATTAAAAGAAACAGTAATTCACCTGGTATGCAGACATGCAACTACAAGCTAGCTTCTTAAATTGGAAGATGATTGGAGTCTACATCGGCTATTCAATCTTGAGCTGTGAGTTTTGCTCCAGCATTCGACCCTCCCTGTATTTCACTCCTGCCAAGTTGACTCTTATCAGCACTGCCTAGTTTAGTCCATCACCCAAAAAAATACTACATGTTTTTAAGTGCAGAAATGGTGGAGACTAGCCTTTAATCACCTCCTTCTTTCCCAAATGCAATGACCAGGTTCATTTTGTTGCAGTTTTTTGGTTTTATTTCACCTTGAATCTTCATGATTTTGGCTGGACTGCTTAACTTCCTTGCAGGCTACACTCGGCATCTCATTGGCTACTTCACAGAGGAAGGAATGCCCTTCAACTAATCTGGCTGTTATTAGTAGTAGCAAAATAGCATAAGGTGTAAGATGTATGTAGTATGGCTTTCCTGGATCGGGAGTTCCTTTGCTCAGGCATTCAAGCCCATGTCATCTGGTGGTTGGATTGTTGCAATACACTCTACATAGTTTTCCTTGAAGAGCAATAGAAGCTACAGCTGGGGCAGAGTGTGGCAGTGTAGGCAACTTTTGGGGTCCCTAGAATGGCCCATTTTACACTGTTGTTTTGTGAGCTGCACTGGCTGCCGGTGTGGTTCTGGCTGCAATACAAGGTGTTGGTTATCGTCTTTAAAGCCTTTCATGACATGAGTCAAAGTTACTTGAGGAACTGTCTCATCCCATTGGGATTGGCTTGCCCCACCCATGCTAGAGAGGAGGCATGCTGAGGGCCCCATCAGCCAAGGTGTTCTGGTTAGCAGGGTCCAGGAGAAAAGCCTTCTCTGTTGTTGGTCCTATCCTTTGGAACATCTTTCCCCCCAGAGTGAGGTTGTCTCCCATCCTCCTGACCTTCTGTAAGAACTTAAAGCCCTGGCTCTTCCAGTTGGTCTGGAGTTCCAGTAGGAGAAGGTCATGCTGGAGATGGAGTAACAACAGATCCCCCATGAGAGCCGAGGTGGCGCAGTGGTTAAAGTGCAGCACTGCTGTTCAGCAGTTCAGCTGTTCAAATCTCACCGGCTCAAGGTTGACTCAGCCTTCCATCCTTCTGAGGTGGGTAAAATGAGGACCCAGATTGTTGGGGGCAATATGCTGAACTCTGTAAACCGCTTAGAGAGGGCTGTAAACCACTATGAAGCAGTATATAAGTCTAAGTGCTATTGCTAAGTGCTATTGCTATACCTTCCCCCTGCTCATCCTACAGTTTTCATCCCCATATTTTAATTATAGCTGATAATTTGTACTTTTACAGTATTTCATTGTACATGTCTTGTTGTATTATTGTATACTTTTTAACATTGTAAATCTCTTAGAGTCACCTTGTGGTGAGATGGGTTGCAAACAAATGTAATAAATAGATAGATAGATAGATAGATAGATAGATAGATAGATAGATAGATAGATAGATAGATAGATAGATAGATAGACAGACAGACAGACAGACAGACAGACAGACAGACAGACAGACAGACAGACAGACAGACAGACAGACAGACAGACAGACAGACAAATAGACGATAGACAGATAGATAGATAGATAGATAGATAGATAGATAGATAGATAGATAGATAGATAGATAGATAGATAGATAGATAGATAGATAGATAAAAATGTAAGAGTTGCTCATTCAAACACCAGCAGAAAATTTAAACCCCCTACCACCACCACCCAACCCCCCCCCAACAAACAAAAAGCAACTTAATTTCCTTTCCTTCAGATACCTAGCTAGTGTTCTTTTGATAGCTGAAAACTTTTTTTTGTTCCGTGTTCCATCATTTCATCATTATTTTTTTCAATCAGTTGAGGCAAACCACAAGCATGGGACAAGTGCAGCTTTAAAGTCAGTTGTAACAAGGCTTGGATAAGACTCCAGCTCTAGGAATAGCCAGGCTGGGGAAAATAAATACAGAGAGACAAAATAAAACTATAAACTTCAGTTCCAACAACCAAAAGAGTTGGAAACAGTTGAATGGGCAAATTTTGTTTAGAATTTGGAACAAAACATGCTTATGTTTTGTTTTGAGTTTTATGGGTCTTTAGAGTTTAGAAAGATTTTTAAAACAAGTTTTGGAATGATTTATGCACTTGTACTCTGGACTAGATGTGGTTTCCTTTTTTTTCAGCTGAGCCTAGTAGTTACTATAGAAACAATTGTAGGAAGGATCAAAGGGATTGGAAATAACATTCCTGGGAAGCAAGGATAAGAGAACTCGCTTGTAGATGAGTGTTATATAATATTGGGAAGGGTTATGTTTTGTAGTGAATAAAATATCTGTATATCATTCTTCCAATATTGTTATTGGTCTTACATGATGAGATCTAGACAGTTTGTAATGAACTTTGGTCTTGGATAAGACTCCTCAGAATTCAAACAAATGTGACATTGAACAAAATAACCAGAGTTCCCATTTTGGGCACACATGACAAGGCTCAAATTACCCTACTTCAGTCACATTATGCAATGACCTAGCACCTTAGAGAAGGCTCTAACGCTGGGAAAGGTGGAAGGAAAAAGAAGAAGAGGATGGCCAGCCATAATAGACTTAGACTCATCTCAGTTACAATGGTATGAATGCAGCATTAGAAGACCTGAAAGACCAAGTCTTTGAGGTCATCATGAGACAGATCATCATGAAGAAATTCTGGTGGTCTCTAAGAATCTGCAAGGACTTGATGGCACATAATCAGATAATTCAGATATATTCCGTAGTTCCTGGTCTTTCAGTCAATAAATAAACCTCTAATCCTATACAATCCTCTTATCTTCCCATGGCTTATACTGTACAAATTAATGCTCATCTTTTCCAGTTGAGAATGCCTGTTGTGACAAATACAAATCTCTCCACAACATTTTTTCAAATACATTTTTTGACAACTTCTTTTCAGGATCAGTGATAGCTAAATCCCTTGCTAGTCATTTGTCATGTTTTCCCTGAAGTATTAGTGGAACATTCTTCATCTGATTTTACTGATATAGAAAGGCAGGCTTCTGTGGAGGGTAGGTCTTGTTGAATGCTGTGCTGGTTGCTTTTGTTTGAGTTATTTTGTTCCATAAACAGCTCTAAAATTGTCAGATATACTCTGCAAGTCTTTTCCAAACTTATTCAGAAAATGAACATGTTTCATTTTTTGGGGGGGGGGAATCTTTGGGGATAAAATGTGGGGAGGCTTTTAAAAAGAGACAGCAAATATGTCTGAAATAGTATAGGTCTCTTGTTTGAGCAGGGGCTTGTACTAGAAGACCTTCAAGGTTCTTTCTGTCTCTGTTATTCTGTTATTTCCATTTGGATTATTCCAAATGGAATATTCCAATAACCTCTTCAGGATAGCTGTTAGAACCCTGTTCAAACGATTGGATTGCTAATATATGAACAAGCCACAAATCAATGTTATGTGTGTATTGCTTTAAATGCATTGAAGGCTGATAACTATATAAGGCAACAAGAGAGCATGCTCAGAATGTCTCTGTGTGATTAATGTGTTTGACGGTGTGTTCCAGAGTGCTGACTCTTGATGATTAACTCTACTGCTTTACTGATGAGTAATTGCTTTGTGACTGTGTAGAATTACTTGAAGAGTTGCTGTGAAAAGACTAACTATCTGTGATAGTGTAGATTTGAATGATAGCTGTAATCTTTGTTAGTTAAAGAAAGAAAGAAAGGCAAGAAGAAGATTCTTCATATGGACTGACTTACTGTGTATGACTTGGACTTCCTATTGAACTTTGCTACTACTTTAAGTAAACTATTTGTAAATATTAAACGTATTCTGTTTATTGACTGAATAGCATTCATATCAAACTGCAACACCACAACCACAACACATTTCGCTGTGTATGTGCTCAACAGCACAATAACTCCTTAACAATAGCTAAGTTGTTAATAACTCCTTAACAATAGCTAAGCCGCCCAGAGTCCCCAGGGAGTTGGGCGGCATAGAAATCCATTAAATTAAATTAAATTAAATTAAATTAAATTAAATTCCTTTTCCTTTTTAGAACTCTAAAAAGGAAATGGCCATGCTAGGGAGGGTAATCCCAACCAAGTCATCCAAAAGGAAATAACCACCTTACAAGTTCAATGCTTCTTCTTTTGCATATCATCTCACCTTCCCAAGTTCCTGACCAGGAAAGAAACTGATGAATCTGCTTGCTTCCTGAAAGGTTGGAGAAATATCCTGCCTACTTGGTTATTCTTGACTTTTGCTGTGGTTCTGGGATCAGCACAACTGAGTCAAACCTCTTTTAAAAATGAATGTATTTTAAAACCTGTAATGGAAGCCATTTAACCATAATATAAAGTGACTGCATTGAAAAATCATTTATATTACTCTCAGTTCTCATTCCCTCTCTGTCCCCTTTCCCTTCATGCTTCTTCTATGGTGACTAGACACTTTGAGAGCCATTCTGCTTCTAGCCATAATGAACAATTATATACGATAGGAAAACAAAATAAAACACTCAAACTCAGTTGGGAGATATAGTTTCGATATTTTATATATCTACATTGAAAGAGAAAATTTAACCTGGATCTTCTTCTAACTTGCCCTAGCTTCCCCCTTCTCCAATTTGTCTCTCTTTAGGTTTTCCATGCCTTTTTCAAATTTCTCTGGTCTCTCAGAATCTCAAAAATGCCTTGAGCTGCACAATGCTGCACAATGCATAGATACCTTTGGTGGCTCAAAAGCTATAATAATCAAAAAGCTGCATATGGCTCCCAAACTAAATGATTGGCCACCCCTGGGATAATGCAGTTGCTAGGTTTGTAAAAAGGGTCTATGAGCCAATTGCAGCTTAAAAGCGCTTCTGGAATTTCTGAGTGTTTTATTGTGACTATTTTATAAGAGTTCTTTCTTTGAAGAAACCCTAGAAGACTCTGTTTATTCTACACAAAGCTTGTTTCAGCAGCTCCAAGGTAGCTAAGCCCCTTGTTTTTGCAAGCTAGTCATACAGTAAATAGTTGTTGGAAGCCACGTTGAAACGAAGCAAGCTGGCTCAGTCTAGTAAGAAAGGAGTTAGCAGAAAGAAGCCATATCAAGGTTTCACACAGTTTGGCTCCTGTTTTTATTTTCCTTTCATTGTGCCCCAAAGCCCCAAATTAAACCCATGCAGAACCATCTTGAAGCAGAGCACAGCCCTTATTGGGACACATTCTGCTTTAGACTGGGGCCTCATAAATGGGAATAGTTGGAGTGAATGGTACTTATTCCACATTAACCTCTTCTTTCCCAAGGTGATTCTTTCAAATACTTGAGAGCAGCAAATATGAGCATTTTCCTTCCCCTCATTTCACTGTTATGTTCATCTTATTCAGCTTTCTTTGCTTAATTATGGAAGTGTTCTTCATGCCAATAATTAAAGGCTTTATCAGTACTTCCCTTATAAATTCTCGTTTTTGAAATATCTGTCTGAATTTGACTAGAACAGAACTGGAAGATGAAAATTAAGTTTATCTATCTATCTATCTATCTATCTATCTATCTATCTATCTATCTATCTATCTATCTATCTATCTATCTATCTATCTATCTATCTATCATCTATCCATCCATCCATCCATCCATCCATCCATCCATCCATCCATCCATCCATCCATCCATCCATCTATCTATCTATCTATCTATCTATCTATCATCTATATCTATCTATCTCTATATCATCTATCTATCTATCATCTATACAGAGGTGGGTTCCTGCCGGTACGCTCTTACCTGTTGGTCGCCACAGAACCGAAGAAGCAGGTGGCATTCGTGGCATGGGGCTTCCCCCGCCCGCTTTCCCCCACCCGCCTAGACGCCGCCATTTGCGTTCTTTTGCCCTCTGCACATGCACAAAGCGTTCTGCTTGCACAGAGGGCAAAAGAATGCAAATGGCGACATCACAGGCGGGCGGGGGAAAGCGGGTGGGGGAAGCCCCGTGCCGCGAACGCCACCGGCTTCTTCAATTCTGCGGCCACCAACAGGTAAGAGCGTACTGGCAGGAACCCACCTCTGCATCTATATCTATCTATCTCTATATCATCTATCTATCTATCTATCTATCTATCTATCTATCTATCTATCTATCTATCTATCTATCTATCTATCTATCTATCTATCATCTATCATCTATCTATCTATCTATCTATCTATCTATCTATCTATCTATCTATCTATCTATCTATCATCTATCATCTATCATCTATCTATCTCTATTTGATTTCAGCACTGTCCAATTCCAAAGCAACTCTTGGTGGCTCACAATATAAAAAAAAAAGATCCAAATATAATAAGGTAAATAAAAATATTATAAGGAAATAAACAAGATGGAAAATTTGGGCAACCAGCATAAAAACATATGTAACATACTGCATATATTAAGCACAACTAGCAAGGGGTTCCATCTACCCTATCCCAAGACATAGGAGAATAGTCAGGTCTCTGTGGGCTCTGGACTGCAATCAAAGTAGGAACTATTCAGTTTTTAGCAAGAAATGGAAGCCACCAGCAAGAAAAAGTTAAGAAAAAAATTGGACAAGTAGTTGAACATTACATAAAAGTGGGGAACAGGCTTGTTAAGTTGCAGGTTGTTTCAAATTGTAAAATACCTTATAGCCCCTGTTGAATCTTCAAAAATATAGCCATTTTTGCTGCCTTTTTCTTCTCTTATCATGTTTCCTGTGGAATATCCTACATATGAAATATGGCATTTGTGAATAGACTGATTGGTCCAGAGACATATATATTACACGTGTAAATGGAATGCAACAGTAAATTAGCAGCTGCAAGCATAAAGATACACACCTTGACACCATATAACTTAATGGCATAAGTATGGTTGCTGCCAAAGGTTATAATGGCTATAATGGTTTCAAATGTGCCTTTTGAGAACAATTGGTTGAATTTTCTATTTATGGTATAAAGAAGGGAGTTCTTATTGCTGTGGCCCATTAGCATTATGCTGCTGGATGACATATCCATCGTACTTGTCAAATTATTCCTGGCCTACTTTTGTCCTGTATTTTCCTCCCTTAATCCTTTTCTGATTGGTCAGGGTGGAGGTTGCTATGGAAGTAGACTTTTAAAAAAGAAGTCTCTTTATAAGTATGGTACCAGAACTGGGAATAATAGTTATTTAATTGCAGGACTGCATTAATATATATGTTCTTTTGAAAGACTAATACAAATTTCAGCCGGATGTAGAGAAGAACTCATAATTTTCCCTGCAAGGATATAGGAGGTTTTTTCCCTACTTACTTATGGTAGGAATTAAAGTAAAGTAGGTAAAATGTTCATAAAACTTTATTCCTTTTTTAAAGTTCAGAAAAATATGACTAAATTTATTAAGTTTATATACCACTCTCTATTAAGTATAATGTTCAATTATTAAGATCACTTTTAATTGTTAGAGCAATATCACAATTCCATTAATGCACAATTAAAACACATTAGGGCATGTAATTACACACACACCACACACACACACACACACACACACACACACACACACACACACACACACACACACACAAACACACATCTCTCTCTCTCTCTCTCTCTTTATGTCTATGTCTATGTCTCTCTCTCTCTCTCTCTTTATGTCTCTCTCTCTCTCTCTCTCTCTCTCTCTCTCTCTCTCTCTCTCTCTCTCTCTCTCTCTCTCTCTATCTCTGTAACTGATTCAGAAGAAGTTTTATTTTTATTTACTAGTAAAGTGTAACAGGGTGATACATTAGTGACCATACAGTAAGAAACTATTTCTATTGCAGGGATTAAAATAAATGAAACTAGAAGAAAAAAGAAAAGGATAAGGAAGAAAGTTTCAAAAATGAGGTTATGTATCAATATAACATTTTAAAGGAATCGTGGCTTTAAAAAGGTGAATTCCAGGAGTTCGGCTTCAATAGTCTGATTTATTAAAGCAGCTAACATTTTCTCAGGCTTGCGCAGAAGCTTAAAGGAGAAAAAGAGATTTAAGAGAGAGACAGAGAGAGATTTTAATGATTATCAGAGAGTTGCTATGTTTGCATGAGGTCCAAAGCACATCTTCCAAATCACTTCTAAAAACATGCACAGGCTTATTCATAAACATATCCAACCTGCAGAAATGAATAAATAAAACACTTTCAAAAGACAAAAAGTATAACATGCCCAGGCAAACAGGCACATTTTGATCTGGTGCCACAATGACTGCAAGATTTAAGCCAAAGCACAAAGAGTAAGTCAGCGGAGGTGCTGAAAAAGGCTACCCACTCCAGTTTACATTTGAATCCTATATACATGTTAGATACATTTCAGTATCTAACAACAATCATACTGTGTTAGTCAGTGTAATTCACTATCAAGGGCTCTGATAAGTCTAAGCTCTAGCAAATGAAAAAGAGAGAGGAGGGAGTTCAGCCCTGCTATGTTCCTGGTGGTTTTTTCCTTTGAACTTTTACTCTTTGACTTTCCTTCAGAGCTGCCTTAAATAGCCCTCACATTTTTAATACTGTATAGAGATGGAGAAGCAGCTTCAATTCCTGAATACACCTTTAGATGCTTTAGTTTACAATCCTGTACTGGATTCAATAAACTAAATAGCTCCTTCCAAGATCAGCATTCTTGCAATTCTCTCCAAGCACAACTACTTTCTAGTCCTCCCCTCGCCTCTTTTCCAGTCTCCTTGAAGTCAGAATATCCAACATTGGTATGAAATAGTTTGGGATGCTGGTTTTGGTGACAGGAAGGAGCAATCTAATATCAGTTTTATTTCAAGAAAAGAGGTCTTTGTTTAATCTTGGACGAAAAGTTGTTGTACTCTGGATCTCAGCAGGTAGCAGCACTTAGCCAACCTTAGCTGATGTCCGATGGTATCACGTCCCTGTTGTTTCTTAATGATCACATAGTTAGACTTTCTCCATGATGATCTGTCCTAACTTGGTCTTTCAGGTCTTCCAACACTGCGCTCATCACCATTGTAACTATCACCTTGATGCTGGTCTACTTACTCTTTTTTTCCTTTTATCTTTCCCAGGAGTGGTTTACTATTTCTTTTAACCATGCAGTATGAATTGATGCTTTTGCTACTGTTATTAAGGTGATAATCTTCCTCCAGCATCTTCTATATCATTGCAGGCAAATATAGGTGCCTGCTTGCTTTAGCTGCTTAGCTGGGGTGACCTTCATACATTGACTGATCCTGCTGGGATTATATACTCTTAGCATACATTCTTAGTGTTTTTTTCTTTATTACTTTTGGGAATACAACCACCATAGTGAGCAGCATCAGGATTTGGGAAAGGAGGATCATATGGTGACCATTCCAGAATTCCATTGAGAATTCTAATGGGTCTACTAGAGATAAGAGATGGGTAATTTGGAAGTTCTTAATATGAAAATTATTCGGCAAGGCTGACCATATTATGACTTTTTCTGCTGGTCAAGATAGCCCCTTTCTACCACTCCTCTTGAGGAGCAAACTGCCCTTTACAGTGTAAATTTCCAAAAGAGAGATCACTACTTTCTCTTGTCTAATCTTTTTGCTTCTTCTTCTCTAACAAGATAATTGCCATGACCTTCTTCTGCACTAATGATGTAATTGATCACAGTCTTTGAGAACAAAGTAGTTAGCTCTTGCCTGCTATGTAAGTACCTTCCCATAAGATAAAATTCTTGTGTGCCACCTAGGGTGAAAGAAATCCCCCTATAGGGGATTTGCTGATATGAACATCCCAATGTCAATCTTGATCCCTCACCCTGGCATTGTTTCCTGGTGTTGGATGGGAGGGAGGAATTCCATAATTATAAACATGGGTACCAAAAGACCTATAAGTGCAGACATGACATGACAAACTGTCTCTCCTGCTACTGTTTGCCCTGGCGTATCAGGACTAGAGATCCCCTTCTGTTTGTATATTGATTGCATTTATATTACTGTACTTAATAAAGTCATGTATTTGGCTATAATCCTGACATCCATCCTTCATTTCTTCTTCAGGATATTACATGGTATCTGCCCTTTGGGAAAACCATGAGGCTTGTGATGGTGTTCATCATTATCAATGGAGACTCAAGTGATTTTCGTTGCCTGCGATTTTCACTAATTTCAGTTATTAGCAAAAGCACTTAGACTTACATATTGCTTCACAGTGCTTTACGGCCCTCTCTAAGCAGTTTACAGAGTCAGCATATTGCTCCCAATAATCTCGGAAGGATGGAAGGCTGAGTCAACCTTGAGCCTGGTGAGATTTGAACTGCCAAATTGCAGGCAGCCGGCAGGCAGCAGAAGTAACCTGCAGTACTGCAGTCTAACCACTGCACCACAACAGCTCCTATTATTAAAACTTTGCCCTTTTCTGATCAGAATCAGAAAATAATGATTAAATATTGTTTTAATTCCACTGGTAACCTCATCTTTAGATTATTTCAAGGTGTTTTATATGAATAATTCTTGGGCTTGGTGAAAAGCTAGTGCTGCTACACAATGTAGTACAGTAGTCAAGGTGATCGATAGGTGAGACACCTGGTACTGTATGCACTACACTTACATTAAAGTAATTGTATTGATTACCAACCAACCTCTGAAGCCAGTGCAGGGTTCTGCTTCTGATGTAAGGTCTAAACAACCTCATAGATTGGTGAAATCATCAGAGGGGGCAATGCTCTATGTATCTTGTCTGACAAAGTTATAACTAAATATAGACTTTCTCTGTGGTGGCACCTAGAATGTTCTGGAATTTTCTCCTCAATGAAACTGTTGATGTCCCTGTTACTAAACCTTTCAGGTATCTGATGAAGACTTCTTTATGGAGGCCTTCCTTCTGTGAGTGTTATAGATGAAGACTTACATTGTGTTTTCTTTTCTTCTTCTTCTCCTTCCACCATTTTCAATGAACTTCTTTCCATGGTGAGTTAGTTTATTGTATTTTATTATTTTATTTTGCACAATTGTAAGCCATGCATTTTATCCCTGTGTGGAAAATAGGATAAACTTATATTTATTTAAAAATAGATATGTTTCTTTGATTGACTTAAACACCATGCTCCCTGTCCCATGATTTGAGTTATCTGTCTCTACTTTCTTTCTGGAAGCAATCTTTGTGAATAAATCTAGTAGGTTAATTTCAAATATACCATTATGGCTCTCTGTTTTGATCCCAAAATAAGCTTTTTCCCTTTGGGGGAAGGGGGCTGGTCTGAAGGAAGAGGGGCAAAGACATCAGACATGAAATGATAGCACACAAATGACAAAATTATATAATGTGCTTCAAGCAATATAATGTATCTTCTGCTTAACAGAATGCCTATGTTTGTCAATCAGGAGTATATAGTATGCTGTAGAACAACAGAAGCATAGAGGCAGAAGCTTAGACTGAATTGTGTGCTACAAAATTCTAATTGGATGAAAGAAAGGAATTCTAAGCATTCTCTATGTAACATTTCAAACAGGAATAAATGAATATATGATTTTTTAATGATTTAGAACATGTGCCTAACTGGTATAGTTTACATATATCACTTAGAGGAGATGCATAGTATAATCATTGCTGTTTATTAACAAGCGCTTAATTCAAGAATGCATAGAAACATACCTTCATTAATTTTTATGTTTTTTTCCTCCTAAAATTAAAACACACAGAACAACTTTATAGAAAATTTAATTATATATGTATGTGTATATGTGTGTCGGTATTTCTTACAATGTAAAGTAACGGCTATGCATCTTAATGAAACCACTTTATGGTATTGACTTGACTCTGCAAACATTTAAAAATCTAAAAAAAAAAAACCCTCCCAAAAGCATGTTTTTTCTTTTTCTTTTTTTAAGAGAGTTGTTTGCATTAAATGGCATACTGTGCAGTTTGCTTTCATCAATCACTACACCAAGAATGATAAGTCAAACATATTTTGCTGATGAGCTATTCAGGGTGGTAGATAAAGTGTCTCCCCCTCCCTGCACCATTTAACACAATTTATTTTCATCAGAGTTGAAAGATTGTTTAGGTGGACGAGGGAAGAGAAAAGCTCACTGTAGCTAATCCTGAGTTATTGCACCAATCTCTCAGCCTTTTCCTGAACATTGTGTCAGACTTCCCCAAGCTTTGAATCAACTTCAGGTTTTGTTTATGTCTTTCAGACAGAATCCCCATCTTTCTTGCGATATTCAGCACATGGATTTTGTCAGCTTAAGCTGCTGACATGACCCCCATTGCTTGGGAATCCATCACTAAAGAAAAGGAAGTGGTGTCAGCTGGTAGTGTTCTCACCTGAAGAGAGAACTCATTCTCAACAAGTGTAGTTTTATTGCTCTACAGTGTGTGTGTGTGTGTGTGTGTGTGTGTGTGTGTGTGAATATTGGCGGAAGAAATCTTTTAAATGTGGCTAGTATTTGTTCATCCTCATAGACCGAAACCTCAGGTCAGTGGTGAAATCCAAATTTTTTTACTACCGGTTCTGTGGGCGTGGCTTGGTGGGCATGATGTGGCTTGTGGGCGTGACTTGGTGGGCGTGGCAGGGGGAGGATACTGCAAAATCTCCGTTCCCACCCCACTCCAGGGGAAGGAGACTGCAAAATCCCCATTCCCTCCCCACTCCTGGGGGAAGGATATTACAAAATCTCCATTCCCACCCCGCTCTGGAGCCAGCCAGAGGTGATATTTGCCGGTTCACCGAACTACTCGAAATTTCTACTACTGGTTCTCTGAACTACTCAAAATTTCCTCTACCGGTTCTCCAGAACCTGTCAGAACCTGCTGGATTTCACCCCTGCCTCAGGCTCATTGCATAACATACTATAGGTGAGCATCTTCTACAAATCTCATCCTCTAACTTTCCTGCATAATATTTCAATGCTCGGATATTTTGGGGGAACAAACTAAATCTGTTTGTGAAAAGGCCAATGATAGTACCAAAGCTATTCTTGGACACAAGAATATGCCCACTGCCATAAGGTTTTTAAAGCTAAATCTGATCCCCAAATGTTATATGACACCCAAGTATGCGCATAAAATAATCAAAGGTCCTTTGACACAATATAGTTCTTAAGATTCTTCAGAATCCTAGTCTGTGTCTCATGCTACATTTGAAATGCAGTAGAACTTGGTTTCCCGATCCTTCACCCTCTTGATACTTTCTGAAGTTGCTGTCTTTTTTAACCGTGGTACCCAGTGAATACCAAGTTAATAGAAAAAGTCTTTGGATTCACCTTCTTTGGCTAAATCAGTTTATCACAAAGGTAGCAAAGATGTATGGATATTTTGAAAGTATGAATGAAAAATAATTCAATCTCCACAATAGAAGAAAGGATTGAAAAAATGATAGGGCTAACAAAGATGGTAAAATTGACTAGTTCAATTAGAGGAAAAAATATATCCAGTTTTGTTTCTATGTGGAAACCACTTCTAGACATTGAAATATTGACTTTGGGTTTTGCTTATTAAATTAGCTTATTATTATAGCAGCGTTCCCCAACCTTTCTGGGTTGGTGGGCCAACACGGGGGGAGGGGAGAGAGAAAGTGGGGCCCAAATGCCAGCATCCACTGCGAGTGCCAGTGGAGTTGCGCGTGCCAGTACCCACCACTTGTGCAAGTGGAGCTGCACGTGCACATACACTCACCTGCCACTAGTGTGGCCTGGGGCACAGGGGTTGGACAACCCTGTGTTATAGAAATGGTTAATACTTATTAAGTTGATAGAGTAATGGATGATCTCTGGCGGGCCCGGGATGGGGGGAACTCCTCCATCCTGGTGCTACTTGACCTCTCAGCGGCTTTCGATACCATCGACCATGGTATCCTTCTGCATCGGCTCGGCGAGTTGGGAGTGGGAGGCACCGTTTTGCGGTGGTTCTCCTCTTATCTCGCCGATCGGATGCAGTCGGTGTTGGCAGGAGGGCAGAGATCGTCCCCTAGGCCCCTACTATGTGGGGTGCCCCAGGGGTCGGTTCTCTCGCCCATCCTGTTTAACATCTACATGAAACCGTTGGGTGAGATCATCCGCAGGCATGGGGTGTGTTTCCATCAGTACGCTGACGACACCCAGCTGTACATCACCACCCCGTCTGACTTCAGGGAGGCAGTTGATGTAATGTGCCGATGCCTGGACGACGTTAAGATCTGGATGGGGAGGAACAGACTCAGACTTAATCCCGACAAGACCGAGTGGCTGTGGATAATGCCTCCTAAGGACCATGATAACTGTCCCTCCTTGGTCTTTGAGGGTGCGAAACTGACTCCCTCAGACCAGGTCCGCAACTTGGGGATCCTCCTAGATCCACAGCTAAAATTAGATCTTCACCTTTCTGCTGTGGCTAGGGGGGCCTTTGCACAGGTTCGCCTGGTGCACCAGCTGCGGCCATATCTGGAGAAGGAGGCTTTACTCATGGTCACTCATGCCCTTGTCACCTCGCGTTTGGACTACTGCAATGCGCTCTACATGGGGCTACCCTTGAAGAGTATCCGGAGACTTCAGTTGGTGCAAAATGCGGCTGCGCGTGCTGTGGTGGGTGTGCCGAGGTACACCCACGTGACACCGATTCTCCGCCAGCTGCATTGGTTGCCCATCGGTCTCCGGGTCCAATTCAAGGTGTTGATCACCATCTTTAAAGCCCTTCATGGCTTAGGACCAGGATATCTCCGGGACCGCATTCTGCCTCACACTTCCCTCCGACCGGTTAGGGCCCACAGAGTTGGCCTCCTCCGGGTCCCGTCGGCCAAGCAATGCCGGCCGGCGGGCCCCAGGGGGAGGGCCTTCTCTGTGGCTGGCCCCGTGCTCTGGAACCAACTCCCCCCAGAGACCCGAACCATCCCCACTCTGCTGGCCTTCCGAAAGGCCGTTAAGACATGGCTCTTCCTGCAGGTGGGGGGGACAGCTTAACCCATCTGAGCTTACCCCCCAAGTATGTATGTGGTTGAATGGATGGATGTTGTTGCTGCTTTTATACTGTTTTTTTTAAATTTTGTACTGTTTTTAAATTGTTTGAAATTTTGTCTATTCTTGTATTTCTTATGTTGTACGCCGCCCTGAGTCCTTCGGGAGTTGGGCGGCATATAAGAATAACAAAATAAATAAATAAATAAATAAATAAAAGGTTGAGGCTGTAATTCTATTTCATATTCTACTGGGCTGAAAAAAGTTGGAAGTCAATGCTTTTTTTCTTCCCCCCTATTCCTCACTTTTTTTCCTCTCTTTTCTTTTCCTATTTTCCCATTGTCTTTATTTTCAACTGTAGTTTATATATGATAATGTCAATAAAAAGTTTTAAAATAGTATTTTAATCAGCCACAGCAAACAAACAATTTTCAAATTATTCTGCACCAATAATTATCACCATGAAAATCAAGACATTACGCATTGTATTACAAGTAGTCTTGGAATCACAACTGTAATTGTGCCGGCAATTACAGTTGCAAGTCATGATTGTCATAAAGTGAGTCACCACACGACTGGACCTGTTTTTAATGACCTTTTTTTGCAGGAGTTGTTAAATAAATGCAGCAGTCATAAAGTAGATGTCATGATTGCATACAATACGAGGCCACAGTGCTTTGTATTAAAATAAAGTTACACGAACTATATTATATAGCATAAAATAATTATTGAAATTAATGGTGAATAAAAGTATTATACTGAAGGCTATATAGTTCTACTTCTATCTTCAGAATCAGAAATCAGTATGTTTCCCATCTTAAATTATTTCTAAAAATAATAAATGCCAGAAAAATAAATAAAATAGTAATAAAATAAAATAAAATCCTCAAGAATATTGTCACGTAGTGAATATTGTCAGTTGTATGTCTATGCAGGGTGATGCATCCCTATCCTAATATTATGGTACATTCTAATACAAGCAGGACACGTGATGTGATCTTCTGCGCATGTGTGCATTCCTGATTCTCCATTACTTATTCTCTTCTGCCTTTGACTCTTGACCGGAACGGTCGCATTTCCTTAGCAAGAATGTAACTATTCAGAATTTATTGTTTTTGTACCGAAATAAATATTTTCTATTAGACCTTTAATCTCGGCTTTATTTTCTAAATGTCTGAATTCCAAGAAAAGATCCAAATCGCCTCTATGAGATTTATTCTCACCTTAACAAATATCTTATTGCCACCATCATTGCTCATATATTGAAAACAAAACAATTGGGCAGTAGAGAGTACTTTAGGGCTCCAGAGTAAGAAACCCTGTTTCCTAGCTTCAAAATTCAACTCAGGATATTTTCAACATGTTCCACTCCTCCACTCCTCTGCTCGCAATAAAATACCTTATTCCACCAGACTTGAAATATTGGGATTAGACAATTTACAACTACGCCGCCTCCGATCTGATCTAAATGTAGTTCATAAAATCATATACCAAAATGTCCTTCCTGTCAATGATTACTTCAGCTTCAACCCCAGCAATACACGAGCACGTAATAGATTCAAACTTAATGTTAACCGCTCCAAACTCGACTGCAGAAAATGCGACTTCAGCAACAGAGTGATTAATGCCTGGAATGCACTGCCTGACTCTGTGGTTTCTTCCCCAAACCCCCAAAACTTTAACCTTAGACTGTCTACAGTCGACCTCTCCCCGTTTCTAAGAGGTCTGTAAGGGGCGTGCATAAGCTCACCACTGTGCCTACCATCCCTGTCCTACTGTCCCATTGTCCTCTATTATCGGTACTTTTTACTTATGTTATGTTTATACAAACAACTACTATCCTGTACATGTTTGACAAATAAATAAATAAAAATAAATAAATAAATAAATAAATAAATGTTCAGTTCTCTGAAGCTCACTTTCAAATCGGATGCAAGGGAATTGCCCACTACTCTTTGTACTTTTATCTTCTGGCTCTTGAGCTTCCTTGTTATAGCATCACCACACTAGTACTTTTTAGATCTTGAAATTACAAATTAGGATTCTAAGGCTTTCTCTCATCGGGTAACCATGGCAACTGTGGTATATAGCTTGTTCATTAAAAAGAAATTCTGTTTAATTGATCTCCTAATGTATTGCTTAATAATAACTGTTAAGCAGTCTTTTGTTTCCAGGTCATATTTAAGGTTCACTTATTTGCATAAAAGCATTTCATTAGCTGAAAGCAATCATTATTAGTAATTTTCTTTCCTTTTTTTTAGTTTTAAAGTAACTAAACCCTCATTGAGGTTTCCTGAATAGCAAATATTTATATCTTGTTGAATGGGTTTTCTCTATGAGCCTGGGTGCTTTGTTTCTCCAAACAGCAAGAAAATTACAGAGCTTCAAAATGTTAATCAGAGAAGACAAAAAGAAGGTGTCTTTTTCTCCAATTCAAATGTAAATGCACAGCAATGATAACCATAGGCCAAAGGCAATATTTGATGACAAAGTTGCAATGGATAAAAACCCTTCTAAAATTCATAGTAACGTAGTGCCCAACTTGCTTTCATTCGGATGATTTCCAACTGAGCGCGTAATTAAATTTCCGTATTGAGGCTCATTTCAGAAATGAAAACATATTTCTTCATTTTAAAGGGTTCCACAAATGTGCATTCTTTTAATAAAGAGATTTATCAGAATATAGATTATCTTGTAATCAAATAGATTGAATGCTCATGAGGGAAGCTTTCTGAACAGTTTGAAAGAGAGACTAGAATGTTCCATTTGATCTTGTGTTTTCAAATTCTAGGTTAAGATCTGACAGAATAACAGCGTTTGGAAGGACCTTGGAGGTCTTCTATTCCAACTCCCTGCTCAAGCAGGAAACTCTATTCTATTTCAGACAGGTGGATGTCCAGACTCTTCTTATAAAAGCCTCCAGTGATGAAGCACTCACAACTACTTAAGGCAGTGCTTCTCAATTATTTTCTGTTACCCCCCCCCTAGGAAAAAGTAAACATTTTGCACGCCCCCCCAACTCTCTGCCGGGACGATTGTTTGCAATATTCGGCATGTTTTCGCTGAAAAAACTCAAGTGGCTTATCAGTGTGATTGGGGTGTGATGTGTTTAAGTGACGCCTTAATTTATTTGGCTTCATGCTGTCCGCTGCCAACATTTTTAGACACAGTAAACATACCGGTCTTTCCTCGTCTCCCACCGTAGTCACAGTGAAGCCAAGCACTACATACGCTTCGTCATATTTCCTCGTCTTAGCTTTCAGGAGACTTACATTTGTCTCATTATCTCCGTCTCTCTCCTCCTTTCTTTTCATCTCTGTTAAATATTTGTCCATGGTGTCTCTTAAGAGATTGTTATCTGCACTTCATATCTCCTGCTCTGTGCTGTGTGCTATTGTTTGGTGCAAAAAACCCCTACTCCCTGCGGCAAAAAAAGCATGCTCCCCGGGGTCATGCGCCCCCCGGCATCACTCCGCGTGCCCCCAGGGGGGCCTGCCCCACTATTTGAGAAGCACTGACTTAAGGTAAGCTGTTCCACTGTTTGATTGTTCTTGCTGTTCTTCCACAGTAGCTTTGATAAAGGAAACTTCTTTTGATAAACAGTGGTTTGTGGGTTTTTTTAAATTTAATGTTTATCCATAAGTCAATGAATAGGCTTATGCTTAAATCAACTATATGAAACTTTTTTCTAAGCAGGAACCAGCCATTATTCTCATTCTCCTGTCTCTGAATAGACCCAACACTTTTTTTGGTGTACTTTTTTTTAAATAGAATAGAATAGAATTCTTTATTGGCCAAGTGTGATTGGACACACAAGGAATTTGTCTTTGGTGCATATGCTCTCAGTGTACATAAAAGAAAAGGTACATGAAACCATTTGAGAGCATTTCACCGAGGCAGCCTTCGTCAGTGCCATCTTGGATCAAGATGATTTCTTATCAAATTCCACATCCATCCATTCATGTTACCTCAGAAAATATTTTTCTCCCATGGATTTTATTCTAATATTGTATATTTTCCTCCAAAGTCCATTTCTGTTTCTCCTATTATGACTGTGAACTGAATTTCAAAGCAAGTATCACCCGTATATGGAATCCTATTTTCATAGGATTCCATATACGATAGCACTTAGACTTATATACCGCTTCATAGTGCTTTACAGCCCTCTCTAAGCGGTTTACAGAGTTCAGCATATTGCCCCCAACAATCTGGGTCCTCATTTTACCGACCTCAGAAGGATGGAATGCTGAGTCAACCTTGAGCCAGTGAGATTTGAACAGCTGAACTGCTGAACTAGCAGTCAGCTGAAGTAGGTTGCAGTGCTGCTTTTAACCACTGCGCCACCTCGGCTCCTGATGGAGCATAAAGGACACCGGCTTGCATTTTCTGATATACCATGTTAGTCCTGTCATTCATAACAGAATGACATTCAAAAAAGAATTCATAAAATATCAATGTCATTCATAAAATAACTCTGACTATCGGGATGCAGCAGTAAAACCTTCTTTGCCACAGTGTCTGCCCTTTGGAACATCCTAACCTCCTGCCCTTCTGCAAGACCCTGAAGTCCTGGCTCTGCCGGTTGACCTGGGGAGCAAATACAGGAGTTCCATGGTGGAGGTGGCTGTTAGATTGCGGGCAGACTCCATTTCCTCTCATTTCTCTCTGCTCTCTAGCCATCCATCTTTTTCTTACCATATTGATGTATTCCTGTTGTGGCCTTTTTCATTGTTCATTTTATTTCCCTTTTCTTTCACTTCTGTTTTGTTTATCCACATTTCATTTCTTCCTCTTTATCCACCTAGATAAAAGCCACCTAGAGTAACCCCACTCCACAGAGATAGGCGGCAAATAAATTTAAGCTTTGGTGGCTCAGTGGTTAGAAAGCAGTACTGCAGACTACTTCTACTGACTGGCGGCTGCTAGCTGCCTGCAATTTGGCAGTTCAAATCTCACCAGGCTCAAGGTTGACTCAGCTTTCCATCCTTCCGAGGTGGGTAAAATGAGGACCCAGATTGTTGGGGGCAATAAGCTGACTCTGTAAACTGATTAGAGAGGGTTGTAAAGCACTGTGAAGTAGTATATAAGTCTAAGTGCTATTGCTATTGCTATTAACAAATAAATAAATAAAAACAATTAAATCTAAGTCTTCCCCCCCATGCACGTATTTATCAATTGCATTCCACAAGTTTAATCTTCCTTAATTTCAATGTCCCCTTTCTTTCAGTTTCACACATATATATAACCTTATCTGTTGGTTCTTTCACTTCATTTAATAATTCATGCAATTTACCATTTACTCCTTTTAAATATGCCACGGTTGACATCAGAGAAGCTCATTGACTTCCACCAACTATCATGGTTTTGGTTAATCAAGATGTTTACAGAATGCTTTGTTAGTAGGACAGAAGGACAGAAGCTTACCTGCCTGAATTCTACCTGGTTCATATGCAATATTTCTTGTAATACCAGTCACTTTTTATATCTTTTTTGCCAGTGTACAAGAAGAACCAAAATCCAGTGTGCACAAACAAACTCTCAGTAATGTGTGCAAACTAGCATCTCTAAATTACCTGGTCTTGAAAACAACATTTCTTTGCTTGATTTTTATATTTTTCCTTCCCTCTGGAAGTTCAAGGGAGTGAACATTGCATTCATTGCATCATTTTTTCCCCCTCACAGCAACAATCCTTTCATCCACATCTCACCAACTCACAGTGGCATTCAGTGTATTGAGAAATATTTGGAATGCAAATAATAAGATAAAATAAAGTTTTAATATTGCTACAATAATAAATACTTGAAATATAGACTGGTATATTAATTCATGAACTTGTGCAATAAATAGCCCCAAATGGATGAAATAGTTCGTAATTTACCACCGTCGTTTCCTTGGTGAATATTAGACTAACAGGCATAAAATAGAAGTTGATTTAAGCAAATGATTTTGAGGCACAATATACAGAATCCCCAGCCAAGTGAACTGAACAAAAATGATTCTGCATAATTGCTTCAGTTTATTGAAAGAAAGCTACATTTGCAAGTGTTTTTGCATCCCCAGGTTTCTCTCCAGGCCTTTCTTCCAATCACATTAAAAAGACAAGCTTTTTTTTCTTTCTTCATTAGATTTAGTATACTCTTGGGTCCATTTGAAGTTGGTGGAAAAATCAAAATTAAGGAGGAGTACATCAGAAAATGAATTAATTTGAAAGATGCATGTTTCATAAATTGCTCCCACTACAGAAACAGAAGCTTTTTATAGAAAAGATTAAAACATGATGGCGAAAATTCTAGGCATCTGGCAATTTTGAAGATATACTCTGGTGTATTTTTATGTATTTATATGCAATCCCTGCATATAAACTATAGGGAACTCACACATAATAAAAGGAAGGAAATATACATTAATGTTTCTGAAGAAGAAGAAGAAGAAGAAGAAGAAGAAGAAGAAGAAGAAGAAGAAGAAGAAGAAGAAGAAGAAGAAGAAGAAGAAGAAGAAGAAGAAGAAGAAGAAGGGGAAGGGGAAGGGGAAGGGGAAGGGGAAGGGGAAGGGGAAGGGGAAGGGGAAGGGGAAGGGGAAGGGGAAGGGGAAGGGGAAGGGGAAGGGGAAGGGGAAGGGAAGGGGAAGGGGAAGGGGAAGGGGAAGGGGAAGGGGAAGGGGAAGGGGAAGGGGAAGGAGAAGAAGAAGAAGAAGAAGAAGAAGAAGAAGAAGAAGAAGAAGAAGAAGAAGAAGAAGAAGAAGAAGAAGAAGAAGAAGGAGTAGAGTAGAGTAGAGTAGAGTAGAGTAGAGTAGAGTAGAGTAGAATAGAATAGAATAGAATAGAATAGAATAGAATAGAATAGAATAGAATAGAATAGAATAGAATAGAATAGAATTCTTTATTGGCCAAGTGTGATTGGACACAAAAGGAATTTGTCTTTGGTGCATATGCTCTCAGTGTACATGAAAGAAAATATACATTTGTCAAGAATCATGAGGTACAACACTTAATGATTACCATAGGGCACAAATAAGCAATCAGGAAACAATCAATATTAATATAAATCATAAGGATACAAGCAACAAGTTACAGTCATAAGTGGGAGGAGATGGGTGATAGGAACAATGAGAAGACTACCATAATAGTAATAGTAATGCAGCCTTAGTGAATAGTTTGACAGTAGTGAGGGAATTATTTGTTTAGCAGAGTGATGGCGTTCGGGGAAAAACTGTTCTTGTGTCTAGTTGTCTTGGTGTGCAGTGCTCTATAGACGTTTTGAGGGTAGGAATTGAAACAATTTATGTCCTGGATGTGAGGGGTCTGTAAATATTTTCACGGCCCTCTTTTTTACTCTTGCAGTATGCAGGTCCTCAATGGAAGGCAGGTTGGCAGTAATTGTTTTTTCTGCAGTTCTGATTATCCTCTGAAGTCTGTGTCTGTCTTGTTGGGTTGCAGAACTGAACCAGACAGTTATAGATGTGGAGGAGGAGGAGGAGGAGGAGGAGGAGGAGGAGGAGGAGGAGGAGGAGGAGGAGGAGGAGGAGGAGGAGGAGGAGGAGGAGAAGAAGAAGAAGAGGAAGAGGAAGAGGAAGAGGAAGAGGAAGAAGAAGAAGAAGAAGAAGAAGAAGAAGAAGAAGAAGAAGAAGAAGAAGAAGAAGAAGAAGAAGAAGAAGAAGAAGAAGAAGAAGAAGAAGAAGAAGAAGAAGAAGAAGAAGAAGAAGAAGACTGTTCTTCAGTGTTGGAAAGACAGTGCACTCCAAATATACAGTCTTAGATTTACAATTTGTATTCAATTTCTGTTTTTAAACTGAATTTGATAGTGATGAATATCTGTAGCTCGGATGTAGGATGAGAGTGGAGGTTCGTTCTCTGAGCTTGTGGGTTGGTTTCCGAATGTTTTGGAACATTCACCTTTACTTAGGAAGAGAAATAAACTTATATGGTTTGGTGATAGTACTTGTGAAGATATTGCCATAATAGTTGGTTAAATACTGAATATAAATTCAGAATTTGTTTGCAAACAAAGCAAACACATGCAATTTTAGACTATCTACAGAAATATAGTCTGCATGATAAGATCTAGTCTCAGATATTATATCCACCTACTATGTTCTCTGAACACCAGTTGTAGGCTTTAGATAAACTGGAATACATTCAAGGAAGCACAGTGAGATTATCATGAAGAGAGACTGAAAGCATTAGGAAACCATTTCTGATATTTTCTCAATATTTCTTGAGAAAACGCTAGTTAGAATTCTGCCACTCAGAGCAAGATCTGAACCTGTTGTCTATTATCCTGGATAATTCCCTCACCACTGTCAAACTATTCACTAAGACTGCATTACTATTACTATTAATCTTCTCATCGTTCCTATCACCCATCTCCTCCCACTTATGACTGTATGACTATAACTTGTTGCTTGTATCCTTACGATTTATATTAATATTGATTGTTTCCTGATTGCTTATTTGTACCCTATGACAATCATTAAGTGTTGTACCTTATGATTCTTGATGAATGTATCTTGTCTGTTTATGTACACTGAGAGCATATGCACCAAAGACAAATTCCTTGTGTGTCCAATCACACTTGGCCAATAAAGAATTCTGTTCTGTTCTGTTCTGTTCTGTTCTGTTCTGTTCTGTTCTGTTCTGTTCTGTTCTGTTCTGTTCTGTTCTGTTCTGTTCTATTCTATTCTATTCTATTCTATTGATAACATCTGTTGCAGAAGAGTATAAGGATTGGTAAATGATAAAACATGTATCCCAACAACCTGATGCAAACATTGTCCCTTTTTGTATTTAGCATTCTTTCATACTGATGATGTGTAGGCTTGCTACAGATGTCCCTGATAAGAGCATTTCAATAGCAGGAGCAAATACAGGTAGTCCTTGACTTACAACAGTTCATTTAATGACTGTTCAAAGTTACAATGGCATTGAAAATTCACACTTCCAACCATTGCAGCATCCCCACGGTCACGTGATTAAAATTTGGATGCTTGACAACCGGTTCATATTAATGACGATTGCAGTGGCCCGGGGGTCATGTGATCACCTTTCGCAAACTTCTGACAAGCAAAGTCAATGGGGAGTCCAGATTCACTTAACAACTGTATTACTAACTTAACAACTGCAGTGATTCACTTAACAACCGAGGCAAGAAAGGTCGTAAGATGGAGCAAAAGTCACTTAACAAATGTTTCGCTTAGCAACATAAATTTTAGGCTCAATTGTGATCATAAGTTGAGGACTACCCATACTCAGAGATGTACAGAAATCTCCTTCACTGAGTATGTTTAGATAGGGACTAGATAGTCATTTCTCTAGAGCACGGATGTCAAACAGTGTCACATTGCTGTCACGTGATGTTTCACGACATTTTTCCCATTCATGAAGCTGGGGTGGGCGTGGCCTGCATGTGATGCATCCGGCCCACAGGCTGCCAGTTTGACACACCTGATCTACAGAGAGAGCTACAGTGATGCTTTATAAACTGCTTAGAGAGGGCTGTGAAGCACTGTGAAGCGGTATATAAGTGCTATTGCTATTGTTATTTCTAATTGAAATTCCTAAATTGAGAAGTTTTCATTGGCCTAATTGGTGCCTTCCAACTCTAGGATGATGTAATTACTTAGAATATGAATTTTTACGCCTCAAAGATCAAATCCTAAAAACTCACTGTATCGTGATGGTGGCGTAGAATACCATAAAATGTCCTTTTCTATGAATTCACATTTCTATGTACCTAGTGAGCCCCCGACTTGAAACCAATGTTTTGTTTTTAATAGCACTATTTCAGCTTGAATGTGAACCAGTATAATTCAGAATCAATGTTGTGGCACTCCACCATCTGAGCTTACTATTAGATAGAATGTTAATAATAGGTAGCTAATAAGTGGAATGAACTTGTAAAACATGATTAATTATTAGGTGCAATGCTCACCATATTAGCAACTTTCAAGAGAAAATGTCTGTAGTCAATGTTGGGAGGGGAAAAAAACTGTATTTAAAACAACTCACAACAAATAAAAAGTGCATAGATAATATATTTTTGAAATAATACACTGACAGCTGGAATCTTAAAAGCACTGCTTAGAGAGATTATAAAATGAAAAACAACACTTAGAAAGAATAATTACCCTAACAGGCAGGTGTGAAACAGCTAGGGAAAAGTCCTAGGTTGCAGCAAATTTGTTACAGATAAGAATATTAAATCTCTTCATAGTCTGTAATAATTTTTTCTTCTACTTTTTCCCAGCCTCTTAGATGAGAAGCAAAAGGTCTTCAAGGAAAAACAAGGAACGTCCATTTGCCTTTTGAAAAGAGCACCTTTGAGACAATAGCAATAGCACTTTACTTATATACCGCTTCATAGTGCTTTACAGCACTCTCTAAGTGGTTTACAGAGTTCAGCATATTGCCCCCAACAATCTGGGTCCTCATTTTACCCACCTCGGAAGGATGGAAGGCTGAGTCAACCTTGAGCCTAGTGAGATTTGAACAGCTGAACTGCTGAACTAGCAATCAGCTGAAGGTCGCAATGCTGCTTTTAACCACTGCGTTATCTCAGCAATCATAAACTGGATGACTGAGAATCTCCACAGACATTATGGAGCCATATATTAGCATTCTATCTAATCATTGATGGTGTATGATATTTAAATAGATAAGAAAACATTACTTAAGTGTATTATTATGAGATTTTTTTAACAGTCCATGTTTCACAGAAAAAAATAATTTAAAAATCATACTATTCTGCCTGCTTTTATTTCTTTTTACACAATGCATAATCCCTGGGGTTGGTTCTACTTACCTTCCCCACTGGTTTGCATCGCGACAGAAGTGCATATTTTGTATGCACAGAATCAAAAAACAAGATGGCGCCACTTATGGCGCCACCGAGAGAACCGGCGTGGGCAGGCCTGGGTTGCTGCGGTTTCAGTGACCCAGGCCGCCATGTTACTACCGGTTCTATAGAACCAGTCCAAACCGGGAGGATCCCACCTCTGCATAATCCTGATTCGAGCAAAATTTTCTGTAGGCACAGTTTTTCTTCTTGAACTACCTTTATAGCTAAAAGGAAAATGTCTTCATTCAAAATAGGTGTTTTTTTTACAATAATTGCAAGATTGAAAGGCAGCCCAAAATAACTGAACAACAAGGCATGCTTCATCACGCAGTAACAATTATAACCAATATGCTATAGAACTATTGTTTTCTTTCTGCAATAGCTGAAGCAAACTTATTTTATGCCTTAAATCTAGTGTCACTGTTTCTTCCTCCATAGGGTTTCCAGCCAGCCTTTCTACCCAAGATGTGACTCAAGGCATTGTACCTAATAGTAAACAAAACAAAAGTAAAGTAGAATTATAATTACCGTATTTTTCAGAGTATAAGATGCACCTTTCCCCCCAAAAAAGAGGGTGAAATGTGGGTGCGTCTTATACTCCAAATGTAGCTCCGCCCAGCCTCTCAAATGGCGGTTTCAGAGCCTGAAAAAAGCCTCTGAAATGAAGCTTCAGAAAAAAAGCCTCTGAAATGGAGGTTTCAGAGGCAGTAAAAAAAGCAAGGTGCAGAGCTCACAACCAATGAACCTGTTGTTAAAATTCACCTCTGGGAACAGCTGATTGGGGGTTTTCCGGGAGGCTGATCCACCTGCCAATCAGCTTTTTTCTTATTTTCCTCCACAAAAACTAAGGTGCGTCTTATACTCCAGTGCGTCTTATACTCCGATAAATACGGTAAGTATCAACAAATCAGTTCAAAGCACAGTAATAAAAATAACCAATCATGAACCCATGTTGAGTCACATTTCATAGGCTACAGTTGTACGGTTCCTAGATGAAGTGCAGAAGCATTCCCCAATTATTCTTACTAGTTTTCATTCAACTTTATGAGTCTTTGCTTCTGAAATTTATTTCTAAAAATTTTAATGAAATTCTAATGGGAGGATCTCATGGTTATACTCTGTAGGAATTTCCTGTCTTTCATTATACAACCATTTCTCCAATGGTATGCAACCTGTCTCCCTAAAGATAGACAACAGGAAATATTTTTTTCTATTGGACTTTTTCAAATAGTAAAATATTAACAGAGATGATGGAAAGATCTGATCCACAAAACAACCCCACCAATGGCATCTTCCATCACCTTAAACATTAAAGAAAGCTAAAAAAGAATGCTTCTTTGAAAAAAAATGTCTCTCCTAGGAGTCTTTTAAAAATCCTAAAACATTCTAAGAATATGTTAGAAAAAACAAAAATATTTTTCATGGGGAAGAAAAACATTCATCAACCTCCAAGATTTAGGCTGGTGGAACTCTGAGGACCAATTGGGGTCCTTTTTGGTGTAATAGAGATGGCCTTGAGTAGATTCAAAGCTGATTCCATTCTATTCCCAGAGGCCTGATTGGAAAATGTTAGTTTGCTACTATAGGCAGAAATATAAGTAGCAGTTTTTCACCCAGAGAAATATGAAACAGAAGAGTAGGGAAATTTTGTGGCCATGGGAAGCATTTATTAGGGATTAGAGCAGGGATGTGAAACTCATGGCCCGCGGGCCGAATGCATCATGCACTGGCCACGGCCACCCCCTGGTTTAGCAAAGGGGGGGAAGTTTCAATACGTCACATGACGACAACGTGATGACGCGAGTTTGTCACCCCTGGACTAGAGTAACTGAGGAAAATAAAATTGCTTGGGTTGTTCCATGTTTAATGATTTTTAAAAAGGGTGACCCTAGTTCAGTTGAAAATTATAGACCAATCTCTTTGTGTTGTATTACATGCAAAGTTATTGAATCAATTATAAACCTCATAGTTTATGGATTGTAATTTTAGTATAGTAGACAATGTGTAATTGACAGACTGGATTTTATCATAGATTTAATCTGTTATTTGTTATTTTATTCTATAACTTTTAATTGTATATTTACTGAGTGTTTTTATTTGTTCTAGTCTCTGGTCTATGACTGTAATAAATTGAATTGAATTGAATTATAAACCAATCCATTGTTCACCACTTAGAGACAAACAACTTGCTATCTGACAAACAGTTTGGCTTAGGAAAAAACCGTCCTGTAATCTACAACTTTTGCACTGTAAAAACATCTGAACTACATGTCTTGATCAAGGCAAAGCTGTAGATGCAATTTACATAGATTTTTGTAAGGCTTTTGATACAGTACATGTACAGTACATGATAAACTGCTGTTGAAATTAAACTCTTATGGCATTTCTTGTCCTTTGCACGATGCTTTCCTGTCTAATAGACTGCAGAAAGTCAAAATAGGGAACTCACTGTCTAATCCTGCATCAGTTAACAGTGGTGTTCCATAAGGCAGCATCTTAGGTCCCATGCTTTTCTTGCTCTATATCAACGATTTATGTGATCAACTTAATCGCAATTGCATCCTTTTTGCCGATGATGTAAAAGTATTCAATACTACAGATAATTCTGTTATTTTGCAAAATGATCTCGACTATGTGTCTGAATGGTCATCTATTTGGCAACTTCAAATTTTGATCAATAAATGCTCTGTCTTACATATTGGTAAATGTAATCAGAATGTCAAGTATTATCTAGGTGGCATTGAACTAGCTGATGACCCTCATTTTGTCAAGGACCTAGGTGTACTTATCTCTGACGATCTATGCTCCAATGTTCAATGTAACAGTGTTGCTAAAAAAGCATTAAACGTTATAAATTTAATTTTGCATAGTTTTTTTTCTGGAAACATTGTATTGCTAATTAGAGCTTATAAAACCTATGCTAGACCAATCTTAGAGTATTGTTCAACTGTTTGGAATCCCCATTATATATCTCACATCAGTACAATCGAGCGGGTTCAGAAGTACTTCACGAGAAAAGTCTTACACTCTTCTGTACACAATAAAATTCCCTATGCTATTAGGCTCGAAATTCTCAGTTTGGATAACTTAGAACTACGACGCTTGCGGTCAGACCTAGGTATTGCATACAAAATTATACGTAGTAATGTTTTACCTGTAAATGACTTTTTTTGTTTTAATCTCAATAATACGCACACTAACAAACACTTTAAACTTAATGTAAATCGTTTTAAGCTTGACTGTAAAAAAATATGATTTCTTTTTTATTATTATTATTATTAAAAAGTTTTTTATTTATAATACAGTTAAAAACAAAACATATAAACAACTAAACAAACAAAGACCAAAATAGATAAAAGTAGGTACTTGACGGATTATCCAGTTTACATATTTACATTTGATCATACCTTATTCCATTTACTTTATTATCATATAGAATCTAATTTTAATACAATTTCTAAATCTTTCCAATCTTACCATTAACACTTAATCTTGGCTTTCCTTTTTCCCCACAAATCATATAGTTTGTTCCAGGTTTCATAATATTCTGTCTCTGATTTATCTTTCAATTCTAGCGTTAGTCTGTCCATCTCAGCACATGTTAGTATCTTACCTAGAATTTCTTCCTCTTTGGAAATGTCTTCATTTTTCCATTTTTGGGCAAAAGCTATCCTCGCTGCATATGATTTCTGTAATAGAGTTTAGATTTAGATTTATTATTAGAGTTGGAAGGACCTTGTAGGTCATCTAGTCCAACCCCTTGCTCAAGCAGGAGTTCCTACACCATTTGAGACAGGTGGCAGTCCAGTCTCTCCTTGAAGGTCGCAAGTGTTGGGGCTCTCACGACCTCTGCTGGCAAGCTGTTCCACTGGTTGATCGCTCTCACTGTCAAAGTCTGGAATGCTCTGCCTGATTCAATTGTTTCAGCTACAAATTTTTCACAGTTTCAGTCACAAATTGACTTCCGTGGACCTTACATCATACTTAAGTGGTTAGTAGAAGGGGTGTGCATAAATGCATTAATGTGCCTATCGTCCCTGTCACTGTATTTTTATTATTTTATTCTTGTTCTCGTTTTTGTTTGACAAATTCTAATAAATAAATAAATGATAAGGTAAGTTTGGTGGGGAGATCCTTATTCCCCTAAACTCCACCGAAGATGTTACCTAGCCTGATAACGAAACGATAACGAAACATTCGGAAACCAATCCACAAGTTCGGAGAATGAACCCTCACCCTCAGATCCTTATGTTTTCATGTTTCCCTGTTCATAGTCAATGAATAATAATGTCCTTGGTGGAAATGGGTAGGCCAGCACCTCTTCAGCCATCTGGATCTGGGGATGAATGCAGGGGCAGGTTCCCAATTTTTTTACTACCACTCTGTGGGTGTGGCTTATTTTGTGGGTGTGGCTTGCCAGCCATGTGACCGGGTGGGCATGGCTTCTCGGACTGCTGAAGGAAGGGGAACTAATATAGGCCCTGCCGCCCATTCCCCCTCCCCTCAGCAGCTCGAGAAGCCTCAAACGTGCGAAAATGCCTAGAATCATCACTGCGCGTTCGTGGCTTCTCGGACTGCTGAAGGGAGGGAATGGAGATAGCTCCTGCAGCCCGTTCTTTCAGTGTCTCATGCGCTCCCTCAGCCATCCTCCCCTGCTTGAACTCACTGTGGGGTAGGAAGGCAGCGCATGAGTAGTGCCGGAAACTCTGCTTCTGGGCATGCACAGAAGAATTTTTTTTAAAAAAATGGCGGCGCCCAGGCACCGGCAACCGACCGCACCAGTACTGTGACGTCACCAGCGGGCCACTACCGGTGCTATAGAGTGGACCGCACTTGTAGGAACCCACCACTGGATGAATGTTGCTGTGGCTTTCATCAAGTCCCCAGGTCATAAATGGGGAGAGATGGATGAGAAAAAAAGAACCTCTTATCTCTTTGAATGACAATCCATGAAGGAATTCACAATTGTCTTTCCTAGACATGAGTCAAGATAGTGGAGAAGAAAAATGGTATGACTTTGGAAGGGAGAAGGGGAAAAAAAAAATCTAGTGGCAAGTCTGCCAGAATTATTTCCTTTTCCTTCAAAACATTGTTCCTAAAGCTTAAATAATAAAAAAGTTAGAAGATTTCTATTTCAAGGGTATTCTTTTTTATTATTATTCTGGCAATCAATCAAACATGATTTCTATTCAACAAGGTCAATGCAGGAAATATATCATTACAGCTTGACTTTTGTTTCTTTCAAGCTGTGGAAAATGTCATATATAATGATATAACAATGCCAGAAGCATTGAGTGAGTTCAAATAATATATGTAGATTTTCTTTAAATAAAATTCATATTATATCTGCTAGTGGAGAGGGAATATATATATATATATATATATATATATATATATATATATATATATATATATATATATATATATATATATATATATATATATATATATATATATATATATATATATATATATATATATACCTCTCTCAAGAATATATATTCTGATTTTTCTTCCTTTTATACAGCTCTGTACATTGCTTTAATAAAAAATACACTAACTTTTGTTTGACAAGGGCAATATTTCATAGGGTTAATCAGTTGGAGGTTATATAATAATGTGGGCATGAAAAGAGACAACTCTCTTCTTTTTATAGGTCCTAATGTAAGTATGCTGGACTTTTTACTAGACTATCAGGCCAAGAGTTCATTTAAGTAAATTAACCTAATTATAATTTCTGTCCAGCCCAATCTAGCCTAGAAACCTTTCTTCAGTTTTGATGATAACCTTATAAAAGGTGATAAATTGAAAAGTTGTTCTGGCAAAGAGGGATGGTAGGTTGAAGTATCTGCCTATATCTCGTAAGGGTGAGCTTGGACAAAAAAACCCCATTTTTTTAAAGAAATAACTAGCAAAGCGCATCATTTTATATCCTGACAAATCAGCCATCTGCAAATCAGCTATATAAGGACTGTATTTCATAGGGTTAATCAGTTAGAGGTTATATATTATATATTTAGGTTATAAATAAGGTGTATTTATAACTTAAATATATAACCCTAAGTATAAGGTTATATCTTAACATATATATTAAGAACCGTGGTGGCACAGTGGTTAAAATGCAGTATTGCAGGCAACTTCTGCTGCCTGCTAGCTGCCTGCAATTTGGCAGTTAGAATCTCACCAGACTCAAGGTTGACTCAGCCTGCCATCCTTCCGAGGTCCATAAAATGAGGATCCTGATTATTGGGGGCAATATGCTGACTCTGTAAACTGCTTAGAGAGGGCTGTAAAGCACTGTGAAGCAGTATATAAGTCTAAGTGCTGTATAGGACTTAGGAGCCGAGGTGGTGCAGTGGTTAAAGTGCAGCACTGCAGTTCAGCAGTTCAGCTGTTCAAATCTCACCGGCTCAAGGTTGACTCAGCCTTCCATCCTTCTGAGGTCGGCAAATTGAGGACCCAGATTGTTGGGGGCAATATGCTGAACTCTGAAGCACTATGAAGCGGTATATAAGTCTAAGTGCTATTGATATATATATGTGTGTGTGTGTGTGTGTGTGTATGTATGTGCGTGTGTGTGTATATATGCAGTATATATATATGTGTGTGTGTGTGTATATGTATATATATGTATGTATGCGTATATATATATATATATATATATATATATATATATGTATGTATGTATGTGTTTATATATATATATATATATGTATGTATGTATGTATATATATGTATATATATATATATATATATATATATATATATATATGTATGTATGTATGTATGTATGTATATATGTGTGTGTGTGTGTGTGTGTGTGTGTGTGTGTGTGTGTATCAGGGGTGGGTTCTAACTTACCTCGCTGCCAGTTAGCTTCCTCCCACGCCGCATGGCTGTGCCTTGTGGGTGCGCGCACATGAATGCGCAGTGGCAAAGAATCCAATTTTTTTTAAAGCCAAAAACCAGATGGCACATGCACAGTGCTGGAAACTTGGCTTCTGCACATGTGCAGAAGAAAAAAAACCAGGAAAAAATCCCCCCCAAAAAATCACCCCCCCAAAAGCCAAAAACAAGATGGCGACCACATGCACAGTGCCAGAAACTCAGCTTCTGTGCATGTGCAGAAGAAAAAAAACCAGAAAAAAATCCCCCCCCCAAAAAAATCGGAAAAAAAATAATCAGATTTTTTTTTAAAAAAAAAGTTGCCGGCGCCCACGGACCATGTTCCATGATGTCATCATGATGGGGGTAGGATGAGAAGAGGTCAGAGAAAAAAATGAAAGAAGTGAACAATAATAAAGACAGAGTAGTAGTGTTTAACTTGTTCTCAGTGGTTTTGGTTAAATAGAACATATTTTTTTACAGTATAACCTAATCAATAGTAATGATTGGAAACCCCTTTTGCTGCTATTAGTTACCAGGACTGTTTGGTATTAACTTCCTTCATTCAAGCAAGAAAAACTCTTATAGGCAGCTCTCACCAAACAGAGAAGCCACTATGGAGAGTCCAGTGACAAAGACCCCAAATGGACTTTCTATGCTCGTTTGGTGTCAGACAGTAACCTGACCTTGGTGCCAAGTTCAGCTGCCTTTGTTTAAACACCTTCAGATTTTATGAAATGTGATAAATAATTGGAGACCAAAGTGTTGTCTGTAACATTAACCATTTCCTCGCAAAAGGCTATTGCCTTTCCAAAATTATGTCCACTTTTGACCTTAAAGGAAGGAATCCATTAAATAGCGAGACATGTTTGTCAGCCCACATAGACTTGTGGTAGTTTTCTTTGGGCTGCTATTGTTCTAAAAAAAAAAAGATTAAAAACTTCTGACACATTTCTCTGCCCTTGAAAAAGCTAAATTATATGTGAGATAAGTTTCTTGTCGAGAATTCATCTTCTAGAGGAGGTTATGTCCCTTGAGCTGGGATTAAGATACTTTTGACTTGTTTATGTTAATAAAATTCTTTTGACTACTCTGCATATAAATTTGGCTGTCATAAGTGCACCTATAATTTCATGTTCCTCGGAAAATGTTTTGTCAGGAGAGCCGGTGAATTTATTTATGAACTTCTTTCTACAGACAAGTTAAATTGAACTGATAGGCCTTGCCTTTCAGGATACCATTAACTCTGTGACAGTTCACAGCCTATGTGAATCAGAATTGTCTCAAATACCTTAAGCAGAAGTAGACTGAGAAATAGATACCAATACATTCTTCTTTTGCTGCCAAAGACTTATGTTTTTTTAAAAAAAACTTATTTCACTTAATGTTCATTAGCACTTATCACCTAAAATAGATGTTTCTTCATTTCTTCCCCACCCAGCTATTTCCTTTTCTTAGCCAACTTGACAATTTTTTTCATCACCATTAGCAGTTTCTCCATTGACAGGTAGCTAATGAATGTGGTTGGTGTTTAGCTACTGTATATTCTTAGATACAATGGAAAGTCCTTGTGTCTGAATATGCAAATATCTTTTTTTTTCAACATCTGGGTGCAGCTAACGTGCAAGCTACATATCTCTTCAAAAGGATTTGCTTTATACCAATGGCAAGAGAGAAAGCCTGAGTGAGGGTCCCATGGAGTGAACAATTATTTTACAGTCCTCCATGAGATTTAAAAATAAACTACTGTATTTTTTGGAGTATAAGATGCACCTTTTTACCCCCCAAAAGAGGGTGAAAACTTGGGTGTGTCTTATACACGGAATGTAGCCCCACCCACCCACCCACCCACCCCCACCCACCCTTTGGCCTCTATCTTCCAGCAATTTGCCTGTTTGCAGCAAAGAGGGAAGAGCCTGTAAAGCCAAGCAAGTCACTAGCAGCTTCCCGACCTACAACTGATTTGCCACGTGCTAAAATGAAAGTGAAACTAGCTGCAGAGGCAAATAGCTGGGAGAGACATGCAGATTTTTATTTTCTGCTGAACTGGATGGAAGGGGGTAAGTGAATAACTATAAATGTCTGTAGAATGTTCTAATTATTAGAATTAAATTTAAAGACTGCTTTATTATTGTTCTAGAGCCAGGGGTTTCCAACCTTGGAAATTTTAAAACTGGGGACTTCAACTCCCAGAATTCTACAGCCAGCTTTGTTAGCTTTGCTTGCTGTGGAATTCTGGGAGTTCAAGTCTTAAAGTTGCCAAGATTGGAGACCTCTAGACAACTTAACAAAATAAAGAAGCTTTTTAAAATAAATGCTTGCTCGGAAGAGGCCCAGTGCTATTTTATCTTCTTTTAAATAATAGAGAATAATGTATACTTCCAGAAATTTTAATTAATTTTAACAGCTCTGTACAAGTATAGTCTGAAATGTAACAGTGTCCCGTTTAGTATTAGAGTTAAATCCTGACTTACCTTGGAGTAGATCTATTTAAATAATTGGGAAGAGTTAGTGTGACTAAATTTAAGAAAACGTTCTGGCATAATGTACATTTCTCCAATTCTTTGCTATTTTTATGGGTCAGGCACACATGCACAGAAATACACAGCAAACAGTGTATACCATCTGTGCTGTTTGCTGTTTGGCAAATTGCTTGGAGGCAGAGGCCTTTTTTCCTTGTTTTCCTCCCCCAAAACTAAAGTGCGTCTTATACTCCGAAAAATACGGTATGCATTGTAAAATGGGATGATGAATGGCTACTTGTGGTTCAGATTTCATGGAAAATATTTTTTTATAAAATGTTTTTATTATAATACAAAACAAAACATACAAACAATATGTAAAATATATAAAAACAAAACATACAAACAACAAAACAAACAAAGACCAAAATACATAAAAGTAGGTACTTGGCGGATTATCCAGTTTACATATTTACATTTGGTCATTCCTTTTTCCATTTTCTTTCTTATCATATAGAATCTAATTTTTAATAAAGTTTCTAAATCTTTCCAACCTTACCGCTAACATTTAATCTTGGCTTTCCTTTTTCCCCACCATTCATACAGTTTGTTCCAGGTTTCATAATACTCTGTCGCTGATTTATCCTTCAATTCTATCGTTAGTCTATCCATCTCAGCACATGTTAATATTTTATCTAGAATTTCTTAGATTTCATGGAAAATATTATTGGAGTCATAGCGGATGATCACTTGAATGAGCCAGCAGTGTGCAGCAGCAGCCAAAAAAGCTAATACAATCCTGGGTTGTACAAACAGAGGCATAGAATCAAGATCATGTGAAACATTAGTACTGCTTTATAAAATCCTAGTAAGACCACACCTGGAATACTGCAACCAATTTTGGTCACCATACTACGAAAAAGATGTTGAGACCTTGGAAAAAGTTCAGAGAAGAGCAACTAAGATGATCAAGGACCCTAGAGAAGTGATGGCGAACCTATGGCACGGGTGCCACAGGTGGCACGCCGAGCCATATCTGCCGGCATGCGAGCCTTTGCCCTAGCTCAGCTCCAGTGCGCATGTGCGTGCCCGCCAGCTGATTTTTGGCTCACGTGGAAGCTCTGGGAGGGCGATTTCAGCCTCTGGAGGGCCTCCAGGGTGGCGGGGATGGAGCGTTTTTGCCCTCCCCAAGCTCCAAGAAAGCCTCTGGAGCCTGGGGAGGGTGAAAAACGGGCCTACCGGGCTCACTGGAAGTCAGGAAACGGGGGAGTGGGATGGGTCATGCACGCATGTGCAGGGGGGTGGGGCAAGTGAGGGGCTTTGAATTATGGGTGTGGGCAGGCACGCGCATGTGATAGCGCACGCGTGCACTATTTCGGCACTCAAGGAAAAACAGGTTCGCCATCACTGACCTAGAGACTAAAACATATGAAGAATGTTGGCTGCAGGATTTGGGCTTGGCTAGTCTAAAGAAAGGAAGAATTAGGGGCGACCTGATAGCAGTATTCCATTATTTGAGGGGCTGCCACAAAGAAGAGGGGGTCAAATTATTCTCCAAAGCACCAGTGGGTGCAAGAAACAATGGTTGGAAACTAATCAAAGAGAGAAGCAATCTGGAATTAAGGAGAAACTTCCTAACAGTGAGGATAATTAATCAGTGGATCAGCTTGCCATCAGAAATTGTGGGCACTCCATCACTGGAGGTTTTTAAGAAGAGACTAGACAGCCACTTATCAGAAATAGTAAAGGTTCTCCTGCTTGAGCAGGGGGCTGGACTAGAAAACTTCCATGATCCCTTCCAGCTCTATTGTATTGCATTCTATTCAATTATAACTCCTTTATGTTTCTATTGTAGGAGGTGATCAGACTGGGGGGGGGGAGAAGAATCAAACACATAATCAGTTTCAAGTCATTATGTTCCCACAAGAGACCAAAGTCCAGCCTTCTGTGAATTCTATTGAATTAGCACTTATCACCTAAAATAGATTCAACCTTACCTAGTGCCAATTTGGCTTGACCATTAGTAAATCAAATTCTTGTGTAAAAGTAGCATGAAATAAATAATTAATGCTTTGAAGTCAATTCCTGTTCCTGGTTTCTTGTGCTTGACCCCTATCTCTAAATTTCTGATCTTTTGCATTTCTTTTACATTTTTTTTTTAGAAAAACCACTGCTTTAGGTTGAGACACAGAAAAAAAAATACAAACAGCTTCTACTCTTATTGGTATCAATTCTGCCTCAGTGTTTTCTGATTATTCAGTCATATCCTTCATTATCTGCAATTTTAAATCACAAATGGTTTAATACTTCTGAGTTGGGATCAAAGCTGAAAACTGTGTACATATTAACTAATACAGTTATGACATCTTACATATTTCAAATAAATAAGGCCGGGGATAAGAGTGTGGATCTTTCATGTATGTTTTTTTTTTTAAAAAGGGTAAAAATCAACACAATTATCAATTATTATCTGTAATTATATTTGGATGAAATATCCAGAAAGAATAACTCCTTTTGAGTGGTTGAAACTCAACAGATTTTGGTCCTTTTGTTATCATTCCATTTCTGACTTCTTACAGCAGACAAAAATCAGAAATGTTAACAGTCTCTGTCTTACAGGGGTGGACCTGAAGCTGTGGGTTTGCCATGACAAACAAAAGGAAGGCTGAAAATCCTTTTTGAGCAATTTCCCATTGAGGGCAGCTCAAAGCAGACTAATTAGTCCAAAGCTGAACAAACTAAGGAAAGCGATGAGAGCATTTCCTAAATGGTTGCTTTGATCATCTACACATCAAAATTAATGTATCCCACAGTATTTTTTGTTTCATTTGCTACCAGAAAAGATACCTTCTGCCTCTAATCCTTGCTTTATGCTTTGGATGGCATTGCTGATTATTCATTATTTTAGAGCAGGGCTTTCCAAAGTGTCACTATCGACCCTCAAGTGTTGATGGTATTATCCATTACTACTTATTTTATTTATTTATTTACCTAACGTGTGGCATCTACAAAGGTCATGTAATCACTGATGTATAACACTAATAAAACATATTATACATACAAACACAAATACAATAGATAAGTTAAAATATTAAATTAGGGTAAACCATGATAAAAATCACCATAATATGGCAACATAGAGTTGCAATAGTAAAGATATTGTACTTCAATATCTAAGAAAGCTAACCATCTAACTGCTTCTTGTGTGGCTGTGCTGAGATAATCCCCAGGTGCCTTGAAACTTCCTGAGGGGGCATTCTTGAACTATATGTATTATCATTTGTTCTGGTGTACCACAGTCACACTTCAGGCTCTCAGCCATTTTCCACTGAAAGACCTTTGACCTAGTTCTGGCATGGTCTTTCCTGATACTATTTGGGTGGTTCCATATTTTTCAGGACAATTGCATTCCTGGAGTCATTTTGTTGGATCTATGTGATCTGTTTGGTTATAGTTATTAAAGGTTGCCCATTTTGATCGCTATTCCTTCCATTGTTGCTGGGGTTAGTTTTATGGTTGGTTGCACAGTCATCCAGATGTTTAAACTGGATTTGGCATTTTTATCCACCTATTAAGCATACGGTTAAATATTTTTGGAGAGTGGCTTATTTTCAGGGGAGGCTTGTTTTAGTGCATGCGCTCAAAAGCCCGATTGGGCTTATTATCCGGGGAGGTCTTATTTTCGGGGAAACAGGGTACTACTATTTGATGAACATATCTTTTCTTTTATCTACACTGAGAGCATATGCACCAAGACAAATTCCTTGTGTGTCCAATCACACTTGGCCAATAAAAATTCTATTCTATTCTATTCTATTCTATTCTATTCTATTCTATTCTATTCTATTCTATTCTATTCTATTCTATTCTATTCTAATATTTATTAAATTATTTTCATATAATAAAAGATTGAGGGTTAAGGAATTATCTGAAACTTTACAAAGTGATCAATGAGCCAAGGAGTTAGGGGAGACTGGTTTTAGAGTATCCTTTTTGAGATGTTATTGTCACATTTCTGATCGTAGATTCTATAAAAAAAACTGAAAATCTTTCTTTTCCTTCTTTCCAAGAGATGGATAAAATTAAGACTAAAAATTAAAATTAAGTTCAGATAACATCAGGAACCCCACAAATATATCTGGGGAAGAATGTATGAACAATTAACAATAAAACCAGGTGTGGAATTGAAATTTTTTAGCAATCCTGTTCGTTGCCCGGTTGCTGGGTGGGTGTGCCCATGGGTTTGTGGCCTACTCAGCCTCCTGCGCCATGGCGGGGGGAAGTTTTTGCCATTCCCAGGTTCCGGAGGCTTTCCTCGAGCCACCAGGAGAGTGAAAACAGCCTTTCCCAGGCACCAGAGGCTCTCCGGAGGCCGGAAATGGGCCCGTTTCTGGACTTCCTGTACTTCCAGTAGGCCCATTTTTCATCCTTCCCAGGCTCAGGAGGCTTTCCTCGAGCCTCCAGGATGGCAAAAACAGCCTCCCCCAGGCTCCGGAGGCCCTCCAGAGGCTGGAAACAGGCCCATTTCCGGACTTCTGGTACTTCGGTAGGGGCATTTTTCGCCCTCCCAGAGCCTGCACGCGCACCCTGCACTTACCTGGCATCCAAAACGGGCTGCGTGGAGACTCCTGGGAGGTAAGGGGTGGGGTGGGCGGGGTCAGCCAGTCCTTAGAGCAACTGGTTCGGCAAACCAGATTAAAATTAACATCCGGTTCGCCCGAAATGGTCCGAACTGCCTAATCCCACCCCTGAATAGAACCCTGCTCTACCTGGGGCTGCCCTTGAAAAATATCCAGAAGCTTCAATTGATTAAAAATGCAGCAGCCTATATGATTTTGTGAGAGCCTAGATGTGCACATGTGTCATCTCTCCTGTGGAAGCTGCATTGGCTGCTGATTTGCTTCTGGGTCTAATTCAAGGTGCTGATTGTCACCTTTAAAGCCCTACATGGCTTGGCACCAGGTTATTTGAAGAACTGTCTTTTCCTAGTCACATCTACCTGACTTAGCAGAGTAGGGAGATAGGGAATGCTATGGGTCCCTCTCCTAAGGAGGTACATCTAGTGGGACCAAGAAGAAAGTCCTTCTCTATGGTGGCTCCCTCCCTACGCAACATCATCCTCACACAGATAAGATTGGACCCCATTTTGATACTCTTTTGCAAGGCTCTGAAGAGCTTGTTTTCCTAACAAACCTGAGGAACCCAGAGTGGGATGGAGCCCATCAAGTGGCTTATTTGATTAACTGATTCTTCTTATCATGAGGATGGGGGGGGGGTCATTGCTTCTTATTGTTTTTTTATTATTAGGTTTTTATTATTATCTTTTTATTATTGGGTTACTATTATTATCTTTGTAAGCTGCCCAGAGTTACTGAGAGTGAGTTGGACGGCAATATAAATTTTCTTGAATAAATAAATAAATATTGAATAATTAGAGAAACAGAAAATATTAATTTCTAGAATTTTGTCATGGTATAGTTTCCCCCCATCTTGATAACTGAAGTTGCTTTTTCCCTCTTTGGGCTCCAGACCACAATCTAATACCACAATTGTCAAATATTTAAGAGTACAAGAATTTTGCAGTGTCCAGTGAAAAATTGTGAGAAAATAATGCTGATATGGAATTTCATCAGTCATAGGTTTAGGAACTTGTTATTTTTTTAAAAAATGCCACAGAATCTTGCAGAATATTACAATCTAGCACATTTCACTACCTGTATATCTGCTGTTCACAGGATTTGCATACATCTGAATGTATGGCCACATTGGTTTTAGTCTTGAGAATTCTGAAACAGAACGGGTGTTAGCATGAAAATGTACAATTTACATATTTATAGCTTGTGATTTGTGCATCAACTGAACCATCAGGAATGTTCACAAAATGTTATGTGACCCAGAAGAAGAAATAATTCATACAGCTTTAAATGGACGTAAAGATAAGGAATAAAGGGAATAGATTAAAAGGAAATGTGGATAGATCCTGAAAAAGTGACAAGACATCTTTTAAATTTAACTCAGAACAATGTTGAACTACCTTCTCTTTCTCCCTTCCATTTAAATGATTTCTAAAATTTCTTCTTTGTGTGTCTAATAATTATACTTACAAATTTACAGTTTATAAAGTTCATCCGTATTTAATGCTACAACTATACAAATACACTTTGTCCTATTTTATGTTCTCTGAAGGTAAATTTTTTTTGGTTTGTTGAAAAGATCTAGGGACTTTGAAGGAGAGAGGTTTATAGGTTTGAAGAACCTGGTCTAAAAATGTAGAAGTCAGAGATTTAGCAAATTCTAACTGAATCTTGCAATATAATTCATACACATATTCTTTTCATATTCCCATTATGCCATGAGTAGAAATGTAACATTGAAAGTCATATTTAATTATATTGTAGCTATAAAAATAAATAAATGTATAAGAATAGAAGTGAATAGAAGATAAAACTGTTTAATAAAAACTATTTTAGAAAAGGAAGTTCTTAAGTTCTCTTGACTTTAGATTTGCCTATCTCTATATAGTTCTATAAGGCATTAAGTAAAGTCTTTCCCCTAACAAAAATGTTTATCTCTTTCTAAATTAATAATAAATTTAATTGTCCCTCCCTACTATACAACATTATACATTTCTTGATTTATTTTGTCCCGTTAGAAAACCTTCAGTCAGACCCTTCCACTAAGTTCAAATGCTCTTACTCCTTAAGAAATATGCTAAAGAATGGAGCCTTCCGGTCTATTTAAATTTCCCAACATACAAGGCAGTCATTGTTTTTTTTTAAAAAAATATATCAGTTAGGCTGGATGACAACTATGTCTGATTATTTTATTTTTCTGACACAGTATGGGCTCATTTCTGATAGCCACCATTGTTCTGCCATTGGTATTGACAAAGTAAGTACATGGGCGTCCACGTTTCTTGTTCAGGTTTATTCATTGCACCATTCTGATAGTGACTGAACTTTATCACCTGCACAAAAGACTGGTGTTTAACAAACTTTGATTAGTTTATCTGACATTTATTTATTAGAAATTTTCCTAGTAGCAGTGCTGCATGCCTACAGATAACTTTCGCCTGGAATAACATTCTTTGAAGTCTAGATGTTGTCTTGAAACAACAGTACTTCAAAGGAGGCATATCATGCACCTGGGCCAGAACAAAATCAGTTTTGCTTGACCTGTCCTGTATCTGGTGTGGTTAGGAGCTAATAAGCAAATGCAAGATCTTAAAATGATAAATTCAGGTTAATGTTTAAAAGAAGGTAATCTTCTTGCTCAAGACTAGTTGTAACTAACTGATTTGTCATACCGGTATAATAAAATTAATGGGACTCTTGTGTATGGGAATAATCTTACAATAGCTGCCTATAACATAGAAACTTCTAAGGTTGCTTCTATGAGAATCTCCAGGGGGCAGGCCAAGGCAAATGACAATGTGTGTTTGATGACATCATCATGTCAACATTAGCCATTTGCATTCTTGGGTCAGACATTATGATAAAATTACATAGGTATGTGGTTTGTTCAATGGTTTGCTCCGTGGTGTCACACACATGCTTTTATTTTGACAAAATGGCATTTTGTTGTAGATGCTGCCAGTGGCATTCCCAAAGATGCTTTTTCAAGAGGCAACGGGGGGCTTCCTTTGTCTTTTCTTGAAGACGTTTTGCTTCTCATCCAAAAGCTTTTTCAGTTTTGACAGAATGGTAGAGGATGGAAGGATTTATATGCCTTGCAGTCATTTGATCATTGGCACTCTTTCTGGTGGCATTATATGAGCCACGATGGTGTAGTGGTTAAAGTGCAGTACTGCAGGCTATTTCTGCTGACTGCTGGCTGCCTGCAATTTGGCAATTCAAATCTCACCAGGCTCAAGGTTGACTCAGCTTTCTATCCTTCCGAGGTGGGTAAAATGAGGACCTAGATTGTTGGGGGCAATATGCTGACTCTGTAAACCTCTTAGAGTGTCAGATAGGAATTTTCCTATCAAAAGGCGATTTTAGGATCTTGCTTCCCTGAAGTCATTCGTACTTAGAAAATAAAACCGAGATTCAAATCTAATTAACAAAATGTTTATTTCAGTACAAAAGTAACAAAAGAATTAACCCTTAATAAGCTACATCTTCTCAGCTAATGTATTTCACTTCTGCCTCGGGCGAGGTATCAAAGAAGAAGGGAAGTGGGAGTAGACAAAACTCCTGGAATGCACGCATGTGTAGTAAAACATATCACATGTCTGCTTGATTAGAAATTACAGTAAACCTAGAAAACAGTAGAGTTGCACAACTGGCAATTATTCACATCGTGACATAGAGAGGGCTGTAAAGTGGTATATAACTCTAAATGCTATTGCTACTGCTGTTATATCTCTAGACATCCAGATCAAGATCAGTGGTACTCTTTACTTTCTGGAGAAAAGTGAGGTATTTCATCAGTTACAAATATGTTTAGCTATTACTGTATATACACACAGAGAGTCGACTCTCGGCAAGGTTGGTCCAACAGTTGACAACAACTGTTATGGGGAAAAGACTAAAAAAAATTGAAAAGGTTTTACCTGTTGTTCTTTGACCTGGCGAATTCCAATTTGCTTTTGAAATGTTTTTTTCAAAGAAGTGTATCTCAGGGATTTCAATCAGGGAAGAGCAATGTTCTCACACTTGTTTAATTATGAGGTTGCCCAATCTATTTTCTAGCAGTTTGTGGCCTCCTTGACTTTCTAAACTCTAATTAAATCTGAGACAACATTTCTAGATTAGGAAGTGTGTGCAGCCGGGGATGAAAATAAATGTAACAGAAAATGACACCAGCATATATTTAAAATCCCCTTAACCATCTTGGGTCATGAAGGAGGTTTAAAAAGACCAGTACAGATGAAAAAAAAAGGAAAGGGCTAAACATGGGTTGGGATATTATGTTGCAAATCCCTTGTTTTTGTACTTATGTGCCTATGTATGGAAATCACCACGTTTCCATAGTAGAAAGTCATGATACAGGTTTCATTATTTGGCTCATTACCTTTCTGGTACACAAGGGAGACCTTATGGAAAGAAATTTGAAAGAAATTCTCAAGCATCATGAATACACAACTGAAAAGCAGAATCCTCTTTTAAGCACAATAAAATTGTTGAGAATAACAAGTCACAGTTTGGTACAGGAGTATTTCAAACTATAGTATTTGATGATAAACTACATCTGCAATGGGTGATATCCAAGAGCTATGCAGGCCTGGTATGAGGCAGGCATGGGGCAGGATGGCTGGGCCAATTATATTTCTTTGGAAAAAAATATAGACCTAATGTTATTAGTAAAACAAATTACAGTAAGTAAGACAGTAAATAAATCAGTCTGTTTTAAATTGTGATTTCTGTTCTTTCAATGCTTAAACTAACGTGCGGTTGTCTTTCCAATTTATTGCAGTCACTGCCTCCAATAGACATATCCAAAGTCAAAGAAATTGCTTTGATTAACTATATTCAAGTAGAATAATATCTGTTGGTACAAGTAACCACATTATGACTGTATGACTGTAACTTTGTTGCTTGTAACCTTACAATTTATATTGACTGGTTCCTAATATGATTTGATTGCTTATTTGTACCCGGACTATCATTAAGTGTTGTATCTTATGATTCTTGACAAATGTATCTTTTCTTTTATGTACACTGAGATCATATGCACCAAGACAAATTCCTTGTGTGTCCGATCACACTTGGCCAATAAAAAATTCTATTCTATTCTATTAAGCAAATAACATACTTCGTTAATGTTCTCCATTGTATTATCTGAAGTCTCCTTTAAATTCAATCCATCATCAGTTCATTTTGACAGACACAATATATTACAATAAGTTGTCCACACTTAAGGAACAACTTCATTATACTTACAACCAATTGTTATTTCTGAATGGGATAACTGATTTTTAAAAGAGAATTGGACAGCTTAAGCCCCAAGCTACCAGCAGGCTGCAATAAAATCTGGTTAATATACTTATGTAATCAGAAAAGATGGAACTGAAAAATCATTTTTTTAAATTTGATTTGTGGAGTTTGGGGGATTTTTAAGAATGAAAACAGGAGAGCTTTTCCACATGGAAAACATTCACTTATATTGTCATTTCTTCTAAATCTATATTTTAGATTTCTTCTAAAATCTATCATGCCATGCTAACAGATCTAAAGGGAATTTCAATTATATGTGAAAGCTACCATTCTGGGATTTTTTTTGCCCCCAGTTACTTCTGTGCAGATGTTCTGAGTTAAATTGGACACTGAGGGATCACAAGTTGTTAAACCTGTTTTAAAAGAACTGCATTTTTTTTAAAAAAATAAGCATCTTGCAAGTGAGGCAACTGAAGTTTAAAGTAGCACTAAACACAGGTGTTTTTTTCCCCATAATGTTTCATTTTTTTTCATGGATTCATATTCCGGGATTCAGTTCATTATGTGGGTAGAAACAGTCAAGTGGAATTAAAATGTTGCAATCGCAATGTATATAAGCTATAGGCATTTATTTAAACACACTTACCTGAATAATTAAGCAAACAGATCTCTTAGTTTTGAGGGAGAAAAGAGTAAGGAGCTGAACAATTTAGAGCAGGAGTGTTAAACTCGTGGCCTGAGGGCCGGATGCGTCACGTACTGGCCACGCCCACCCCCATTTTAGCGAAGGGGAAAAAGTCATGATACATCATGGGATGACAATGTGACACCACGAGTTTGACACCCTTGATCTAGAGCACCTTCCTAGCATCTAACCTAGTTGTTAGGAACACTACATTTAATATTTGGATCCCTTATATTGCAATTTTGGTGTGATTTACAGCAATTGTAACTTGAAAAGTGGCTTTCATCCAATGAGAGACCAATGTTTTAGATTCCCAATTCAAATTTAACCTATAATATACGCTTAAAGGTTATTCTTGTCCTTTTAAAGATTAGCAACAAATTATTGAATTTATCATTCAACGTTTTATTCTAAATTTGAGAAAAAAAATTCAGGATGCAAAAAAAATGCATACCATGCACCACATACATCTAGAAGAAATTGCATAGCACAGTGATGGATTTTTATTTCAGGGGAAATGTGTCATCAATTTTAGTAAGAGGCCTTTGTGACCAGGATGATTTCATTTCCTCTAGCAACTTCTCTTTCTGCTGCCCTCCCCACCCCACCCCAAAAAAACTAGACCAAAATTAAACTACAAATATTTAATAATAAAATAGCAAACTTTGGGGACTTGATTTTAGGCCATGGGATTTTAAGGGTAGAAATGGAATTGGTTTGCATCACAGTGGATTTATTAATGGGGTCCATTTTCGCTTGGGTTTGGTAGAGTGGTCGAGGGAAGATGGTGAAAAATGATGCATTTTAAAAGTTATCAATTTGCTCATCAATTTCAGTAATGCCGTCTCTTTGTTTTGACGACAGATTTTGAAACCGATGTTGGAAGACAAGAAACTATGAGCTGCATGAATTTCTTGGGGGAAAAAAATTCCCATTTGAAAACCTCATTTGGTAACTGCAACTTTGGGATCAAATCTAATGGAATTGGACGCATCACTTTAAAAAAACACACAACCTGCTAAAGCAGAGTAACCAAGTATGGTAGGGGAGATCAGGGGTTCTGATCTCCCCTACCCCACTTCTAATGATATGCACACAAATAAACATAGACACACAGAGAGAGAAAGAGGGAGGGAGGGAGGGAGGGAGGGAGGGAGGGAGGGAGAGAGAGAGAGAGAGAGAGAGAGAGAGAAAGAGAGAGAGAGAGAGAGAGAGAGAGAGAACTACTTAATGAAAGACATCTGAAGCAACTGTTTTGAATTCTATTGCCATTAGAACTTAAAGATAAGGTACAAGTCCTTACCTCGCAAGAAACAGAATGCCATCCTCCCTAACGCATATTCTGCTTGTGTGATATTTTCTATATTACTCCTATGTATAACCTGTCTGAATGTCACTCACTGTATACAGTAGAAGAAATTTCTACAATGGCTACATTTTATCGGCCCTGGAGTTTGTTTAGTTAACTTTTCAATAGGTATTGATAATATTATTTCTGCTGATTGCAACTTTAAAAAAGGAAGTTGGGGAGGGGGGAAGAAAGAAAGGGAGATAAGGTACTTTTGAAGTAGGTGTGATAGCTTTATTTAAAAAAACACCCTTGCAAGATAAGATTCCAGAACAAGCCAGCAGAAGCCAACACATTCTAATGAATGAAGGTGGTTGCGCAATGTCTGTAAACTTTGAAATCATGCTTGTGTGAACAATCAATAGAGATGTTTTGTCATCATCATAGGAGCTGACGAAGTCCCATGATTGCAGAGGCAAAGGTGGTGAATGTTTGTTTCTCCACTATGTCTTACTGATTATTTGAGTTGCACCAACAGCTAGGAATGTTTTACTTCTCTGACAATTGGAACTTTTGCCTGGATAGAGATGAATAAGAGAATTGTATCTTCATAATACATTAGAAAGGAACTGATTCAAATATTTTAAAAAATTAAAATCTCCTTCAAATCCAACAGTTTATGGATATGACCATGTGGTTATTTTGGCAACAATATGAAGAGTCATTGTCTGCTTGGGGATATTCCTTCTACTTCCTTGTCTAGGAAGTCTTGGGATTTTCTGTGGTGCCCATCCAAGCACTAACTACGTAGCTTTCCTAGGTGAACCAAAAGCATTTGGTTACTGTACATCTGAATGTAGTTCATTAGTTAGTTAGCTTGAAGAAGGAAAAAGTGAGGTCCTAGCCATGCTTTTGGTACTGTCCATGGGGTTTTCATGGCAAAGATACTAGAGAGGGTTGCCATTTCCTTCTCCAGTGAATCACATTTTGACAGAGCTCTCTGCTATGACCTGTCCATCTTGGGTGATCCTGCATGGCATAGCTCATAGCTTCATTGAGCTACACAAGCCCCTTTGTCATGACAAGGGAGTAATCCATGAAGAAGGAAGGGTCGGACACGATTTTGCGACTAACAGCAACAACAACAGCCATGCTTATCTGATAGTTGTACATATAAGTTGTAAAAGCCAGTCCTAAAGAAGTTCAAAACAACAACAACATTATTGGTGTTGGACATATAACTCTCAGTAATTTAAACCATGTCCTAGAATTTCAAACTATGGTGGATGAGAATTCTGAGAGTTTTGGATTAAAAACATCTGGAGGGAAGCAGATTGGTGAAAACTGAGCTAGAGAAACTTACTAAAATGCCTAATATGTTGGAAATGCCTCATAAGTACCTGTACATATAAAATAGGCTTGTCATCGTCTACAATCCAAAAACCAACTAACAGAACTTAAAGCCCTTAAACTGCATTTTGAATACTGCATAGGATGTACATTCCTTGCACAAAATCTAAAGCAGATTATTTGCACTATATATTTAATTTAAGGCAATGATGGGGAAAATATTGTCCTCCAGTTCTTTCTGAACTATACTTTTATCATTCCCTGCTAGTGTGGTCAACAGAAAGGAAAATTAATCTAGTAATCTAGTGAAACATAATCTAGTAACAAAGAAGAAGGAGTTAAGCTATTCTCCAAAGCACCTGAGGGCAGGACAAGAAGCAATGGGTGGAAACTAATCAAGGAGGGAAGCAAACTAGAACTAAGGAGAAATTTCCTGACAGTTAGAACAATTAATCAGTGGAACAACTTGCCTCCAGAAGTTGTGAATTCTCCAATACTGGAAGTTTTTAAAAAGAGATTGGATAAGCATTTGTCTGAAATGGTATAGGGTTTCCTGCCTAAGCAGGGGGTTGGACTAGAAGACCTCCAAGATCCCTTCCAACTTTGTTATTCTATTCTATGCTAACCATATGAAAGCTATAGCCACCCCCCCCAAATATTATTTATATTAAATGGGAATCTGAAAGCCTTATCAATTTATGGCATGTCATACAAATCTTCCTTCTCCCTAAAGAATGTTAAGATACATTAAGAGTAGCCTTGTGGTGAGATTGGTGGCAAACAAATTTAATAAATAATAATAATATCAAAGTGCAGAATGATGATATTGCCCAAATATGTATGGAAGAGATATTTTAGCAGGTGTTTCTTCTGTACACAATTTGATTTTATTTGATCACCTTATACCTAAGGCAAATAAGACTCCTTAACTATGAAACATGCTAAGATCTAGCATGATCTAGATTTAAAATGTATTAAAAGACTGAGTTTCTGATATAGTAATATAATATGCGGGTGTATACAAACACACACACACACATATACACATACACACATACATATGTGTCTAACCTTTTAGCTTGCCCGGGTCACATTGAATGAAGAGGAATTGTCTTGGGTTGCATATAAAATATATAATGTAGTTAATGTATATAAATCACATAATAATGTTAAAAGTTTATAATATTATGGGATTGCATTACTAGCTGTCCAGGGCCACAGATGGTCCACGGGTCACAGGTTGGACACACCTGCATTAGAATATTAGAATTATGATGACTTCTAATCAGGCTTTTAAACTTATAATATTCCTCATATTCATATTTCACTTTTGCACCAAGAGCTGCATATTTGATATTTGATTGTCTACCTCCCACTCAAACTCTATATGGCATGTGACACTAAAAGTCTTCAAGTGGGGAAAAAAATCATATGGTGAAATGCATGGATGACTGTGCATTTGAACCTAGGTTTCTCTATTCTTAGTCCAAACCTCTAGCGCCTATACCAGCATGCTGGCTGGGGAATTCTGGGAGCTGAAGTCCACACATCTTAAAGTTGCCAAGGTTGAGCAACAGTGATCTACACCATATTGATTTCCTAATGCCTATTTATCCCAGAATGCATTTGACTTGGGTAGCCATTAGAACAGAAAGCGGAACCATTGTGGTATTTCTCATAGTCTCAATGCCCAATTTTGAGGATCTTGGAAGAGGACTATCACCTGTGTATTTTGGTGACTTGCCTCTTGAAAAAAGCACCTTTGGAACAACCATGACCTGGTTGACTGAGAATCTCCATAGACATTCTGATTGCATACTTCATTCAGTTTTAGAAACTGACCACATGTCTATAGTTGTTAGCATAAATTAAGAAATGTCCAAACTTGTCCTTGTTTTGCCCATTTGAAAGTTGGGATACAAATGCCTGGATTGCTAAACCTGAGCAGACCTAGTCATACACTTTGTGTAAAGAAGCAGCTGTCATATTTGTATATAAATATTATCCAGGCAGCCAAATCAAAAGAATTTCCTATTGTGTGGCTGCTTTCATTTGTAAATGTTCTTTTCTCAGAATGAATCAAGACGCTGCTCTCATGTTTGTCAAAGTCTATCACTTTGCTAATCTGTCAATCAAGGCACAATAAACTTGGCCTACTCCTGTGGATTGTGCTGTATGTAAGATAACAGGCTTCCATCAGAAAGATAAAGAGATGTCAAATATTATCTTTAGTGCAAACAATCTGAGTCTGGTTGCCTCTTTACAATGTACAGGATGTTCTGTCAAAATTGATGGTAAGAGTTTAATTATATTCAACTCTAAATCACAGCAAAACACCTTCAATGCAGGAAATGGTTTGGCTTTCACAATGCTTGAAAAATGAGATAAAACAAAAATTGCCACACTTGCTATTGCTCATGCATGTCTGACCAAGACTATATTTTGTAGGAGAAAGAACCAGGAATTTCCCCAAACAGATGGTACTGATGTGACTCTCAGGATAAAGGACAATCTATCAAACACTACCATCTTTTCCCTTTTGAGTTTTTGCATAGATCAATGTTTCTCAATCTTGGCAACGTTAAGATGTGTAGACTTCAACTCCCAGAAGTCACATGTTATTATATCACAGGAAGATCACCGGTACAAATTGCATGTAATCAACATTTGGCCTGAAGTATCAATGTGACAGAATAACAGATTTAGAAGGGACCTTGGGAATCTTCTAGTCCAACCCCCTGCTCAAGCAGGAGACCCTATACCATTTTAGACAAATGGTTGTCCAATCTCTTCTTAAAAACTTCCAGTGATGGAACACCCACAACTTCTGAAGGCAAGCTGTTCCATTGCTTGATTGTTCCCACTGTCATGAAATTTTTCCTTAGTTCTAGGTTGCTTTTCTCCTTGATTAATTTCCATCCATCACTTCTTATCTTGCCTTCTGGTGTTTTGGAAAATAAGTAGCCTCCCCCTTCTTTGTGGCAACCCCTCAAATATTGGAACATCATGTCAACCCAAGTCCTTCCTTTAATTAGACCAGACATAACCAATTCCTGCAACCATTTTTAATATGTTTTAGCCTCCACCCCCCAATCATCTTTGTTGTTCTCTGCACTCTTTCCAGAGTCTCAACACCTTTTTTATATTGTGGCAACCAAAACTGGATGCAGTATTCTAAGTGTGGTCTTACCAAGGCATCATAAAATGGTACTAACACTTCCTGTAATCTTGTTTCTATCCCTCTGTTAATGCAGCCTAGGATTGCATTGGCATTTTTGGTGGCTGCAGCACATTGCTGGCTCATATTTAAGTGACTGTCCACTAGAACTCCAAAATCCCTCTTGCATTTACTGCTATTGAGCCAGGATCCACCTGTTCATTTGGTTTTTCTTGTCTAAGTGTGAAACCTTACTTTTCTCTACATTGAATTTCATTTTGTTAGATAGGGCCCAGTGTTCAAGTCTGTCGAGATCCTTCTGGATCTTGAGCCTATCGTCTGGGGTGTTGGTTATTCCTGCCAGTTTGGTGGTGTCTGCCAATTTGAGTTACCATTCTAGCCCCTCATCTAAATCATTGATGAAGATATTGAAGAGTTCTGGGCATAAGACAGAACCTTGAGTACTCTACTGCTTACTTCACTTCATGAAGATGTAGTTCCATTAAGGACTACTCTGTCAGGTTTTCGAAAAAAGCCCTAATTAATTCATGAGCCTCGAGCCAAGTTTCAAAAGATATCCAGTTATTTATTAGGAGCAACATTAGGAGTTGACATACACATTGAGTGTAGTTTGTCAGCCAGTTACAAATCTATTTGGTGGTGATGCTGTCTATCCCACATCTAACTTACCAAGAAGTAGGTTGTGATCTACTTTGTCAAATTCCTTACTAAAATCCAAGTATACTATGTCCACAGCATTTCACTGGTCCATTAATTTAGTCACTTTGTCAAAGAATGAAATAAGATTTGTTTGGCATGATCTGTTTTTTTTTTACAAACCAATGTTGGCTTCTGTATATAACTTTGCTTGCTTTGAGATATTTTCAGATTTGTAGCTTGATTATTTTTTCTATGAGCTTCCCAGGTATTGAAGATGGTTTTGGATATATGCTTCTGCCATGCATATGAGCCAGGCTTCAGAAGGATTCTGCTATATTAAAAAAGAAGATGCATAATCCTCTCTACCTCCCAGGTCCATAGCAGAAACCTGTTATATTTGTATCATATGAAGTGGCACACTAGTGGGTTATTAAAGAATATTTCAGTAAAAGAAAATCAGGCCTGGATATATATTATTGCTGTTGTTCCTGGAATAGATGCATCATGGGGTGGGAAAGGCAGGGGTTGGATTAAAGGATATATTTAGATAACTCTTTTCCTTTTGTTATAAATGGGTCTCAGGGCTAGGAACAGGATGAAAACTAAGTCTCTACAAAGTAGAGAACATTAGATAATGAGTCTGCTTTTTTTCTCAAGCTGAAGGCACATGTAAGTAACTACTGCTTCCATTTAAAGTACATTGTTACTGAAGTGCCAGCATTGAAGTACACCAGATCAAGAAATCTAATATATTATTACAAGCATGGAATGAATCAAACCTGCAGATTTTCATTTTTCAATTTTCTGTTGATGTGATATAGCCATGAAAGATTAGAGTATCAATGGATGCACCTTACTGGCCTTCCGGAAAGCGCTTAAGACCTGGCTTTTCCGGCAGGCCTGGGGCCAATGACCCTAAGATGTGGTCTTGTTAGATCAGCCCATGTATGCATGTGGGAGTGAAAGTTCTTTTTAAATATTGATAGTATCTTAACATGTTTTTAAATTGCTTTTATTGATTATTTGTTCCTATACCTGCTGTTAGCCGCCCAGAGTCCCCCCGGGAGTTGGGCGGCATAGAAATTTAAATAAATAAATAAATAAATAAATAAATAAATAAATAAATAAATAAATAAATAAATAAATAAATAAATAAATAAATAAATAAATAAATAAATAAATAAATAAATAAATAAATAAATAAATAAATAAATGCAGATCATCATAGTGAAATATTATTTTAAGTAAAAGAGATAATATGTGTATCAGTTGTTAGGACTATAATCAGGCAGGTATATTATTACATTATTGTTTCCCGTAAACATTTTTCAGAGACATCTGTTTGGCCATTGTGGGAACCCTCTACTGGACTAGGTAGGCCTTTGGTCTGATCTAGCACGGTGCTTCTTATGTCCTTATGCCCAAATGCAGGGCATGACTACTATTGACTCAAAGGTCCAATTGGGGATTGCTTCCCAAGAAATCTCCTTTCATCCCATTTCCTGGGTCTTTGGCTTCCCTCTTCCCTCTTCCCTCTTCCCTCTTCCCTCTTCCCTCTTCCCTCTTCCCTGACCATAAACCATTTCACTTTGTTTTTTATGTGGAAATGCAGTCTGATGGTATCAATAAAATATAGCTCTTAGGGAAAAGCTTCGTTTGAGACCAACTTACTTAGTCCTCCCCCAAAATATAAAACCAATATAAAACCATAAAATTTCATTTCACTGCACACAAAATCAAGCATAATAGTACTGTGAAACCTTATCGTTTGCATCTCTGAATTGATCAACCAAAGAAAAGATCAATAATTTATTAATGAGATTTATTAATGAGATTTATATACCGCCTCATGGTGCAAGCACTCTCTAAGCGGTTTACACCATTAAGCAATGTATATATTTACATTGCCCCCAACAATCTGGGTCCTCATTTTACCTACCTCGGAAGGATGGAAGGGTGAGATTTGAACAGCTGAACTCAAATCACAGTCAGCTAAAGTAGCCTGCAGTACTGCTCTCTAACCGCCACGCCACCTCGGCTCTTTTAATAATAATATTTCACCTCTTAATTATATTATAATGCATATTGAAATAATGATTTATTTATTTGTGCCTTTCTCTTTCTCTCTCTCTCATTTAAGTCAAATGCTTGTTAAGACAGAGACTTCAGTTTGTGTATTCATGAGCCGAGTTGGTGCAGTGGTTAAATGCAGCACTGCAGGCTACTGCTAGTTCAGCAGTTCAGCTGTTCAAATCTCACCGGCTCAAGGTTGACTCAGCCTTCCATCCTTCCGAGGTCGGTAAAATGAGGACCCAGATTGTTGGGGGCAATATGCTGAACTCTGTAAACCGCTTAGAGAGGGCTGTAAAGCACTATGAAGCGGTATATAAGTCTAAGTGCTATTGCTATAAGTGCTATATTCCTGTTGGACCTAAATAAAAGGTGAAGACCATTGCTTTACTCCAAGCTTCTGATTCTTCAGAAGCATCTGATTGGTCATGGAAACAGAATAATGAACTAGCTCATCTTGACCTACAAAAAAAACAACAGCAATTGTTACATTCTTGAGTATACCAGAGCACAAAAATAATATGGAAGTTGTCATTAGTTTTATGATCCAAATCCAGATTTGTATGTGAGTTCAAAATTAATGTGCATCAACTTCAGTTATATCATAGAGAGACCCATGTGGATTTCTTGGCAATAATCCAGAAAAGGGTTGCCATGACTATTTTTCCCCAGGATATTATTTTGTCTTCCTGCTCTAGTTTACAGTCTGATAAATGTTCCTTATACTTATGCCCAGGCTAGATAGAGAACTGATTCATGGGCTTTCTTTCCCCCCTACATTACAGCACGGATAATAACAAAAAAGCTTGATTTTAGGTATGGACATGTAGAGCTACGTTGTGAGGCTAATATGATTATCAGATTTTACTGCATTTTTTTTCATTTCTGTCCATTTATACAGTGTGTGTGTGTGTGTGTGTGTGTGTGTGTGTGTGTGTGTGTGTGTGTGTGTATAGTTAACAAATAAATTATACATATATGGCTATGTATCCTTTATAATTAACTGTAGGTTCTTTTTGCTCAGGTTTAATTATGTTAATTATTATTGGCTTTAATTATGTTACCTTGCTCTAACCAGTCAGAAACGTAGAAGCTTTTTATTACCAAAGCTTGCTGTGATTTAATGGACAATTTGGAGGTATAGAAATATAAAACATGTTGACTCAGAAGAATTTACTTATATTTCTGAACGTCATTTCTTTTTTCCAGAATAGAGATAAATTCAATTTCTAAGACTTTCCCTGCTAAAGTGGAAATATATCAAAGATTTTCTCAGACCACAACCCGATGAATTTTAACTTTTAAAAAGATGGGGAGTTGCAAAAGTTGTTGCAAAAGAAAATTCTAGTGAAGGATTAAAATGATTAAATCATTATTTTGAAACAATCCTAATCTTAGGGTCTAAGCAAGATTGGAGTGCAAGCAAAGCATTTGTAAGAGGATATTTTATAACATAACAGTGAATTTTTTTTAAAGGCAAGAAAAGATACAAAAGATTTTGAACAAGATTTAAAAAAGGAAGAAAAGTTAGAAAAATCCCCATAAAGGACAACAATTATCCATCTAATTAAGCTTTTACAGCAGTGGTTCCCAACCTTTCTAATGCCGTGACCCCTTAATATAGTTCCTCATGTTGTGGTGACCCCCAACCATAAAATTATTTTTGTTGCTACTTCATAACTGTAATTTTGCTACTGTTATGAATCGTAATGTAAATATCTAATATGCAGGATGTATTTTCATTGTTACAAATGGAACATAATTAAAGCATAGCGATTAATCACAAAAACAATATGTAATTATGCCAGATCAGAAATTCTTGGGCCAGTCTTTGCAAGAGCACAAGGAATATCATCTTCCACAACAAGTCTACTTCTGTATTTAGACTTGATAACCAACAAGTGTACAGCAATATTTCTCAATCTCAGCAACTTTTAAGGTGCCTGGACTTCAACTCCCAGAATTCAAAGCAAAGCTGGCTAGAGAATTTTGGGAGTTGAAGTTCAGGTATATTCAAGTTGTTGAGGTTGAGAAATTGTGGCCTGCAGTGTCGAAAAACTAGAAATCAGATAAGCTTCCAGCAAAGTAATCCTTGTTTAGTAGCTTTCTCCCAGGACTCCAGAGTTTCAGGAGGCAAACGGGGCAAAAAAACTCATGATTGGTCCAAAAACATTGCCAGGGGCCCCAAAGCCAATTTCCTCTTTTAAGCTCTTTCTTCTTAAAACAGCCACATATTCCTTCCTCCCCCATGGGGCCTGCTCACTCACCCTTTCCAAAACCCTGCAAAGACAACAATTTTAATTTGCAAGGCTCTTCTTTCAACAGTTTCTTTCTTTCTTTCTTTCTTTCTTTCTTTCTTTCTTTCTTTCTTTCTTTCTTTCTTTCTTTCTTTCTTTCTTTCTTTCTCTTTCTTTCTTTCTTTTTCTTTCTTTCTTTCTTTCTTTCTTTCTTTCTTTTCTTTTTCTTTCTTTCCCTTTCTCACTTTTTTCTCTTCCTTGCTTCCTTCCTCCCACCCTCCCACCTAACATTCCTCTTCTTCCTCTTCTTCCTCTTCTTCCTCTTCTTCCTCTTCTTCCTCTTCTTCCTTCCCTTCCCTTCCTTCCTTCCTTCCTTCTCTTTTCTCTTCTTCCCTCTCCTAGCCTCAGCACCGCAAGATCCGCGTGTGCCAAACTCTCTGGTAACCTGGACAAATAAGCACATTGTGGTTATTCAGTCACTCCAGGAAAGCGAAGTGAGCAGGGAGGGGATCCTGCCTGCCCTGCCTCCACTTGTAGCAAAGCCAGGCTGCCCCACAGAGCTGACCTTGTCCGGGGAACCAGCCAGCCAGCCAGCCAGCCCACCCCAAATGCGCCTCGCCTTCTCCAAAAGGCGCCCTCTGCTTGGGGGCAACCCTTTGGAGAAAGCTTCCAGTGCAAAAAAAAAGGCTGGCCCCAAGAGAACCGGACATGCCCCGGAGAGAGCAGCCCTGGAAACCCGGACATAATTTCCTGCTTCTCTCCCCCCTCTGCACCCCTTCCCCAGTCCGATCCATACCCCACCCGGGAGATGGGGGGCTGCAAATCCCCACCACCGCGCAGCAATCCCATCCAGGAGGACAGCTGGGTCGGGCTCGTCTGTATGCCCTCTCGCCCTCAGCTGGCGCGGAGACCCAGCGTACAAAGAGGCAAACAGGGAGGGAGGGAAGAGAGAGACTGAGAGATATTAGCACAGGGCTAGCCTGATCATACGGAGCAGGGCGGCAGCGATGGACCATGCTCTGGCACCACCTCCTTCTCCAGTTCCCTCCGGCTTAGCTCCTCCTGCCCCCAGCGGTGGCGCCCTCAGCACCGAGGCTGTATGATCAGGCTAGCCCTGCGCTAATATCTGTCAGTCTCTCTCTTCCCTCCTTCCCTGTTTGCCTCTTTGTTCGCTGGGTCTCCACGCTAGCTGAGGTCGAGAGGGCAGACAGATGAGCCCGACTCAGCTGTCCTCCTTCCCGGCGTTGTGCGCTGTTAAACTTAAGTGGTCGTTGGCTGGCCGTTCCCTCCCATGACTCCCTTTCCCTTCGACACCAGCGGGAAGAAACTGCCGCTGCGAGCAAGAGACAGGGGTGGCCACAGATGTCTTAAGCACCGCCTTGCAATCTCCAGCGCGCAATCTTGCAACACCCCGCCCCTTAGCTGATGCCTTCAAAGCTCGGCCACCAGGCGTCACAAACGGCTCTCGCCGAATGGCACCTCTCCCGACCAATTGGAGGGCTCGGGCAAGTTGAGCTGACATGGTCAGGCTTGTGGCAGTGGGGGGGAGCTGAGGATGCCGGGGTGACCCCTGGGAAATGGTCGTTCGACCCCCAAAGGGTCCCGACCCCCAGGTTGGGAACCGCTGTTCTACAGAGATACCATCTACCTACATTAACAATTATAGAGATGGAAATAAAAATAAAGTATGGAAAACAAAATAAATTTTCAAGTTGCAAATAAAGTGGGAAAATGGTTGGCAAAAAGAAAAGAAGGAAAGAAGGTTATATTAAAGAAGGAAATACAGTAATAATAGTGAATGCAAATATGTGAAAAGTGTTCCATCAGTATTATTTTACTTTACATAAATGTCAAGAAATTTCCTTGGGAAAAGTGGATGAATATTTACATAAACAGAATTTGCCAAAATTCACAGAAACAAAAGACTTCTAGAGTTAGAAGAATACAGACTGAAATTTGGATGGCATGGCTAATTATGGCATGATTACCGTAAGTTATGATAAAGTTAATGTTAATTTGAAAACCATTTAGTAGATGTGCTGTACAGAAAATATGGAATAGACATAAACAGAGGCTGTGCCCCAAAATACCTCTTTGGATCTCAGCTCAAGAAGCATTTTATAGAAGAGAAACAACAATATGCAAAGACAAATGGTTAATGTCCCAGGAATTATTGAAAAATTACCAAAGAGAACATCAAATTAAACCCAGAAAGCAACTAATGGCAGAAAGACATTGTTGCCAATGGTTTTCTCATTATAGCTATCATAAAGATTTAAAATGCATAAAAATACTTATGGTGTAGAGACAGAATTTGAAGTGCAATTGTGTATGAGTGATGGAGATGTAATTGCTAAAAGGTATACATTTTTGTTGAAATTTAGAAATGAAAGAACAAGTTAAAGAATTTATGATAAAGTAGACTATTTTTTTTGCTTATAACATACAGATGGGTCAATTCATATTATGTTATAATCTTAAAGAATTTTTTTATCAAATGATGTATTATTACTACGTTATACAGAGAATATTCAATTGAAGCCTGAACATTTCCTTTTAGGACTGATGGATAAACAGTTTAAAAAGAACCATGGAAGATTATTTCAATATATGACTAGTGCAGTAAAATTACTACATGCATGCAGATGAAAACATTTGGCATGACACAAGAACAAATGATTGGTAAAATTGACAGATCTTGTTGAAATGGACAGATTGACTTGTTTGATTAAAGAGAAAAGTAATTGTTGACATAGACTTGAAAATGATTTTATGACTTTCTTTATGATTAGTTTTTATGATTAGAAAGAATAGGTTACAGAAACAAGGAAAGTATGATGAAATCTTAGAAAGAGTGGTTTGATCAGAATTGTATGTATATCTTTCAAGAGGAAGATCTATCTATCATCTGTCTGTTTGTGTGTATGTGTGTTTGTGTATATATATACTGTATATACTGGGGTGTATATACAGCTCAGGGAGGGGTAGCACCTCGGGTTTAGGGGCATGTCGTGTCCTTTTACGGCAGCTCATTTTAGGGCAGCTTTTAGGGCAGCTCGTTCACCTTTGGTCCATACCTGTCACTCAGCTCTCACCTGTGGCTTTTAGCAGCTGTAACATGTGCAGTGGCCACACCCCAGGCAACAGCTTTGACAGGTTGGCCAAACCAGGTTGAGAGTAGCCATTGGGTCATTGACCTTCGGTGAGATAGGGACTTGTCTATCCCGAGCATGTGAAGACAGATTCTGGTGGACTGAGCAGATGAAATCTACAAGAATAGGTCAACGGTCATGCTATTCGGAGCAAGATGGAATCTGGGAAGAGAGAGTGAGGCTGACTATGCGCACCTCTCCCTCACTTTAATCCAATTCACACGCAAGCTTGACATCCCCCCCCCAATTCCTGTGAAATGTCAGGGTCCTCTTCGAATACGATGGACGAACATCATCACTGTATATACTGTATATTCTGTATATTCTGTATATACATATACATATACATATACATATACATACATACATACATACATACATACATACATACATACATACATACATATATATATATATATATATATATATATATATATATATATACACACACACACATACATACATATATATACTGTATACACATCTATCTATGATCTTTAATGTTTTCTGTTCTTTTCATTTTTTCCATTTCCTTTTTTCTTTATTTTTTCACATTTACTGTACTATATTTTTTCTTTGAATGTATTTCTTATGATATATGTAAAATCATTTAACAAAAACTATTAAAAAAGAAATAGAGAAGCATTTTAAACATTGAATGGTGAGTGGTAATGGAAGTCAAGCAGCATCTAAATGAGATTTTTGAAAGATTTTTATCAAGTCTAACATTATGCAAAGAGGCATCACTTTAACAATACAGTTGTTGTTATTATGGCATTTCAACACACTAACCTAGAACTGGGCTTCCTAGTACTTTACAATTTGACAGAAATTCTTTCTAGTTCTATTCTTCACTCTTCTGCTCTTAATGGTTTCTCTGGCAATCTTTCTCTTGGAGTGAGCTTGTTAGAGTGAGCTTAGAAACAACAATGCAAGGGAAGGGCACAAACAAACACATTGCCCTGATGCATTTTAATATCTGATTGTTAATGTTATAACATTAATCCCAAAAATTCAAATTTCTGCCCAGTTTATACATCAGAATAGCAGCACAGATCAAATACCGTATTTTTCGGAGTATAAGACGCACCGGAGTATAAGACGCACCTTAGTTTTGGGGGAGGAAAATAGGGGAAAAAAATCTGCCTACCAGGTATTCATCTGGCTAGCGTCCTTAGTCTGGTCAGCTTCAGCACATTATTTTATCCCCTGGTTAGGACTTAAAAAAACCTTCTTCTGAGAGAGTAACAATGAAAGAGCCTGCAAGCCAGTAAGAGCTGGGAAGATAGTTAGCACCTGGTTAGGGCTAGAAAAAAACTTATTCGGAGCAGCTTCAGCACATTATTTTATCCCCTGGTTAGGACTTAAAAAAAACCTTCTTCTGAGAGAGTAACAATGAAAGAGCCGGTAAGAGCTGGGAAGATAGTTAGCACCTGGTTAGGGCTAGAAAAAAACTTATTCGGAGCAAGTAGAGCAATGAAAAAAAATTCTGCAAAGACTTAGGGCTGGAAAAACATTCTTTGGAGAGAGTAACAATGAAAAAAGCCTGCAAGGTAAGAGCTGGGAAGATCTGTTAGCACCTAGTTAGGGCTGGAAAAAAAAGCTACATTCGAAGTATAAGACGCACCCAAAATTTCAGCCACTTTTAGGGAGGAAAAAGGTGCGTCTTATACTCCGAAAAATACGGTATGTCTTTGTCCCCACCTACCCACCCCCCTTTTTTTTGTTTGAGAATCATGGACTATTTATCTTCATGCTTTGTTGTGTGCTTAATCTCCTAGGAAAAAATCATGAGAGGATTCAACTGACTAAAATGCATTTATGTTCTTTTAAGCTACTTATGAATTAAAGAAGCAAATTTCTACTTTTTTATGGAGAAGAAACAGAGTAAGGCAGAGATTGTAATTCCTTTGAGAGTAAACTTCTATGTCTATTTTTATAGTAGAAGCATTTGCTTATTATCTCTCAGATATAATGTAATAAAATGGTAGACTTGAATTGAATTCTCCCCTTCGGAATAAATTTAACTGCATAATGTTATATTTAAGAAAACACCTATATTATTTAGCATTGCTTTCACAATTCTAAATGGTTTCCAGTTTCTGGAAGTAACCAATACAACATTTTTACAAATGGATAGGACAATCCAATTGTCCGCCTTGGCGTATTCAATATTGGAGCTCTTAGATGTTTCCAAAAGTTGCCTAATATTTAGATCATCAATCAATTAATTTTTTCTTTGATTTTAGGCATGTAGAGAAAAGCTGACAAATGCACTAACATTTATCTTCAAATCCCCCCCCAACACACATACCTTGTCCCCCATTTCCTGAAAAAAAATAACTCTTCTGCTTTTCTAACTCATTCTCAGGGTGTTTTAAAGTTTCTTTTGGTGGTGTTTTTAACGAAAGGTGCTACAAAATCCTCGACTTCGTCCTGTTTCTGCTATGAAAAACACCAGAGGAAAAAGAAAGAAATATGATCCTTCCAATGCCCCCACCATCCTACCAGAACCGATGAAGCTTCTTGGATGAGAAGTGAAATGTCTTCTTCCTTCCTTCCTTCCTTCCTTCCTTCCTTCCTTCCTTCCTTCCTTCCTTCCTTCCTTCCTTCCTTCCTTCCTTCCTTCCTTCCTTCCTTCCTTCCTTCCTTCCTTCCTTCTTCTTCCTCAGGGAAAAAACAGTCCAGTTGCCTTTTGAGACTCCTGGAGAGATGATTTTTCTTGTTTCTTGCCTCTCATTGCACAATCCAGTCAGACATCTAGTAGCTCCATGGCCATGAAAAAAATTTTTTCTTTTGAAAAATGTTTTCTATCAAGTTAGAAGAGAAAGGTTGAAATAGCAGCAGAAGCAGTTTTCTACACAGCACTTTGAAAAAAACCATGTCCTGCTAAGATGGGAAACAAAAGCTAAAGAGAAATGTTAAAAAGCTGTGAATGTATCATTGTCATGTATGTGGAAGCAAGAATTATGTTGGATTTGAGGTCAATGCTTCAGTGCAGCAAATATGTATATATGAAATATCACTTCCTATGGATTGAGGTACTTAGTATAATCTCCCTTCTCTCAACTTCAGGGTTGGCTTATAGAGTGATAATTCATCATTTTCACCATGTCTTCTTAGCCTAACAAATCTCTCCAATTTGCCAGGGAACAGTTCTTGTCTTGGTCCTTGGATTTTGCCATTAGCAAATCCATCTCCCTTTTCCTTCACTCCCCCATGTCTGTCTCTGCCTTGCTCTGCCATAGAGTTACATTCTCTGTGTTTTATCATTTTCCTTGATGTATCACTGCCCAACCATTTCTGTAATGTCATCATTATCTTCAGATGCCATCACACTGGTAGCAAGTCTTGTAATATCCTCTCACAGTACTCAAAGGCATAACCAAATTTGATCTAGAGTATATTTTATATTATATGCCACAATATGTATATGCTACTTCTACTATGAGCACATTTCTGTATGTATCTGAAACAGTAAATGTATGTGGGTAAATGTGTGCATATACATTTGGGTATATGTACATGCACACAAGTATGTATATGGATATTGTTGGTAGGTATGAAGACAAAATGTGTTCTATTTGCAATAAAATGTAAACTACTTTACATTTTAAAACTACTTTTTAAACCAACGTCAATATAATGCAGGGTTCAATATTCTCTAATCAAGATTCAGTCTTCGATTGGATCCCTATTATTGTCTATATTAGATAATCAAGAGTAACAATATTGGAAAACAATTGTACATTTTTTCTCTGTCCCATGAAGATTGATCCCTAGTATAATACAAACTGGTATCCTAAGTCTAAAGGTATACTGTACATTTCCATTTCTGCTGATAAACTACATTTATCTGCTTTGAGTTGATTTCTTTTTGTTATTTCTAATATCATTAAGAGGGATAAACTAGATGTTACGATGATTTCACCCATTTTTTAAAAAATTAATTGCAACAAAATGATGGCTTGAACGTTACTGGTAACATCTCACAAGAAGTGTAGAACAGCGGTCCCCAACCTTTTCAGCTTGGCAGCCCAGCCTGGCATGGCAGGAGGGGTATGTGAGTGGCAGGCACATGTGTGTGCACCCAGTTCCATTTGGGTGAGCAGCATGTGCACGCGTCCTCCACTTGCACAAATAGAGTTCATGTGTGAGCAGAGGGCGCATGCGTGAAGCTCCACATATACAAGCAGCAGGCACTTGCTTTTTCACATGAAGCTCGCACAAGCGATAGGCATTTGAACAGAGGGCACTTGTGTGTGAAGCTCAGTTTTTGCTTGTGGTAGTGGAGCTACATATGCATGCGATTGTCCACCGTTCATGTGAGTGGAGCTTCACATGCGCGTGTGCTCATTTCTCCTGTGACCTGGTTTTTAGCAGGCTGCACCCTGAGGATTGGGGACACCTGTTGTAGAGAACTTTTAAATTTAAAAAAAATGAAAAAAAGAACCCACTGGGACAACAGAGGAAGAACTGATCTATTTATTTATTATATAATTTGTATAGCCTCCATATCACAAAAAAATGATGTGGGCAGGATATAACAATTAAATAAAGCAACAGATATAAAGATAACAGATATAAAAATATAAACATGTATCTTAAAAGAGAAATATTATGAAATGAATATAAGCATCTTAGGTAAAGAGGGGATAAAAATAGTAATTTCAGCAATGGAGCCATGTAGAGCATATTTCAAGTTACCTGGAGCAGGTATTCCAGAATGTCAAAAAGGATTTTGACTTATAACATGGAGGATTAAAAAAGCAAACAAACCAGGTTTCCCTTTCTCTAGACTTATGAATAAAGCAGTAGATGATGGTAATGTATGGTAATGTGATCATAGTTTAACATCTACAGATCCTTAAGAGGTGTCTTATTTCAGATTTTCTGAAACACTCAGAATGACCTGTATGAACTTTAAAAAGCTGTTTTCGGGCTTAAAACATTCTAAAACAGAACATTTTGTGCATCCTTACATCACCTGCCCCTTTACTGCTGTTCTTCTAATTAACCACTCTAAATAATTTGATGTCAGAAAACTTGGAAAACTTACCGCTCACTCGTAGTTCTATAAATTACAAAGTAATTAAAAGCATTGGTTGCAATATAAATTTCCAAAGTGAAATGTGATCTAAGCTTCTAATAATCACATTTCCTGGATTCTAAAATGCAATTTGCAACAACAAATGAATACTTCTCTCTTTTTAAACTGCAATATATGTTTAGATGAAAATGCACACTGATGTGCAACAAGAATAAAACAAAAAAAGTTCAAAATTCAGGGCAATAGTTGTACCTGAATCCACAGGGTGCACAAAAACATAGATAAGGAGAAAAATGTGTGATAAAAAATGATGAGAAAAATTAGATGGAACAAACTAGAGAGCAGGAAAAAAAGAAGCTAATCTAACCCATAGTAGATAGATTCATCTATTACTAGAAGAAGCTCCAAACCTCATTTTGACTGTGTTATTCAGCCCACATCCAGCTCTTTTCACTTTTAACTTCAAGAATTCATGTTTTACTATAAGTGTAGTTGCTTCTCACTTTAGTACTCCATTTCTGTCAAGACAATGAGCTTAGTATGTGTTTTTTTTTTCATCCTACAATACACATTTATGACCCCAAACAATAATAGCTGAATTCTGCACTGAGTTTGAGAATAGGATTGTTCTTGAAAAAAAAATGCCAAGAAATGCAGACAGAAAATCTTTTGTTCAGAAGAAATGTCGGTAGAAATATAGAGAAATATTACTTTGAATTCATGTGGCCAAATACAAAAGAGAACATGTCGTATTGTCACAAACAACATTGTTTGTTTTGGCTGTAAGAGGCTTGATAAATGTTTAAACCAGGAAGTTTATAGCACACAATCCTATAAAATATTGTAATTCTTTTTGTATTTTTAAGTCTATTGGGTTTTTTTTTTGTCTCTGGGGAGACAGCACTTCATTTTTGAAAGTTCTCTCAGATTTTGACATTTCAGATCAAGATATATTCTTTGCAGGAACTCATTAACATGGTTTTCCCTTAAAGCATCTGGAGACGGGAACACATGTATTTGGTTCCACTTTTCATAACTTCATCTTGATTAGTACTCAGTTTTAATTCTCTTTTGAAAGTCACATATCCCCCACGAATTCTATAATTCAGCTCTACATTTTTCACTAATTTTAATTTTTATCCTGTCTTTCTGTCGCAAAGAAACTTGAGGCAAATACGGAAAAAGCCTTTGCAAAGTCTCATATTATTCTGTTATGAACAAAATTACACTCATCCTGGAAATATGTGTCCTAATGTATTTATGCTGGCAGAGCTTGTGCGTCTTATCAGCCAGCTATCGCCATTATCCAAACCTTTCTTTTTGTCCTTCTGACCCCTCAACCTTACTCTGAAAAATCACAGCTTCCTTTGCTAATTTAGTTTTTTAAGGATATTTTCCTTTCCAACTCAATTTTAGCCTAGGTTATTTGATTTGAGACAAATCTTTCTATCTCTGCTAACTGTTAGGTAGACATTTACAAAAATAATATATGTAAATTTAAGCTAAATTAAGATTTATTAAAGCTCTACAAATCATGTAAATCTAACTAACTTATAGACACAGTTGTCTTCTGTCTCAAACCATCTTACCTTTTCACAAAAAGAACCACTGTTCTGAAACTCATTACAATCGTTCACTCACAAATACACACCAAAAAAACTCGTATTTATATCATTGAACACAAATGGAAGGAGTAAATATAAATACAAGATGTTTTTCTCTGGAAATTAGAAATACAGTCAGTCACTGAATGTTGTTGGAATTATTTAAATTCCACTGATTAGGAGTCTTAAAACAATCTTCTGAATGGGAGGAATGGAAGTGCTTGTCCTTCTATTTTTTTTAAATTATTATTATTTTTCATCCTTCCTGGCCATATTATAATTAACGCTAACTTTAACCTTCCACTCAGTTCCTGAAGATACTCATATTTTTACCTCATATTCCTTCTTTTTATGCTGACCTTGCAAGATCATGGCCTTGTTAACATTCCACAAACATTTTTCCTCTGTGAGGAAAAAGGGAATGTTTACCATTTTCATCAATTCTGTTTACCGAACTTATCCCCACTTGGTAGAGTCTTGACATGAGCCTTGACATCAACCATAGCTTTTCATTTCTACGATCCCATCTATAATTCCATATCTCACCATTTTGTTCGGCTCTAAAAGCCCAAAGAATTCCATAAATTTATAATACATCCCTCCCCAGCCTTCTAAAAGCTTTGTTATTTGTCTTCTTGGCTACTAGAGTTGCTTTGAATGTGACCTCAGTTTCCCTTTTACAATATGTGAAGAATATTGATAGTTTATCTACACAAAATGGAAGATTTGACCTTTTCATTCATCATGCATTTCTTTTTCTTATGAAGAGTATTCATTTCAGACTTATATTCAGCATGAGTTTTTCTTATCATGTTATTCATAGATGTATTGAAAGGATCAACAAGGTTTATAAACATCATCCTTAGTCCTTGCTTATATCTATTATTTCTTTAGAAGACTTTAAGCAGAAAGATAAAACCAAATTATATGCTGTCTGTATCCAAATAAAGCTTTTGTATTGTGTAGTATCCTATCCTTTTCTTTTAAGAAATTTACAATGGATTAGAGATGAAATGATGGCACGGTATGTGGTCCTTTCTTACGCTACAGTATGTTTGTGTATATACCGGTATGTGTGTGTGTGTGTGTGTGTGTGTGTGTGTATGGGGGGGGGGGTGGCTGTGTGTGCACACAAGTATCAGAGAACGAATGGCTATGTTCCTAAGTAATCAATGGAACTTTAATTACTCAATCTTAATTTGTTTTATTGTTTCTGACAATATTTAATGATAAATATTTTAGTTTAGCATGTTTTGTGCTTTAATCCCTGTATTAGCAGTGACTTTTTGATCACTATTCTGCTTGTCAGTATCATCCTATGGAATCCCTTCAAAGAGTAAAGAAATAATGAGGTGTGATTTGGAACAATCTTTGATAGCAAACTATGACTTATTTTCTCAAGTTTATAAATAACATAATAACATAATGATGATAACGTAATTTAAATCTGGAGCAACATATACATGGAACTGCCTTTGAACAGCATTCGGAAACTGCAACGGGTGCAAAATGCAGTTGCATGTGTAGTAAATAGTGCCAACTACAGTACATGGCATATGTAACACCACTACTCTCTGAGCTGCACTGACTGCCAGTATGTTTCCAGGTGCAATTCAAAGTGCTGGTTGTCACCTTTAAAGCCCTACATAGCTTGGTACTGTTACCTGAGGGACCATCTTTTTCCAAGAGTTTCTACTCACCGAATCTGATCCAACAGATTGGACATGCTGCAGATCCCATCAGCCAAGGAGTGTACACTGGAAGGAACTAGAAATATGGCCATTTTATGCTGTAGCCCCTGCCTTATGGAATATTCTCCCATTGAAGATTAGAATTACCCCAACCCTGTTGGCTTTTCGTAAAGCTTTAAAAGCTTGGCTATGTATCCGCTGTTCCACGGATTAATTGTTCTAACTGTCAGGAAATTTCTCCTTAGTTCTAAGTTGCTTCTCTCCTTGATTAGTTTCCACCCATTGCTTCTTGTTCTGCCCTCAGGTGCTTTGGAGAATAGCTTGACTCCCTCTTCTTTGTGGCAACCCCTGAGATACTGGAACACTGCTATCATGTCTCCCCTAGTCCTTCTTTTTATTAAACTAGACATACCTAGTTCCTGCAATCATTCTTCATATGTTTTAGCCTCCAGTCCCCTAATCAGCTTTGTTACTCTTTCTAGACACAGCCTTCAGTTATGAAAACCTGCTTGTGTTAAACTCTGGCTAGTACTGTGGTAGGATATAGTCTAAAGTCACAGGAGGGAGGGGATCTCTCCCAAGGAGCAAAGACACAACAAAACTTAGAATCTTTGTATGTAGAAAGATTACAAAGGCAGATCCCACCTAAGGCAATTCACAGAATATATCTAATAGTTATGCAGATAAGTGCTTTAGTTTGTCAAGATTCCTGAGTCTAGGCATGGAACAATAAAGAAACTATCCTGAAATAATTCCTCATGTCATCCTTGGTTCCTTGGACTTGACAATTGTGTGCCAAAATTGATGATAACTGTTTTTATAACTAACAGGGGTTACTACATAAAATTGTAAGCTAAATAAAACTACTACTACTTGTGTTCTACTATATAGTTAAGAGGAAGAGAATCCAACAAGGAAACAATTTTATTCCTTCACTAATTTATCCATTCAATTTGTACAGCTATCCATCTCAACAAGTGATTCTAGATGGGAAACAATCTTAAAATAAATTTAAAACAATTTCCATCATATGACGAAAGAATAAATAAGAGAATGAAGGAGGTGAAAGATGGATGGAGATGCTGGCTTCTAAATATTAATGGACAGCTTAAGGCAGGGGTGTCAAACTCAAGACCTGGGGCCCGGATCTGGCCCATGGGGTGCTTAGATCGGGCCCATGGTGCTGCCCTGGAAACAGCAAAGGACCAACCTGTGGTGCCTCTGCCAGTGAAAATGGAGCTTGGGAGGCCGGAGGCGACCCTCCCGAGCTCCGTTTTCACTGGCAGAGGGTTGTAGGAGGCTATTGCAGCCGAAAACAGAGCTTGTGAGTGCTGCAGGCAGCCTCCTGAGCTCTGTTTTAGTTGGCAGAGGGTTGCAGGAGATTGTTGCGGCCAAAAATGGAGCTCACAGGAGCCATGGGAGGCCCTCCCTATCTCCGTTTTCACTGGCAGAGGGTTGCAGGAAGCCTTTGCAGCTGAAAACTGAGCTCGAGAGCCCATTTTTGCTGGCAGAGCACTCGGGCCACCACAGGTGCCCCGCCATGAATGATGTCTAGCTAGCCACGCCCCTTGCTCACACACCCCTGCCCCCCCCAAGGTCAAACACAACCCTGATGTGGCCCTCAATGAAATTGAGTTTGACACCCCTGTCACTTAAGGTAAGGCTTCTTCCATATGCTAAGTATTGAAGGAAAGGTAAATTTAAATGTTCTCTCCCTAATTCCTTTTCGATTTGGTTAATTCTTCTCATGAGTTTACAGATGTTAAAGATTATTTCTTCAGTGTTCATTCTCCTCATAATCTTCCCCTTGGTTGTCATTCATTTTGAGCCCTGATTTCTGCTTCTGTCATCTTGAACGACTCTGCTGTATTCTTGCATCTGGTTTATCAATCTAACCTAAACATTTGTTTCAGATTCACATGATGCAGAGCTGCAGAGAGAAGGATAAATGTTGAAATTCAGCTCCTTCCTTCCTTCCTTCCTTCCTTCCTTCCTTCCTTCCTTCCTTCCTTCCTTCCTTCCTTCCTTCCTTCCTGTCACGTAGTGAATATTGTCAGTTGTATGTCTATGCAGGGTGATGCACCCCTATCTAATATTATGGTACATTCCAATATAAGCAGAACACGTGATATGATGTTCTTTGCGCATGTGTGCATTCCTATCCACCATTAATTTTTCTTCTGCCTTAGCTGTTGACCTGAACGGTCGTGTTTCTTAGCAAAGATGTAATTATTCAGGATTTATTGTTTTTGTACTGAAATAAATATTTTCTATTATACTTTTAATCTCGGTTTTATTTCTAACTGTCTGAATTCCAAGAAAAGATCTAAATCGCCTCTATGAGATCTTATTCTCATTTCAACATTTCCTTCCTTCCTTCCCTCCCTCTTTCCTTTCCTTTCCTTTCCTTTCCTTTCCTTTCCTTTCCTTTCCTTTCCTTTCCTTTCCTTTCCTTTCCTTTCCTTTCCTTCCTTCTGAAATTATTTACAGTCAAATTGTATAAAATTATATGACAATTTGCAAAATGGCCATCCGAATTCTGAAACTTAGCCAGCAGCTTGCTTCCCTTCTTTATTCAAATCATCAGTGCACACGGAGGGGAAATGAATGGGGATGCAGACACAGCCAATGCAAATTTATCATGTAATTTCTCTGAAATGCCGGTGTAATTAGTCTCCTGCTATTGCCCTATTCAAATCCACAGTGTGCACGTTGGACTGAAGTCAGTCATTTGAGGAGAAGTAGGTTAACAGCAGAATTGTGAAGATTTCACCAACTATGTGCAGAAATGCCTTTTGTTCTGCAGGCGCTAGAAGGAAGCTGTGAATTAATGCAGGAAACTATCAGCTAAGGTGAAAAGATCCACCAATTCACATTCCGGAGTAGAAATTGGATTTTAATGGGACGGTAAAATTGCACAAATGTCAGTCACTCTCAATTAAGAAAAAAATCAACATATTTGAGGATATATATATATATATATATATATATATATATATATATATATATATATATATATATATATATATATATATATATATATATATATATATATATATATATATATATATATGCAGGATGTTTCAATGAATTGTTTTAAAATGTAACCTTCTCTAAGCTTTTGGCAAGAGAGGAGGTTTCAAAATTAAAATAAAATTGTAATATTGAGAAGCAACAATTGTAATATTGAGAAGCAACAAAAATGTGTTTACTGCAGCATTCTTTTCTATCTTTTATGATAGATTTTGTTTTCATTTTGCTTAAAACCCTGTCCACTTTTGCACAGGCTTGATTCATATTCAGGATGTTTCAACAAATTAAATTTATGTTTCTTCATCTAGATAACTTTATCAAGTTCAATCTCTATTGATTTCACCAAATATTAATTTCTTATATTTTCTAGAGTTCTGCTGCATTTCTCATTAGAAATAGACCTCGAGTTATGACCACAGTTGGAACCAGAATCTCCATTACCAAGCAAGATTCATTGCTAAATGAGTTCCACCTGATTTTATGACCTTTTATCACAGTTGTTAAGTGAATCGTACAGTTCTTGAGTCAAGCCGGCTTGCCCAATTAACTTTGCTTGTCAGAAGCCAGCTGGAAATGTCACAAAAGGTGATCACATGAACCTTGGACACTGCAACCATTGTAAATACTGTACATGCTAGGCAGTAGTGGGTTCCTACCGGTGCGGTCCAGTGCGCCGTTCTGGTAGGGACCTGCCAATTGCGCAATTTGCGCGCGACGGCTCTGGTGCCGTCTTCGCCGGTCTGTCGCGCGGCGCCATCTTTTCTCCCAAATTTTTGGCCTTTTTTTGCTTCCTGCGCATGTCCCCTCGTGCAATTTTGCTTCCACGCATGCACAGGAAGCAAAAAATCACCAAAATCTCGTGAGGGGATGCTTGCGCACGTGAGATTTTGGTAATTTTTTGCTTTTGCACATGCGCGAAAGCAAAAAAATCACCAAAATCGCACACGCATGCGTGTCCCCTCGTGAGATTTTGGTGATTTTTTGCTTCCTGAGCATGCGCGGAAGCAAAATTGCGCAAGGGGACACACACACATAGTGAGCATGCGTGCATACGAAATGGGATGATACTCGCGCAGCGCACCAGTAGCCAGGTAAGAGGAACCCGCCACTGATGCTAGGTGCCAAGTGCCCAAATTTTGATCACGTGACTAAGGGGTTACTCCAGTTGTTGTAACTGTGAAGACTGATTGTCAATCACTTTTTTTAGTGCTGTTGTAACTTTGAATGGTCACTAAATGACTGGCTGTACATTAAGGACCACCTGTACATTTACTGTATATATTTATCTAAATGTATATGCTGCCTATTCTTCCAATTCTAGGCAGCCTATGACATGTGAGATAAAAAAATCATAAATTCATTCATGAAATCAATAAAAGATAAACAAATGATTACAAGCTGTAAGTAAACTTGTAGCTGTCATCAAATGACTTGCTCTCTTAAACACAATTGTTTCTGTCATTTTGCCCCAAACCATTAATAAAATCAACACGTATCTAATCTTGGAGGGAAAATTATTCAAGTGAGGGGAGATTATTACTAAAATGGTCAATCCGTTTATATTCTTTGAATGCCGAAGACCTGTTTGATTTCACCTAAGGCTGGAAACGAACCATATTATTAGCAAAAGTATATATTTTCAAAAATGGTGGCAATAGCATTATTTGTTTTAATTCTGAATTACAGTAAGTATATTTAGAAGTAAAGTCTTCTAAATGCCTGCAGATGTATAGAGATTGAAATCTACAGGAATTCTTAACCACATCTTAACCTCAAGTTAAGAAAAGTTGTGATACCTCCCAAGCCATTTTAAAAAATTACTTCCTCCTCTATTCCTTCTTAATTAGGATCCAGATTTAAGGACATCAATACCAACTCTTTCTTTCTTTCTTTCTTTCTTTCTTTCTTTCTTTCTTTCTTTCTTTCTTTCTTTCTTTCTTTCTTTCTTTCTTTCTTTCTTTCTTTCTTTCTTTCTCTCTCTCTCTCTCTCTTTCTTTCTTTCTTTCTTTCTTTCTTTCTTTCTTTCTTTCTTTTTCTCTTGTTGTTATATTTTATCTAATGAATAGGACTTGAACATTGGATCGTATTTTTATGTAAGTTTTTAGGACTAATTTTTCTAAATTTAATCCAAAATCCATGACATATAATGATTGTATAGGATAGCCTACTTTTACTTGTTTTTATCAATAATTGTTCTTTTATTTGCTACAAGGAAATTCTTGAGTTTGCTTCCTATGGGTTATGCCACTGTGGTGGGATGATGTGCTGAATCATTGGAAATAATAGAGTATAGGTTCCAGGTCCAATCTAGAATTCAACCTTCTTTTTATTTCTAAAGTTTGAATCATTAGAAACTGTTTAAAATGCTAAGAAAGATTTTGGAGAGGAAGTTTCCTTAATGAAGCTTTAAGCAAACTACACCTCCAATCTGCTTCATGAGCAGTCAGTAAGTTTAATAAATAAAATAAAAAGTAAAATAAACAAAAAGGGAACCGCCTTGTTTTTAAAGGCAAAATGACTGAATTGCTTTGTTTCACTCTCTTTTGTAGTCCAAGCATATCGTCCTCTGGCATTTAAAAAGCCAGAAGTTTCTAGACAGATGCGCAAACCCTTTCTGAAATCTAGGATTAATCTGGTTCCATCTGTCCACACATGTGAGAGAGGTGGCATCTACAGGAAAGGTTTTAAAAAGTCAAGAGGATAGTATTTCCCATGCAATTGAATTGATGATATTGACTTTTTGGACATTCTCCTGTGGATGCCTCTCCATGTACAACTCAAGAATGAAGACTGTACACTTCATTTCCAATACACAGAAAGTCTTAACTGGATTCCCCTTCCTGTGCTGCTTCTCTGTTGACTTATATAGGTTTAATCAAAACCGTTCAACATTTCTATAATCCCCAAATTTACTCTGACATTGTTGTCTTTCTGTCTTTCTTCGGCAATGTGAGGTTGGAAATGCTGACTGCTTCATTTGATGCAACTAATAAAAACTCAGGGGCTTAATGTCAGGCAATCTTATACTTAATCACTATGAGTGGAATAGAAGGCAGCTTTTGATTAAGGCCAGCAAACCGATCAATAAAGTCCTTGAACTTGCATAAGTGACTCCTGGCTGGTTTCATTAAGAGGAATGGCTTGAAACAAAAAAAAAGGGTATCCCAATGTATATATGGAATATGGAATAATATAGTTGACTATATAGCAAGAGGAATGACATTATCTTCTTAATGCTTGTGAGATATTCATCAGTAGTTTTATCTTCTCCAGAAAAAAATGCACCTTAAGAACTATATATATATTATCATAAGAGGCATATTTACAACTACGTCGCCTCCGATCTGATCTAAATGTAGTTCATAAAATCATATACCAAAATGTCCTTCCTATTAATGACTACTTCAGCTTCAACCACAACAATATACGAGCACGTAATAGATTCAAACTAAATGTAAAGCGCTCCAAACTCGACTGCAGAAAATACGACTTCAGCAACAGAGTGATCAATGCCTGGAATGCACTACCTGACTCTGTGGTTTCTTCCCCAAATCCCAAAAACTTTAACCTTAGACTGTCTACAGTCGACATCTCCTCGTTTCTAAGAGGTCTGTAAGGGGCGTGCATAAGCGCACCAGCGTGCCTACCGTCCCTGTCCTACTGTCCTATTGTCCTCTTTTATCGTTACTTTTTACTTATGTATATACAAATTACTACTATACATGTTTGACAAATAAATAAATAAATAAATAAATAAATAAATAAATAAATAAATAAATAAATAAATAAATAAATAAATAAATAAATAAATAAATAAATAAATAAATAATCTTTTGGGAAGATTATTTTATATAGACTCATTGGTTGTTGTGGAAGATGGTGAAAAATATATTTTATAAGTGACCAAGTGTGAAGCAGCAACTAGCTAGGACACAGATATTCTTGCATTAAATAGATAGAAATTCCTAAGAGGTCTGTAAGGGGCGTGCATAAGTGCACCAGCGTGCCTACCGTCCCTGTCCTAAAGTCCCCATGTATTCATAAAATATCATGTACTCAAAACCATGCTTATACTTCTTATATATTCATATTAATGTTTATACTTTGTCTGTAATCTTATACACGCTTGACAAAATAAATAAATAAAAATAAAAATAATTGAAATCTTGGTCTTTGTTTAATTTGGGAGAAACCTTGTGAAACGGTTTAAACAAAGTCACTTTGTTTTTCTTTCTTGGTGGATTTGGTTTTTATGCCATTTTGGGTTGAATGTACTCCCAATTGATTGTTGGTGTTTGCCATTTGTGATTTCAATTTTTTTGTATGTGTGTTGAGATTGGCTGGTTTATCCAAAGTAAAGATCATGGGCTATTGTTGGTGAGATATGATACATTTGGAGGCTAAGTAAATAACGGTACTGTTACTGTTGGGATATTGTTATTCCCCATAATAGTCTGTTCAGAGTAAATATCAGAGATAGAAATGATAACTTCCTCTGCCAGTTAGGTTTAGAATTATCTGAATGCAAAACTGAACCAATGAAAAGGGTCTAAATGGCATTTTTGGTTACTAAATTGTTTGTATAATTTTTATTTTTATGATTTTTATTTTTTGACTGATTGTTAAAATATATTAAACCATGGACATATTATTGGTATACATGTGAACCACTCAGAGTCTTTCAGTTACAATGGGTTAAAAATGAATGAATAATAAGTAAATAAATTAAATATTACAGGTTAGCAACCTTAAGGTAGCAAATGGAACAATAAATATCAAATATGACTGAAAGAGACTGTAATATGTAACAGCCATTCTTCTTATGGTCTCTTTTACTGCTGATGTGCTAGCTTAGGTTCAAGAAGTATGGGTAGAAGATGGCTTCTTTAGAATCCTCAAGACCCACAAATATGAGACTTAAACAAACAAGAAATTACTTTCATTGATTAAATGTAGATTGAATTACTAGGGAAAAAATGACAGGGCCTGCTAAGGTTATGTCCTCCAGTCATTGTTTAACTCAGTGTGACAGATTCAATCTGCTCAGCCCAAAGGTAGGCCAAAGATGTCACTCATGGCTTTGACACAATGCTGGAGCAAAATCGAAAAGTTGCACTTTATCAACTCACAGCCTGGAGCCAGTGTTCTAATTCAGGCTTGTGTTAGTGGAACAATGAGCTACAGCAGGCATAAGGCCGTGCTGCATAATAATTATAGGTATCCCACAGGCAAAGCTGTAGTTGCTTTTAAGATTTGACAGAATGTGTCTCGTAGGCATGACCTACCAGATGGGAGGGGGGCTTCCTCCCTCCTTTTCATCCCTTCCCAAAAGCCACCTGGGAGAAATATATAAAGCTTCTTGATAAGGGATATATTTTCTCCTATAGGGGTAGGTTGATTACTATAAGCTGCTCAATTTTTCTTCTTGAAGATACACACACACACACACACACACACACACACACACACACAGCTTTCAGGGAAAAAGAATCAAGTATATAACAAGGGAAGCTAAGGTAGACCTTTTGCTCGATCCTGCTAATTTGTGTCACCTACTGCATTTCAGGGGAGAAGGAACGAAGCAGAAAATTAAGTCTGAAAGGCATTTTTGTCCTGCTGTCACTTTGTACAACACTTTGTTCAGCTGACATGACACTCTGGCTTTTGTTACATAAAACTATCACATTGTCCCCTTATAGTTAGCCGCAGTGGCTGGCCAAATCAATAATGTCTGTCAAAACTGTCAAATAATGGAATGAAGCTATAAAAGTCATATGTATATGCACACCCAGAGACACACATCTTTTGATCTAACTATTGGTGTCTCTATATATTTAAGTAAAAAATAAAATAAATTTTAACATTTTTTAAGCCAACCATTCCGGCATCTGCTGTCTTCAGCTACTTTGATATTCTGAAGGGGAAGCTTTACGTAACGAAGAAATGTAATTCACATCCAGACAACTGAAAATATAATAATCTTAATATTTCTATTTGTAATTTTAAATATATCATTTCACATATGGTCCAAATGATTAATTGCTTTTTATTGGAATTCAGAATAAACTTGTCTAAATGCTACTTCATGTCTATATACTATATCATAAAATGAAGAATTCATCTAAATTCATTTGCTTATCAGATAAGTGGGAAGAATATAATAGATTCTCATCTAAGCTGAAAAACAACTAAACCGATGGCCTTAATTCAATGTATCATTCTAAACGTCCGTAAAAGCATGTTTGAGAATGTACTTGTCTGGCTGTGTGTGTGTGTGTGTGTGTGTGTGTGTGTGTGTGTGTGTGTGTGTGTGTGTGTGTGTGTTTTATTGTTGAAGTTGCACCAAACTACAGAATGAAAATCTACCACAGGGGAAAAGTTGAGAAAAGAAGAGGAGAAAGCAAGCCAATTGTGGAGATACCAGAACAAAATAATGTTAGGTTAAAATCTTCTTGCAATTTTCTGCTTTCCTTCCTTACAAAAGAAGGTTGGGGTTTTTTTCCCCTCCCTTTTCTGCTTTATTCTCATCATTTATTTATTTTATTTATTTGTTTGTCAAACATGTACAAGATAGTAGGTGTTTGTATAAACATAACATAAGCAAAGAAGTACAGATAAATGAGGACAATAGGACAGTAAGACAGGGACGGTAGGCACAGTGGTGCACTTATGCACGCCCCTTACAGACCTCTTAGGAATGGGGTGAGGTCAACTGTAGACAGTCTAAGGTTAAAGTTTTGGGGGTTTGGGGAAGAAACCACAGAGTCAGGTAGTGCATTCCAGGCATTGATCACTCTGTTGCTGAAATCGTATTTTCTGCAGTCGAGTTTGGAGCGGTTTACATTAAGTTTGTATCTATTGCTCGTGTATTGTTGCGGTTGAAGCTGAAGTAATCATTGACAGGAAGGACATTTTGGTATATGATTTTATGAACTACATTTAGATCAGATCGAAGGCGACGTAGTTCTAAATTGTCTAATCCCAATATTTCAAGTCTGGTGGAATAAGGTATTCTATTGCGAGCAGAGGAGTGGAGGACTCTTCTTGTGAAATATTTCTGGACTCTCTCGATTGTATTAATGTCCGATATGCAGTGCGGGTTCCAGACAGGTGAGCTGTATTCCAGAATTGGTCTAACAAATGTTTTGTATGCTCTGGTTAGCAGTGTAATATTGCCAGAGAAGAATTTATCTTGATGATGTTTGTAATGTTTTCATCACTGATGGAACCACTCATGCTAAAGCTATCCTCCCCTCTCACTTTTACATTGTGACCAAAACCCAGAAGAAAGAATTCTCCGGTAATATCTTCCCTTGGTTTTTTAATGAAAGATATGACAAAGGAGGGATGATTGTGCAACAATCAAAAGATGTGATATTCACCATTATTCAGCCTTGTAAGCATACTTCTTAGTGGCAATGTCACGAACATTCTTTTCTCCATTCAAATAAATTCTGAAACCAAACACTTTTTCGTTAAGGAAAGGAATGAGAATTGGTAGAACAAATACAGTATTAGTTTTGTAAAAACGGCTTACTTCAGAACAAACAAGTAAGGATTTAGGAGATGGTAATAGACAGAAAGTAGGTGTGATTAAAACTACTACCTATAAAAAGCAAAGAAACAGCTCCATAAAAAAGTTGACCTTAGTCAATTTGGAGAGAAGGACCATAAAGTATATGGATGCTGAGCACTCATTATATCTCCAGTATTAATCAACCAATTAGAAAGGTCGGGATAGAAATTTGCATTTTTCTCTATTTAGTTAGTTATTAACCAAGTTATTAACTTTAAAGCTACCAAAATGTGTGACATTGTAACAAGTAACAGAAACTGGAATATATACCGTATTTTTCAGAGTATAAGACGCACCGGAGTATAAGACGCACCTAGATTTTAGAGGAGGAAAACAAGGAAAATAGTATTATGAACCAAATGGTGTAGTAATATATTATTTAATAAAATACCAGTGTAGCAGAATACTTTTTACAACCATGTATACTTTTTACAACCATGTACACTTTTTACAACCATGTACACTTTTTACAACCATGTACACTTTTTACAACCATGTACACTTTTTACAAACTTCAAACTTGGTAGCTTTAAGACTAGTGGACCTCAACTCCCAGAATTCCTCCTCCAGTCATGCTAGCTCAGAAATGGGAGTTGAGGTCCACAAGTCTTAAACTTGCCAAGTTTGAAGACCCTTGCACCCCTAACCCCTAACCCAGGGGTCTTCAAACTTGACAGTTTTAAGACTAGTGGACTTCAGCTCCCAGAATTCCTCCTCCAGTCATGCTAGATGGGGTAATTTGAAGGCAAAAACACCCCCATTTTTGTGAAAAATGGCCCGTTTTTTGCTTGTTTTTTTTTTTTTTTTACAAAAACAGGGCATGCAGAGGGTTTGGGAAGCCACTTCTAGGGGGTGGGGGGAGGAAAAAAAGCCCCAATTTTTGCAAAAAACAGTCCATTTTTGCTCATTTTTTTTTCAAAAACAGGGCATGCAGAGGGTTTGGGAAGCCTGCAGAGCGGTCCTAGGGGGTGGGGGAAGGCAAAAACACCCCCATTTTTGCAAAAAATGCTACAGTTTCCTTGAAAGTGGCACGAGGAAAGGTACTTAGGAGAGGTATTTTGGATATTACTACATATTTCAGTAGAAACTGACAAACATTCAGTAACTGCCCACTCATCATTGTGTGAATTTCAGTTTGCTTTGTCTACTAGACCTTATTGAAAATAGAGGGCAGAATACAAATGAACAATTTATGATGACTGCAGTCCACATTGGGAGATAGGCATCAAAGAGTATCCCACTAGCAATCAACATTCAGATAAGAAAAAATTAACACCAGGATTAACACTGGACCAATACTCAAGCAGTAAACAATACTTCAATCAAGAAACCACCAATTCTGACAAACAAACAAACAAACAAACAAACAAACAAACAAACAGTAAACAACAGTCTAATCAAGGACCTAAGAAAAACACTCCCACCAACATTGATAGGGCTAGCTAAATGTGTATTTAAAGAGAGCAAACCCCACCACTTCTAGTTCTGATGATGTTCCTTAGTTGGGTAATGAAATGTCTGCAAGAAAACAAGAAAGAACATCAAGGACCTCACAAAAGGTATTCGGAGACTTCAACTGGTGCAATATGCGGCTGCGCGTGCTGTGGTGGGTGTTTCAAGATACACCCACGTAACACCTATACTCCGCCAGCTGCATTGGTTGCCCATTGGTCTCCAGGTACAATTCAAGGTGTTGATCATCATCTTTAAAGCCCTACATGGCTTAGGACCAGGCTATCTCCGGGACTGCACCCTACCTCATACTTCCCTTCGACCGGTTAGGTCCCACAAAGTGGGTCTCCTCCAGGTCCCGTCAGCCAAACAGTGCCGACTGGTGGGGCCTAGGGGGAGGGCCTTCCCTGTAGGGGCCCCTGCTCTCTGGAACCAACTCCCCCCAGATGTCCGAATCATCCCCACCCTGCTGGCCTTCCGAAAAGCCATTAAGACATGGCTCTTCCTGCAGGCGGGGTGATTTTGAGACGACCTTCCATCTGACGTCTCCCCCATGTATGGATGATGTGTATGTTTTTTTTAATTGTTTTAAATTGTTTTTAACAATTTAGTTGATGTTCCCTAAAATGTTGTATGCCGCCCTGAGTCCTGAGGGAGTAGGGCGGCATAGAAGAACTTCAAATAAATAAATAAAGAATAAATAAATAAAAGTTCTCACAGTGCAGCCATCAAATGCACTTGTAACACTTTCCTCTTTGTTTCAACTGGTGTTTTCAAACATTTAAGAATTAAGTAAGAATTCTGTAAAATCTATGCTCTTCTTTTAGTCAAGATTGCTTCTGCAACCTTATGCTGGTTGGGCTCCCACAATTCACTTGTGAATTAATCTATGTTCTGGGTCCACATAATACTAATTAAAGAGGCTGGGGTCATCCATAACTTAGCTAAAGGTAAAGCTTATAAAACGTGGGTAGTGGTATACACAGTAGTGGGTTCCTACCGGTGCGGTCCGGTGCGGCGCACCGGTAGCGACCCGCTGGTGACGTCATGCGGTCGGTCCCGGTCCCTAGGCGCCGCCATTTTTGTCCTGAATTTTTTTGATTTTTTTTGAATTTTTGGGGGATTTTTTTATTTTCTTCTTCTTCTGAGCATGCGCAGAAGCCGGGTTTCCGGCACTGCGCATGTGTTTCCATTTTGATTTGGGCGGGGGTTTTTTTTGAATTTTTTCGGGGGGTTTTGCACTGTGCAAAAACGTCTTCCGGGCCAGGAGCAGAAGCCTCCGTCCTCCGCCTGGATCGTTTGGAGAAGGGAAGCAAAGTGTTTTCGGGAGGCAGCCACCTAGAGGTAAGAAAATAAACAACTGAGGGAAGGAGCCCCCCGAAACTGCCGGCATTGCGGATCCACGCAGTTCCTCGGCTCATCTGGGCTGCAGCTGAGCCCACTGCCATGAGCCGGCAGATGGAGGCACCCCTGCCCAGCCAGATCTTTCCAGATTTGACTTAAAAGAAAGTGCAGCTCATGGCTGCTACATTTCTCTGTGCTGCGCCAAATGATTTCCCATAAAGAGCAATGAAGGAGAGAAACAGCCGCTGACCTGGCGAACACGTGGATTGGAGCAGCTCTGTGTGCTCTCCACTGGCTGTTTCTTCACTTTCATTGTTTTTGCTGGGATATTTTGCACCGCAAAATGTAAAAGCCATGAGCTAGGCTTTCCTCCAAGTCTCATCCGGAAAGCTCTGTGCAGAGAGAAGCACCTGTTTCCCTCTGCCGCCCACAGCGCTTAGAGAAAAACACAGTTCATGGCTGCTACATTTCTCTGTGCTGCGCCAAACAACGAAGGAGAGAAACAGCCGCTGACTTGGAGAACACGTGGACTGGAGCAGCTCTCTGTGCTCTCCACTGGCTGTTTCTTCACTTTCATTGTTTCACATCGCAAGAGGAAAGCAGCTGCCTCCAAGCCTGGCAGGGGCGGTGGCAATGGCAGAGTCTGGCACTCGGGGAGGTTAGCACACTCCCAGCCACGCCCTGCGCTGCCTCTGATGGCTTAGGGCAGCGGGCTCAGCCCCCCGTGTGTTGTGATCCCCTCTGAGCCTTCGCCTGCGCCGCCAGCGTCTCCCGAAGCCGCCACCATCGGAGCTGCAACAGGTGAGCATGGCAGGGTAAAGGGGGGGGAATGGCTCATCTGGAGCAGCTCCCTCGCACCCGGGGGCAGCAAAGACAAACTGCAGGGGAGCAGCTCCAAACGAGCCCATATTCTTCTGAAGCCGCGAACTCGCACACCGGTAGGCAAGTCCCGGGCTCGGGCTGCCCGTTCTACAGCTCCTCCCGGCCTCCCAAAGACTCTCAAAGTGAGTCCAAGGAGAGAACAGGGATGCACAGAGCTGTCCGTGCTTCCAAAACGCTGTAGGGACTGGAGCGAAGGGGTGGGGGGGGAGAGGAAGCCGGAAGCGCTTGCCTGGCTCGCCGCTGCTTGTGAGCCTCCGGGCTCTGCTTGCCTCGCGGGGAGAGTGCATATCTATCATCACTGGCCCGTTCTGCCTTCCCTGAATTGGAGTCCAGCTCAGCCTTGCGATTCTTTCCCCCCCCCTTCCTGGAGAAACCTGGGGGGCTCCTCTCCCCTTCTTGCTTCGTTTGGAGGGAAGATCCTGCAAATATTGGCTGTCAAAATTACCTAATGATTGGGGGAAGGAAAAAGGAAGGAGGGAGGAGATGAAAAGAAAAGGAAGGTGGGAGAAAGGAAAAGAAGGAAAAAGAAAGGAAGGAAGGAAGGAAGGAGATGAAAAGAAAAGGAAGGTGGGAGAAAGGGGATGAAGGAAGGAGATGAAAAGAAAAGGAAGGTGGGAGAAAGAAAAAGAAGGAAAAAGGAAGGAAGGAAGGAAGGAAGGAGATGAAAAGAAAAGGAAGGTGGGAGAAAGGGGATGAAGGAAGGAAGGAGATGAAAAGAAAAGGAAGGTGGGAGAAAGGGGATGAAGTAAGGAAGGAGATGAAAAGAAAAGGAAGGTGGGAGAAAGGGGATGAAGGAAGGAAGGAGATGAAAAGAAAAGGAAGGTGGGAGAAAGGGAAGGAAGGAAGGAGATGAAAAGAAAAGGAAGGTGGGAGAAAGGGAAAGAAGGAAAAAGGAAGGAAGGAGGGAGGGAGGAGATGAAAACAAAAGGAAGGTGGAGAGAAAGGGAAAGAAGGAAAAAGGAAGGAAGGAAGGAAGGAAGGAAGGAAGGAAGGAAGGAAGGAAGGAAGGTGCCCTGCTGGGGATGATGGGATGATGGGACTTGGTGGGCACCCAGTTAGGAAAGGGCACCTGTTCTTCCCTGCCCCTCTTCTCCAGAAGCAGGGGAGGGAAGGCTCCTCCCCTCCAGCTCCGTTGCCCTGGCATGACCGGGGCAGGCAAAGCCGTTGGTTGCTGGTGCCCAAGTCGGCTCTTGCAAGGGCTTCACCAGGCTGCAGACTGGCAGAAGAGCTTCCCAGGTGGTGCAGCTCAACTTGTAGCAGGCTGCACCAAAAAGAGGCTTCCTCTTCACCTGACAACAATTACAGGTAGTCCTCAACTTACAATTTAGTGATCGTTCAAAGTTAGAGAGGCACAGAAAATAAAGGTAACTTATGACCGTTTTTCACACTTATGACTGTTGTAGCATCCCCACGGTCATGTGATAAAAATTCAGATGCTTGGCAACTGGCTCATATTTATGACGGTCGCCGTGTCCCGGGGAGTCATGTGATCCCCTTCTGCAACCTTCTGGCAAGCAAAGTCAATGGGGAAGCTGGATTCTCTTAACAACGGGGTTACTCACTTATCAACTGCAGGGATTCACTTAACAACTGCAGCAAGAAAAGTCGTAACATGGAGCAAACCTCAGTTAACCAATGTCTCACTTAACAGCAGAAATGTTGGGCTCAGTTGTGGTCGTAAGTCGAGGACTACCTGTATAAAAAAGGTTCTTGCTCAGAATGAGGGGTTCAGCTGGGAGGCCACTCAAAGGCAGCCAAAGGCAGGGCTGGAGACCCTCGGTGGCCCCGGGGAAAAGAAAGGAAAGGAAAGGAGGAAAGGAAAGAGGGACCAAGCGAGGTACCCCTTGAAATGAGTGACATTGAGTGGCCACACCCACCCAGTCACATGACCATGAAGCCACTCCCACCTGGTCACATGGCTGGCAAGCCACTCCCACAGTCACATGACCCACAAGCCCCCCCCACCTGGTCACATGGCCGGCAAGCCACTCCCACCCGGTCACATGACCATCAAACCACGCCCACAAAATAAGCCACACCCACAGAGTGGTAGTAAAAAAATTTAGAACCCTCCCCTGGGTATACAGTACATGTTGCTGCTGGGTCTAACATTTTTAATTTATTCTTTTATTGCTTTTAAAATAGTGACAAAAAAGAAATGGAAGAAATGGAAAAAAGGAAAAGTACATACTGTACATTGTCAGAGAAAAGAAAATAACACCTAAGAAGTGCTTTTAAAAGAAAGTGGAAAAATACAAAGAAAAAAGGATAGCATATCATTTTAATGGTAAATAGTTACAAATCTATATAATCTAATGCAATTATTCTTCAAGCACACATATATTTCTAGTACATTTATATGTACCGTGTGTTTTAAGCTACCATATTTTGTATAAATGTGTCCTACATTTCGTTATATTTGTCCATACAAAGTCTACACAAAGTCTACATTTGTCCATACAAAGTCTGAGGACCCAGATTGTTGAGTGCAATATGCTGACTCTGCAAACCGCTTAGAGAGGGCTGTGAAGCACTATGAAGCGGTATATAAGTCTAAGTGCTATTGCTATTGCTACATCTATAGACAACCTGCTCATAGGTAGCAGGTGCAATCAGATCCTCAATCCATTGAGTGACAGCGGCCATAAAGTTATCTTTCCAGTGTGGTAATACTATCTTTTGTCCATAATAAGGGGATGGAGAATCCATGCTGCTGCATTTAACTTGACCTCATCAAGCATCTGTCTCCTTCCAGCTTTGTTTGTATTACTGTGCTGTTTCAGAATCTATTACCTGCTTCCCTTTTCACCTGTGTTATTCTTCCTATCTGCTAACTCTTCCAGATAGGTTTACATGTATTATTGCTTCCAGCTAAAACAAAGGGATGGGGAGAGTCCACTAGATTTAAATACCTTTCCCATTGGAATGAACAGAAGAGTAAAAGCAAATGTTGGAGGGGGTCCTTGTGAAATGACTTTGGTCTATCGCTTTGGAAATAGGTTCTTGCAAAATGATATACAGTGAAAAACTCCACACAATTGTAAGCTGCCAGGAGCCACCTCCAGATGAGATGGGCAGCACATAATTCCAACAAACAAAAACAGTTAGAGAAATGCACCCGTCCTCTCCAGACACAGAAAGAAGATGCAAACCAATCAAATTGCCTACCTTATAGGCAACCACCACTATACAGGTAGCCCTTGACTTACTACCAGTCACTTAATGGCCATGCAAAGTTATAACCTGCCTGAAAAGGGGGACCTGTGATCCAAATCCACTGTGATGTGTCCTCACTTTGCGCACTTAGCAACATGGCTACTTTTATGGCCATTTGCAGCATCCCGTGGTCACATAATTGTCCTGCTCCTGCTCACATGCGCACAGATCATGACGGATTCAAGGGGTTTATAGAGGCTTTCAAGCCCTCCAGAAGTCTTCCCCAGGGAATTTCAGTCCAGCAACAAGGCAACCTCTCAACAAGTGTCCCAATTCAATTCTAAAATGAGTTCTGCATGAATCCATAAAGCTAGAGCAGACCACACAACAAAGTCCACCATCAAATTCCAAGGCAAGGTCCATCAAAAGCCTGCCATGCACGAAGTCAGGAAGATCTACAAAGAAAGTGGCAAATGCTAGGCACCAAAATGGAAGCATTATTCCCTGCTCGGTTCCCATCCTCTTGCTGCGCTAAATAGGTTGCCTGGTGCCAGTGCAGTCCATCTAGAGCTGCAAGGCTGCCACCTCGTGAGTAGCCAGGCTGACTGCTGTTGCTCTTTCCTCCTTTCCACTCCATGTACTCTTGGATCAGGTGGAGAGGCCAGTTCCTCCTCATTTGCGCTGGCCAGCTGCAGCTGCATTCTCTCTCTGCCTGATGCCTCGGGCTGTCCTGCTGCAGCTGTGTCTCAACAGTCCCATACTCAGCCAGCTGTTTGTCTGGTTGCTCCCCCTGCAACTGCTCTGCTGTGCTTGGTTTTGCCGATCCTGGCTCGGGGCCACTGGTTGCCCTCCAGATGTTTTGCAACCTCCCCCCTGATGTGCCTGGGACTGGCTCCTCCTCCTCCAAGCTGGCATGTGGAGAGGCATCGTGGAAGAGTCCAAGGAGGCCTTCACAATAACTGTGTTTCATGATGAAAACTGAACTGTGTTTGCTGAAAACCAGCTCTTACTTTCAGTTTTTGACAAAACTGTGCCATAGCAAATAAAGAATTTGCTTAACGACCCTGGCATTACTTTGCTTTACTTAGTAATAGAAATTCTGATCCCAACTGTGGTCATAAGTCGAGGACTACCTATACACCAAACTATCATTTATTCTAAATAAGTGTGTGTCTAGTATTTTTCAAAATTCTCAATGATTCTAATTTAGGAGTCCCTAAATGTTTGAGGCTGATGGACATAATTTAAAATTTGGAAAGAACATATTGTGAATGCTTGCATTGCTGGGTGGAAGGACTTTGTCTTTTGTAAAATGGCTATCATAGAGAAATTAACCACTTATCTGAATTTACTGATTATGTCTTCTATTGCTATCCCCCAATCCACTGTTACCTTTGTCCTTGTATTGAGCAGAAGGTATGTTTCCAAACCAAACATTGGGCTTGCATCTTTTTTATTTTCTAAGAAATAAAAGGCCATCACTATTCTTGAGAGTATAGATGTTAGATGTTGACCAGGTGGGGTTCAGGGTTCTCTCCAGCAAAGGTATTCTTAGACATATTGGCACACCAAATATCACCTTAGAGATTACTGTTCAAGTACTAGTGAACCAATGTGTATCTGTCAGTGGTGACATCCAATTTTTTTTTACTACCGGTTCTGTGGGCATGGTTTGGTGGGCGTGGTGTGGTGTGGTGGGCGTGGCTTGGTGGGCATGTCAGGGGAAGGATACTGCAAAATCTCCATTCCCACCCCACTCCAGGGCAAGGATATTGCAAAATCCCCATTCCTACCCCACTCTGGGGCCAGCCGGAGGTGGTAATTGCCGGTTCTTCGAACTACTCAAAATTTCCGCTACTGGTTCTCCGAACTATTCAAAATTTCCACTACCGGTTCTCCAGAACCTGTTAGAACCTGCTGGATTTCACCCCTGGTATCTGTTTCACTAGATGTGCTGCACTTTGAATCCAGATCTGAAAATATGCTTTGCAAACAGGACAAGCTCACCAATTGCATATGTCTGAGCTGCATCTTTTCCTGGGCTTGCACATGAGGAATATAATAACAGGAAAATAAATATTTGAGTGAAGAAGATACCAACAGGGTGTGTCAAGGTGCCTTGTGAAGCACATGTTTACTTGGGATTGCTTGGCTAGTTTGTGCAAGTCAGGAAAAACACAACTTCTTGAAGAAGATACCCACAAGAGCAGCCTGTGCACACACCTGATCTGAAGCACCTGATCTTCAGATCACAAATGCAGCACACCCTTCATATTTCATTACTGGTGTAGGAAATGGCAATAATTTATGTGCAGAGTCAGATCTTTCTGAATATCTTTCATGCATGGCAATATTTTGTTTATTACAGTCACAAAAAGGCAAGAGAGCAGCACAATGAGACTGAATCGCTTTGTTAGCTACATATTAAGGATCTTTTTTAAAAAAACCTGTTTAAACTGCTATTTTCACATTATGAAATACTGCCCATTTTAAATAATAAAATATCCAGAAGAAAAATACAGTTAAAAACCCCACAATGGTCTGACATAGCATTGCCTATTAAAAGTAATTGAAATAGCAACTTAAAAATACTAAAAATAAAATAAGATTCTTATCTATCACTTTCATGTAATTCTGTTTATTAAAGTAATTTAAGACAGGATTCTGAAACAGTTTTTTAAAAAGAGTCTTAATAGTTATTTCCCCATTTTTATTCCTACAGTAGTTCAGTGAGATACATTAAGTTGGGCAATAGAAAACGTGTTACTCACTTCAAGTGTAATAAATTATTATATATATGGGACTTTGGACATAAGTTTCTTCTGTATTCATTCATATTTGATAGTGCAATCCAATACTACCACTGAACGGTTTTATTAGCATATGGCTAATGAATTACATTAACATTTATAACCAAGTTAAAAATTAAATGTTAAAAATATTTTCACCTTTCTCCCCTTTCTTTTGATTCCATGGCTATTCAGAACCATACTGCTCTCCAGCAAAAGAAAAATCAAGCAAACGATTACCGTATTTTTTGGAGTATAAGATGCACCTCCCCCCCCCGCAAAGAGGCTGAAAATTTGGGTGTGTCTTAGACTCCGAATATAGCTTTTTCGAAGCTTTTTCCCCAGCCCTAACGAGATGCTAACGATCTTCCCGGCTCTTCCCGGCTTGCAGGCTTGTTTTCATTGCTACTCCCTCCGAAAAAGGTTTTTTGAGCCCTAACAAGGTGCTAAGTATTTTCCCAGGATTTTTTCATTGCTACTCCCTCCGAAGAAGGTTTTTTCCAGCCCTAAGTGTTTGCAGGCTTGTTTTCATTGCCAATCCCTCCGAAAAAGGTTTTTTTCAGCCCTAACCAGGGGATAAAATAATGTGCTGAAGCTGACCAGACTAAGGACGCTAGCCAGATTAATACCTGGTACGTAGATTTTTTCCCCTATTTTCCTCCCCCCCAAACTAAGCTACATCTTATACTCCAGTGCATCTTATACTCAAATACACGGTACATCCCAAAGTTCCAAAGTTTTGGTAATCAAAGCATTAATAGCTCATTGCTGGAAGGAAACATTTGGAGCACTGATTCTTAATGTGATACTTTCTAGAAGAATTGGATTTCAACCACTATCATCCCAGGTTGGGAAGACAAATGTACCATGTCCCTGAGGCCCATGCCATTAATTAGTTCAAACTGTATTTCAGTGTGACAACTCATGAAATGCAAATTGGTTTAATTTTACATCAAGGTCAGTGTGCTTGCATAAACCTGGATCATCTTATATCTCCCAGAGGATCTGGATAGTGTGGGGGCTGCAAGAAGTTATGAAGTGCTAGTATGCAAAATATATACATAACTGATGATACCTGGTCTTCTTTTTATTTCAAATCAGCTTAGTATGGCTACAAAGCTGATTCAAGTCAAGAACAGAGTTGCTTTCTTTCAAATGCTGCCCTTAAGAATCAGGTACGTTAATATGCCTAATGAAGATACCGTATTTTTCGGAGTATAAGATGCACCTTCCCCCCCCTAAAAGAGGGTGAACATCTGGGTGCGTCTTGTACACAAAATGTAGCCCTGCCCAGCCTCTGAAACGGAGCTTTGCAAGGCTGAAAACAACCTCTCAAATGGAGCTTTGCAAGGCTGAAAAAGCAGCCTCTCAAACAGAACTTTGCAAGGCTAAAAGCAGCCTCTCAAACAGAGCTTTGCAAGGCTGAAAACAACCTCTCAAACGGAGCTTTGCAAGGCTGAAAAAGCAGCCTCTCAAACGGAGCTTTGCAAGGCTGAAAAAGCAGCCTTTCAAACAGAACTTTGCAAGGCTAATATACCTGTTCCAGGCTGTTTGCTAAGGATGCTAGCCAGATGGATGCTGGTAGGCAGAATTTTTTTTCTTATTTTCCTCCCCAAAAACTAAGGTGCGTCTTATACTCTGGTGCGTCTTATAGTCCAAAAAATATGGTATGTTCTAATATTTATAGACATATCTATTTTTTAATCCATTCACTTATGGAACTGGCCAAGGAACATTCAATTGTCCTTATTCTGAATTAAGTTGTCAACACAGAGAAACAGCATGTCAAAATTATATGTAAAAGAGGAAGCGATACTTTGAAAAAAATATGTTTATTTTCATAAAATATCCTTGCAGTGCAAAAGTCAATTAATTTATATTTGTTAACATAAAGCTATAAAGCCATTACTTATATCTTGATGAGATATATTGTTTTGAATAATATTTACCATGGTTTAATTTCTTAATATAACAATTTGTAGATAGAAGGCCTATAGTGTAATTTAGGCTACCATTTGCCCTCAAGTAGGCCTATTTAGAGTATAATTGACTGTCCTGGCAATTAATGTGAATAGCAGCTGTCTCTTGCTGAAAAGGACCATATATACAACAAGAAAAAAAAGGGATCAAATGCAAGCAATAGAAGAAAAAAAGCACAAAAATAATATATGGATAAAGTATTTTACACCAGATGTTTCAGTAGGAAAGGCACAAGGCTTATTCGACATTTCCAATTAAGGTCTATTAAAAAAAATGAATGAAAGTACTCATCTATTTATGAAAAGCAGCTGGTTCTGGCAAAAGTTGCATTTGTTCTAAAAATTGTTACAGCTTTACAGCTCTTCTTTCTTTCTCTTTGTATTTTTCACAGAAAGGTATTGTTGCCTCAGGTACCTTCGCATCAGACAAAAAAAGAAGGAAAAAACACCTTGCTTTGTTTTTCTCCCAAATAGCTACATAATTAGATGAATTATTTCGTGTGCCTCTGTGAATGTTTGCTGAAGAGAACAAGCCAGATAAATTAGCACTTAGCCCAGCACACAATGGTGCATAATATGCCCTTGGGTTTTATATAAAGCTTTATTTTTTATTCACGGCTGGTTGGCAAAACTGACTTTGCTTTTGAACATGACAGGTGGTAGTCTGGAGTACTCGGTGTGAAAGGGTAGAAAGAGAGACACACAAACACAGGCAGAAACATCCTTCACCAGGATATATTAACTTCTATCAATGGCTCCTGCGATTCAATATGCCAGCTAGCACTACTAAGTCCTTCCAAATCTCTGTGTGTGCTTTTTTTTTTTTTTGCACACATAGGGCAGGGTTTAATTTTATTCTCCTTTTTAATTTATCACCATCAGATCTGTCAAAGCCTTTAGATGTTAGACTGTTCAAGGCATTTACTCCTGCAAACACTTCTTCTTGGGTAAGATGGTTCTGAAACAAGCAAAGTTCAGTATATTTCAATAAAATTCAAAATTCCATGTCAGGAATCAATAGCCCTCCTTTTTTCATGTCAGGTTTATTAAATTGCAGCCATAACATTAGTCTTTCTTATCTAATTGATTCTCTTTTCACGGGGTTAAGAAAATCAATAGTTCTGCCCTGTTTTTACTTAATAGATGTTTTCTCTTAATTGGCTGCCTGGGTGGCTCCAGTGAGCTCCATGTATTTTTCAGAGATGTTCCAGCTGTTATAAACTATTTTACCATGTGATTTTATAATGAATCTATCAGTGTTTCACACATTAAAATAGTGAGTGAGAATATATATATATAAAATGTGTGTGTGTACACACACACATGTAGGTGTTCACATTTCTATATTAGAATTCCTTCGAATCTTAAAGGTGAATGACAAATTTCCAAATGTATTCCACATCCTTAAACTTTCATGCTGTCTATTTAAATTTATCTTAAGCCACTTGATCATAAATCTGTTAAAAACTAAAAGCGGCATGCTGCTTTTAATTCCTTTTTCCTGTGATTTTTTTCCTGAAACTTGCAAATCTGTTATCAGATTAGTTAACAGCTTTTTTGGGGGAGTGGGGGGAGGAATCTCTAGAATGTTATTGGACAGGAACAGCCAATCATTTTTTTATCCAAAGTAAAAGACAGGATGATCCCCTCTATAAAATGCACTTCAAGAGTGACCACATCCTTTGGTATAATATATGATGACAGAAGACAAGGACTAAATCTTAGGACAAATGTTCACCTTTAAAATGAATGAACTATTGGGCAGCTTGAGGGTAAGTGAGTAAATTAGAAATTGAATTTTGCACATCGGGAGGTTGCGCAAATCAGGGAAGAGCACTTTTGAACCTTGGAGGAGCCGGAGTGAGAATCTGCGCTGCAGGGGAGGCAGCGAAACAGGCAGTTCCCCATCTGCGCCAGGCCTCCCCCTGCAGCAGCCCATGTGGATCCCAGGCAGCACAGCTTCGGGGCCTTTCCTCGCGGTAACAAGGCAGGCGGGCAGGCACAGGGGAGCGACTCGCAGCAGCGCTCTTGGTTTGCAAGTGAGTGGATGTCCTGGGGCATGCATGGGCACTGGCCAGCTAGTCTTCTGGTTACTGGCATGCATGCATGCGCGACGATCAGCTGGCCGGCTGATCTTCCGGTTTTTGGCACTGCCACATGTGTGAAGGCCAGTTGATCATTGCACGTGCATGCATACCAGTAACCAGAAGACTAGCTGGCTGGTGCACATGTGTGCACCGGAAACCCGGAAGAGGAATGGGCGACACCGTGCGTGCCAGGCGACATGGCTCCGTGTGCCACTTTGGGCACACGTGCCATAGGTTCGCCATCAGGGAACTAGGGCATACAAAACCTTTGCCAGACGTATCCTTGAATACTGTTCACCTGCCTGGAACCCACACTGTATTTCGGACATTAATACATTAGAGAGAGTCCAGAGGTATTTTACAAGAAGAGTACTCAACTCCTCTGCTCGCAATAAAATTCCTTATTGCAGTAGACTTGAAATTTTAGGCTGGATAACCTTGAACTACATCGTCTACATTCCGACCTAAGCTTAGTACACAAGTACATCATCTACCTTAATGTCCTACCTGTTAACGACTACTTTAATTTCAACCGCAATAACACTAGATACAAACTAAATGTATTCCGCTCTAATCTTGATTGCAGAAAATACGACTTCTGCAATAGAGTAGTAAATGTTTGGAACACTTTACCTGATCCTGTTGTTAGTTTCTCTAACCCCCATACCTTTTACCTTAAACTGTCTACTGTGGACCTCACATGTTTCTTAAGAGGTCCCTAAGGGGGCGTACATAAGCGCACCGGCGTGCCTACCATCCCTGTCCTACTGTACCCATTTGTATGTACTCATTTTATGTTTTTATGGCTATGTTTTGCTTCTTTATATCCATTTACTGTATTTGTGCCATTTTTTCATGTGTCCTGTTTCCTTGCACTTGTTGACAAATAAAATAAATAAATAAATAAATAAATATATAGTTCTTTTCTTTCTTTTGCCATCTGTACTGGGAGGTCAAAAAGGTAACATGGCAAATTAAATGTTGCAATGCAAAACCCTTCCTACAAAAGTGGAATGGGTTGGCTTCTAATCCCACGTCCACCATCTGCTCTGTTTTACCACCTATCCAACCACAGATGCCACTAGCTCTCTGCATTCCTTACCCATACCATCTGTGCTTGGAAACACTCTAGATAGTGACAGGACCAGCCCTATGACACACTGGCCAAAAAACATTGTAAGAAGAACTGCCTTTTTGGGACAGACCTTGATACTCATACTTTACCATTATGCTCCTTATGCCAGTCCCTTCAGTACTATCTGGTTATCCATAAGCATGATTCTTCTTTTACAACCTTCTTGATATCTTTATCTATGATTACAGCTGACATATAGTCTTATGTGTATGGGAATTGCTGTCATAATCCACTCATTCTTAATGTAAACCTTACTGCATGAATATTTTACTTAAAAAAATATTTCCAATCCAATGCATGGTGGAGAAAATTATATAAAGATGGATAAGCCTCTAACTCTCTGAAAATGGAACAGAATGGACCTTAATTTGGCATAGCGAGAGAAGCCAGCAAAAGAAAGATCAAAATTCAGCCACAATTGTCCAAAGGTTACAGAATTAAAAAAAAGGAATTAAATTCTTCAATTGCTTAGAATGCTCCATTGCATACATCTCTCTTTCTTTTTTGGTCATATGATACAGAAGAGAGAATATATATGTCTCAACTCTGTGCTTCCCAGTTGGCACATGTATCTCCTGCACACAAACCAGTATACTACTACTGACAAAAATGCAAACACTCTCCATGGCCATTGCTGGTAAAAGGAGTAGCCCACATGCCATGCCCAGCATGCTTTTCCTTACTTGTTGATGTAGGCAACAAGCACCACTTTTAAATATCTTTCAAAGGAACTGGTAAAATAGAGCTAATTAGAACATTAACTATGTGTCTATTGACTGGTTTGATTTACAATGCCAACCAATTGCTAATGACTCAAGGCTGCTGGTAGGAGGGTTAAGGCACAAGATATCTAGACATGAACACCTCTTAATAATCTTATGGATCACATCAAACTAGCCTCAGAAATTTTTAAACATAATCTAAAAGTCAAACACATTATTAATAACCTAACATTACAATATATCAAATTACTAATTTCACAGTAATTCTAAATCTTTAATTGCTTTATGATATAATAATAAAAAGAAGAAGGAAAAACAAAAAAGAAAAAGAAACACAACCAACAAGATCATTTCCTCAATAGTCAATGAATCTTCATACTGCAATATATCAATTTTCATTCATCTCTCCATCTGTCCTATAACTTCCCAAATTCTAATCATTCCTTCTTCTCGGTCGGATTTTAGATCTGGTTCTTGCAGCCTTTTGTAGCTTAGCAGTTTTTTGATTTGTCAGCTCTGCTATTGTCTGACTCTGATCTTCTGTTTCCTCTTCCACATTATGAACATCTCTCTGGCTCTGTAAATCACCTTGAATCATCAAAGGTCTTTCCGTTTGCACATTTATCGGTGACTCTCCTCTCTTCTCTTCTGTTGCTTTCATGCTTCTTCCTTCTGGAATTTTGGATATATCGGCCTTTAGAACTTTAACATAGAAATCAGTAGCTTTCATTATCCTGTTGAGCCGGTATCTCTTTTCAAAATATCTCACCACTATCCCCATTGGAGCATCCCATTTGTACTGTAGATTCTGTTTTTTAAGTTCTTCCACCAGAAAAGTATAATCCTTTCTGGCTCTGAGCATTTTAGGAGGAATTTCTTTCAGTGTCATTACTTCCTGTCCATTTACTGAAGCTTATTCCTGAAGGTCGCCTGTAGAATTTTATTACGTAATACCCTTGTAGTAAAATATATTACAATGTCCCTTGGCAGATGTTTTTGTTTAGCAATCCAGGAGTTGACACGGTATATCTTATCAATTTGCATGACCAGTTCTTCTTCAGTCATTCCTAACACATGCACCAGAGCTTCCACCACCCTCCCTTTCAAATCTTCATATCTTTTCTCTTTTAAACCTCTTAGTCTTATAGCAAATTCCATGCTTCTGAATTGAGTCATTAACACCTCTGTTTCAAAATTTTCAATATTGTTTTGGGTTTTTTCTATATTTTCTCCCAAGGTTATCACTGACTGTTTAATTACTTCCACATCTTTCTCCAAGATTTCCATGTTTCCTGCTAATCCTTCAACTGCAAATATCATATCCTTCCTCAGTTGTTTATTTCTAGTGTCCATCTCCTCTAGGACAGCCTTCATTTTTTCATTAATTTCATTAATTTTTGAGTTAAATTCCATAACCAGTTCATTCTTCATAACTTTTAAAGTTTCAAATAAGTTTTCAGGTGTTAAAGCCTGTGGGGATGTTGAATAAGAAGTAAATTGCATTCTTGAGGTATAAACAGAGGGATGCTCAAGTCTTTTATTAAGAACAGTCTTTCCAGGTTTAGAAGCCATTTAAAATTTTAGATTAGACTTTTAATTTTAGTCCAAAATCAGAGAGAGAAAAGAGTTCATCAAAGTCCAACGCTTTCCAAAGTATACAAAGAGAAAACCAAGTCCATAATTAAAAAGGTTCTTTCCAGATGCTGGAACCAAATATTGAATTGTTATTTTAATCAAAAATCAAAAAGAAGAAGAAAGAGTTTTCCAGAGTCAGAGAATCCCTGAAGAGGGCTGCTAGCCAAACGAAACTTTGTAACTTTCACTTCCATGCCCTCAAAATTCTCCAATCGCCATTTTGTTGCTTGTTAACTCAGCTACTTTGTAACTTCCGAAGTGAAAGTGCAATGGAGTTGAAAATTAGGATACTTGCCATTCTGGTCTCCTGCCTTTCTCTGTCTGCTGTCTGCAATGCATCATATTATTGTGAATCCCATCTTGTAAGCAGCGGTGGTCGCAGCATCTTGCTCCACATAAGCGGAGGCATCCGAAGTCCTGGAGCGATGACAGGCTGCCTGGGGAGCCCTCACCCTTCAAGCCCCAGATTGTCTCCTGGGGCACTAGGGGGGCTCTACCCCACCTGTCGAGCTCTCATCTCTCCCCTAATCCCGGGGAGAAGATTTTCAAGGTGCCAGATAGCTGATCTGGCGGATTTTACAGGACTTCGGAAGAGGTGCTCAGCGAGGAGCGTCCGCGATGCCTGCGGAGCCAAACCGGAAGTCATTGCATAGTCTTATTTGAAAACATCTCATTCTTATTATATCTTAAACCAGCTGATACCCGTGCTTCGCTATAAAACTATGTGATGGGGCTTGATAAATTGACACTTAAAGCTTGAAAATTAATGAGCAGTTAAAAAAGGGACTGTATTATTTTGTTAGAGATGGTAAGCTAAGTTTCTGTTACAGATGAAGACATTATTTGCATAGCATAGACTTTCAATTCATCCCTCAGATGAATTGCTCAGGACCTCCCTGTAAACAACATTCCTGGTTTTGCTCTCTGGCTGGAGGATGACCAGGCTGCCAGGTGAACTGACTCTGGAGCATGCCACATAGAACTGGCCATGGGAGAAACAGCCAGCTACCCTTACTTGTGTTTTCCTAATCACATCTGTAAATCTTTTCCTGCGTTTTTTGCCTCTTTTCCCTGTAACTGGTGTTACAGTAGAAGGAATAGATTCATCTGAACTGAGTATGAAAATAGGGGTGGATCTGTCTCTGCCTACCAGCATCCATCGGTATTCATCTGGCTAGCATGGCTTAGCTCAACTGTTCTGTAGTAAAGCTGCTTGCTGCTGTGAAAGCAAAAATGAAACTGAAACTCCTCTGCTTGTGTTTTGCATTTGGATCAGATTTCTTTTCAAGTGGGGAGGAGGAGTAGAACTCTTTAGCATCAGAGCTTGTTAATAATAATATAAAAAATACTCATGCTTTGATGGTCATTTTAAAAAATCCTTTCTTAGTGAGCACCTAGAAGCCAAGCGGAACATACGTGGCAAATTTCAAGTTTGTAGGCTTTACAGTTCTGGAGATTTTGTGATTAATGTGTGAGTGGTTTTCGCTTTTATATATATAGATGAGAATCCAGAAATGTCATGAAATGTCAACATTTTGCCCCCAAATCTTGTGAAATTTCATATAAGAAAAGATTGGCAGTTTGGTATTTGTTGATCTCATTAAATACTGACCATTTTAATTGAATATTTGCTTGGAATAGAATAGAATGCCCTAAAAATATAAAGGGCACATTGTGGAACAGACAAAAGGTCACAAGTAATGGATTTCATTTGGATTCTCCCTTCCATTTTTAATAATGTTGGTCTGCTTTACCTAACAATTAAATTACTACGATTACATAAAATAAGTATTTCAACTACTGTGTTACTAAAAGGATCTGGACCAATCTTTAAAATTAATTAATTCTTGTTGGAAAAAAAAACACATGAGTAAATCTCCAAAACATCACATCCAGAGCTTAAGATAAAGCTAGAAGATTAAAAAGTGAGAATGCAAATATTGCTTAATATAAGTCACTTGTACCATATAATTTAAAGTGAGGAGTGGGGAGTTACAATATCTTTTTTCTGCTGATTTTTCTTCCTATTTAAATTATATAGTGTGTATCACACAAGTCAGGGTATAATATAGTTAATCTCGGTTATTGTATTCTTCAAGCATGCCACAAAAAACGAAATAGGAGTATAATCAGGTTGCAAATGTAATAGGAAAGGATTGTTCCAACCAGCTATTTTCTTCTGAAGAGAATATTGGTTTAAGTATCTGCTAATTTGCAGCTCTCCCACAGGAAGAGCACAATAGTGCAAGAGGAAAGAGGCCACTCTGGCTCAAACCTCCGGCTGCTACCATATACTTGCTTCCTTAGGGTTTTCTTTTGGTATGTATTAAAATATGTCCAATTTATGAAGTCTCACAAATGCAGATGTTAGCCCAATGAATCATGGTCAGGCAAGTACAGAAGGAAAATGCAGCATGTCAACTTGAATTTGCCTTGCCAAAACAACTTCAAAACCACACACAGATACACATTTAAAAAAGAAATAAGAGGGATGACATAGGATAAAAAAGGTTCTCTGAATATTCTTGTTAGAACCCTGTTCAAACGATTGGGTGTGTTAATATATGATTAAGCCACAAATCATTGTTATGTGTATATTGCTTTAAATGCATTGTGGATGATTACTATATAAGCAAGCAAGAGAGCATGCTCAATGTGGTGGTTGATGGTTGATGGTTGATGGTTGATGGTTTATGGTTGGTGGTTGGTGGTTGTGTTTGACGGTGTGTTCCGGATTGAAGACTCTTTGTGCTGCTTTACTGATAAGTAGATTACTTTATGGCTGTATGGAATTGCTGTGAAGAAAAGAGTATAGTATAGAATTGAGTAATAGCTGTAATCTTTGTGAGTTAAAACAAAGATAGGCAAGAAGAAGAAACTTCGCATTGACTGAATAACTGTGTATGACTTGGACTTCTTATTTAACTTTGCTACTATTCAAGTAAAAACTATTTTGTACATACTAAAGATATTCTGTTTATTGACTGAATAGCATTCATATCAAACTGCAACACCATTACTACAACTCATTTCGCTGTGTATGTGCTTAACAGCACAATAACTCCTTAACAATTCTAATATGCAAGGTTATTTTCTTAGCAGTCATGGGAAGTTCAAGTGGTACATTTCTAAATTTTTGGAGGGGCAGCATTCAAATAATAAAGTGGAGTTGGAGAGAATAACAGAAGAGGTCGAAGGGATCTTGGAGGTTTTATAGTTCAAACCCCTGCTCAAGCAGGAGACCCTACCATTTCAGAAAAATGATTGTCCAATCTCTTCTTAAAAACCTCCAGTGATGAAGCACCAACAACTTCTGGAGGCAAGCTGTTCCACTGGATAATTGGTTAATCCATTACTTCTTGTTCTGCCTTCAAGTGCATTGGAAGATAGGTTTGTTGGAAGAAATATCCATCTGGTTCAGTTCCAAGCTGGGAAAAAGACACTGGAAATATGGAGGCTGATTGGAAAGATGGTTTAATGGAGCAGAATCATCAAGCACATGGTCCTGGTGCAGCTGATCACAGCGAGTTGAGAGAAAGAGGTATTTATACCTTCTCTTGGGCCTTGCCCTTGAGCTTCCTGTTCCTGTGCAAGAACATGTATTCTATTGGCTGTTGTAGGGGGTCATAGCTAACCTTGTAGGTTGCTGAGAAGTTTGGTTGAAGCCTGGAGGGTGATGCAATGTCCCCAGGTGATTTTGCAATTATCTGCTAGATAATCCTATTATGTCCTGGAGGGTCATGTCTTAATCCCATCACCCTGGACTGAAGGTCTTTTGTTTTATAGATAGGCTGGCCCAGTCCTTCTCAATGGACACCAAATATCTGCTGGGGGCAGGGAGCTGAAGCTCTGAGTTTCTGTCTCCCTTAAGATTTTTTATTTCTCTTTTAGGGGAAATATTTTATCCCTGCCTTTTTAAATATTCCTTAAAATATTTCATTCTTTTAGGAGAGGGGTGGGTACTAACTTTGTACAGGTTGAACTCTTCTTCCTTGTGCTTAAAATAGACAGAAGCTGTATAATTATTTAATACTCGTATAACAATGTAAATATTATTGGATATATTATTTATCTTTATTATTTTATTCTTATTTCATATGTTCTAATATTTCTTATTTTTCCCATTCTTTGGACAACACTGATTTCAACCAGATTCTTATAATTAAAAATTCCTGCAGTGGTATGAAGTTGATATCGTGCTATTCGTGTTCAATCCTTCTTTCAAATGCTAATGAAATGGCCTGAATATGAAAACTTTTCATTACAGAATTTACAGTTATGATCTGATAGCATGGAATATGTTTTCAAGTATTGGTTGGCCCTAATGGCAAAACCAGGCGCACGCAAACAGGTACTAAAGGGTTTTAGAACCTACTATTTATTTACCATATTTTTCAGAGTATAAGACGCACCGGAGTATAAGACGCACCTTAGTTTTTGGGGAGGAAAATAGGGGAAAACAATCTGCCTACCAGGTATTCATCTGGCTAGCATCCTTAGTCTAGTCAGCTTCGGCACATTATTTTATCTCCTGGTTAGGACTTAAAAAAACCTTCTTCTGAGAGAGTAACAATGAAAGAGCCTGCAAGCCAGTAAGAGCTAGGAAGATCGTTAGCACCTGGTTAGGGCTAGAAAAAAACTTCTTTGGAGCAAGTAGAGCAATGAAAAAAAAACCCTGCAAAGACTTAGGGCTGGAAAAACATTCTTCTGAGAGAGTAACAATGAAAGAGCCTACAAGCCAGTAAGAGCTGGGAAGACCGTTAGCACCTAGTTAGGGCTAGAAAAAACTTATTCGGAGCAGCTTCAGCACATTATTTTATCTCCTGGTTAGGACTTTAAAAAACCTTCTTCTGAGAGAATAACAATGAAAGAGCCTGCAAGCCAGTAAGAGCTGGGAAGATCGTTAGCACCTAGTTAGGGCTAGAAAAAAACTTATTCAGAGCAGCTTCAGCACATTATTTTATCTCCTGGTTAGGACTTTAAAAAACCTTCTTCTGAGAGAATAACAATGAAAAAGCCTGCAAGGTAAGAGCTGGGAAGATCTGTTAGCACCTAGTTAGGGCTAGAAAAAAAAAGCTACATTCGAAGTATAAGACGCACCCAAATTTTCAGCCACTTTTAGGGAGGAAAAAGGTGCGTCTTATACTCAGAAAAATACGGTATTTATTTATTTATTTATTTATTTATTTATTTATTTATTTATTTATTTATTTATTTATTTATTTATTTATTTATTTATTTATTTATTTATTTATTTAATTTTGTCAAGTACGTGTTAGTAATATACATAGATGTAACATTGTTTGTGTACATAAGATTGGTACTGATAAGAGGGAACATTAGGACAGGGACGGTAGGCACGCTGGTGCACTTATGCATGCCCCTTACTGACCTCTTAGGAATCGGGTGAGGTCAACAGTGTACAGTCTTAGGGTAAAGTTTTGGGGGTTTGGTGATGAAACCACAGAGTCAGGTAGTGAGTTCCAGGCATTTACCACTCTGTTGCTAAAGTCATATTTTCTACAGTCAAGTTTGGAGCGGTTCACTTTGAGTTTGTATCTGTTATGTGCTCGTGTATTGTTGTGGTTGAAGCTGAAGTAGTCATTGACAGGAAGGATATTGTAGCGGATAATTTTATGAGCTATGCTTAGGTCGTGCCGAAGGTGACGTAGTTCTAAGCTTTCTAAGCCTAGGATTTCAAGTCTGGTTGCGTAAGTATTCTGTTGCGAGTAGATGAGTGGAGGACTCTTCTCATAAAGTATCTCTGGACACTCTCTAATGTATTTGTGTCCGATATGCGGTGTGGGTTCCAGACAGATAAGCTGTATTTGAGGATTGGTCTGGCGAATGTTTTGTATGCTCTGGTTAGTAGTGTGATATTACCGGAGAAGAAGCTATGCAAGATTAGGTTAACAACTCTTGAAGCCTTTTTGGCGATGTTGTTGCAGTGGGCTTTGGCACTTAGGTCATTTGATATGAGTATTCCAAGGTCTTTGACAGAGTGAGGGTCATCTGTAAGGTCTTGTCTATTCAGCTTGTATTTAGTGTTCTGATTGATCATCATGTTGTATTGAACTGGGACCAGGAAGATCCAGGTTAAAGTCTCTGGGCCTCAGTGGGTGACCTCAGCCAATCATGTAAACTGAATAAATTGAAACCCTACTATTGCAGCTTGTAAATCCTAATTCACAAATAAGCCTATTGCTTGAACATAGTAAATTACCAAATGGATATATGATGCAGCTTATAATATCTGGGATTTATCAACGGGTTTAGCAAATGAACGTAACATTGGCCAAATAATTTTCAAATGTTGAAAATTATGCTTAATAATCAATTCAATCATAATACTAAGTTTAATACTGAATTATCTGTATGCAGAATTTGCCTGATTTGTTTCTAAATACTACCACCCAGAGTTGTTTTGGTATCTCTGAGGCTTAAAATAAGAATTTTCATAGCCCAAGATTTCAAGTAGGCAACTTTTTATAAGGAGACAATGAAGTCATTGAAAAAGAAAATAAATTGGGTAATATGGAGTAGTTCATCTGAACTGTTAATCATATATGCTATTTAATACCACCCAGAAAAGGGCAAAGTTTAAGATAACTCACATCCTATCCTCCTTATAGTTAAGAGGACTGTCTATATCAGGGGTGGCCAAACCGTGGTGCATGCGCCAAACGTGGCGCATTGGATGATTACAAGTGGCGCATTGCATCCTTGCACCTACTTATTTTTTTTAAATAGATATCATAACTGAATCCATCTTAATATTTTCAACACCAAAGTGATCTCAGTTCAATTTGTACAGCCTTTGGTAATGTTCAACTTCTCGGTGTCTGAAACTTAGAATGGAACTTGTGAGATGTTACTTTAGGCGGGTTTACAAACGTACAAATATTTTTATCAGTGTTGCCATTGCGCGTTCCTGCTCAAACGATCGCAAACACCACGCACTAGCAACACATCATGTGTTTGAAGTCACGTGCGAATGAGCAGCAAGCGTTCGATATGGTCAGTCAGTTCTGAGTGAGCCATCGTGGCATGGAGTTTGAAGCAGTGTTTTATTGAGTGTACTAGCGTGGTTTTTGTATTGAGAGTGATTGAAAGACAGATTCAAGATTAAATATATATTACGTTTGTCAAAGACGAGTGCCACTACTTTTTCTTGACGCGAACATAGAATTCAAATTCCACATAATTGATATTCTATGTGATACGACATACGTACTTGTGATCTATTTGTTCTTTTTCACTTTTTTTTAGTTTTATACTTTTCTATGCTTAAATTCCTGTTATCCGTTACAGTACAAAAGAAAATTGAATTGCGTGATTGAGTTATTCCTTTTCCTCCCTTAAGCAAAGCAGATCCTACCCCTATCCCTATTTTACAACCCAAAATGTGAAAGTAAGAAGGTAAAAAACGTGCTTGAGTTGTATGGCGCATCTGAACTCGTCTGTGAAAAAATTGGCGCATGGTATGCTTAAGGTTGGCCACCACTGGTCTATATGCTTTTCAATATTCTTAGATTCATATTCATAGGAGAAACAGAATCTCCTTCTCCCTTTCTTGAATGCAATTGTTTTTTTCTGTAACAAGGTCAACTGTTAGCAGAGCGATGTGTCACTTTGTATGGCTGCCAAGTTTTAATTGAAACATTGTGATAAATGTCACTGGAAGGTCAGATGCTATTTTCTGGTTAAGGAGAGGTCAAGCTGCTCTCTTAAAGAACCACTCTTGGTTTTTATGGTGTCCAGTGATTTGTTCATGGAGGTTGATTTACCACAGATCTGACCCACTTACTCTAAGCTGACCTCCTCCAAAATTGTCAAGACAAGGGCTCAACCCTTAGCCACCAGTTGGAAAAGTCTATTTTATCAAACCAGGCTTCATTTTATTAGTGCAAAAATAGGTCTTACTAAATCAATAGAACAGGAAGCTTTCACTTTATTACTTCAGAAGGGAGACTCACTCTAAAGGTTATTTCATATATATAAACAGAAAGGCCGACAAATAACAAAAACAGAGACAAGTCAATGAAAATTCTGGACTGTGGTTCAGAAAAAAAAGGTATTTATTTCTTTCCTTTGAAATGCTTAATTAAATTACCTAGTTGTCCTGGGAAATATGGAGGGCAAACTTTTATAGTCTTCTAAGACAAAGGGGAAGAATAATGATGCCGACTCAGAACTTTCTGGATTTAGAGCACATGCTTACATATGTCCTCATAGAAGTATAAATTAAATAATGCTGATAAGCATGTGATATAGTTAACCAATTCATGTATGGGCCTGAAAAAAAAACATAAAGGAGAGAAATAATATAATTATAATGCACAAGGTGAAATAATAAAAAAAGACAAAACAATAAAGACAAAGAAAATAATAATAGTGTATGAATGCTGTATTTGAATTTCCCATGGCAGAGTTCAAATTCTTCAAGATGGTCTCCTCCTTTATTATTCTAGTACAGGTAGTCCTTGACTTATGACCATTCATTTCATGATCGTTCAAAGTTAAGATGACACTGAAAAAATGACTTATGACCTGTGCTCACATTTACAACTGTCTCCTTGTCCCTGTGGTCACATGATCAAAATCTAGGCCCTTGGTAACTGACATATATTTACAATGGTTGCAACATCTGGGTGTCACATGATAATCTGTTTTGACCTTCCCGGGAGGGTTCTAATATGCAAAGTCAATGGGAAAAGTTGAATTCATTTGAGAAGAGACAAAAGTTGGATTCATTTTAAGAAGAAACTGGACAGCCACTTGTCTGAAACCGTACAGGGTCTCCCTTCCAGCTCAATTCTAATTCTAATTCTAATTCTAATTCTAATAATTTCATGATTTGCTTGATGGCCATGGTGAATTACTTTATGTCCACAGCAGAAAAAGGCATAAAATTGGCTATGATTTACTTAACAGCTACATCACTTAGCAGCGATCGCACGGGCGACAAAGGAAGTGATACAAAGACACATTGAAAGCCTCCTTCAAGTTCCTGGATATCGAGACCACCTCCTGGGAAACCCTGGCACAAGATCGATCAACATAGCCTACGCTGATCCACCAAGGTTGCCAGACATCTGAGGACAGAAGAACCATAGCACAAGAGAAGTGAGCACTCCGCAAAGCCAAAGCTGCAAATGCTGCAACAATGGTGCCCATACATGTCTTCCCAACATGTGGCAGAACATTTCGTGCCCATATAGGCCTTACCAGCCACCTGCGGACACATTGTGGACAGCCCACAACCTGTTAGATGTCAAGGTCCTCTTCGAACACTGTTAAGGAGTTATTGTGCTGTTAAGCACATACACAGTGAAATGTGTTGTAGTAATGGTGTTGCAGTTTGATATGAATGCTATTCAGTCAATAAACAGAATATCTTTAATATGTACAAAATAGTAGCAAAGTTAAATAGGAAATCCAAGTCATACACAGTTATTGAGTCAATGCGAAGTTTCTTCTTCTTGCCTATCTTTGTTTTAACTCACAAACAAAGATTACAGCTATCACTTAAGTCAATACTATCAAAGATAGTTATTCTTCTTCTTCACAACAATTCCACAGTCATAAAGTAATCTACTCATCAGTAAAGCAGGAGAGAGTCTTCAATCCGGAACACACCATCAAACACCATTCACCACACTAAACCACACTAAACCACCAACCACATTGAACCACCAACCACATTGAGCATGCTCTCTTGCTTGCTTATATAGTAATCATCCACAATGCTTTTAAAGCAATATACACATAACAATGATTTGTGGCTTAATCATATATTAACACACCCAATCATTTGAACAGAGTTCTAACATTCTCCCCTTTGGACAAACATCATCACATCACTTAGCAAAGGAGGTTATGGGTCCAATTTTGGTTGCAAGTCAAGACTACCTTTAGGTACAGTAAAGGCCTTTGCCATTGACTGAAATATTTTGAAGCACATCACTCAGTTTCTGAAGCCTTCAGGCTCCATGTTGCAGGTATTTTGTACAAAGTTAAAGTGAATCCATTTCTCCCTCAAGCTTTCTTTATGGAATGGAACAGAAAAAAAGTCTATTTATGTTTATGGAAATTCTCAGTCATCCAAGTCATGGTTGTCACAAAAATGCTTTTTCAGGAGGCAACTGGACTTTCTTGTTTTTTTCCTTCTTTGAAGACATTTCACTTCTCATCCAAGAAGCTTCTTCAGCTCTGACTAGATGGTGGGGAATGGAAGGATTTATATTTCTTGCAGACAGCTGGTCATTTGCATCCTTTTAGAGAGTCATTGAGGCCACTTGGAGCTTTACTTGTGTCCTCAGGGTCACCTGAGTAGTGCAAATGGGTGTGGAGCCTTCTTGGCTGCAGGATATTTTCTGCCCTGTGTCCCTTCATTGTTGAAGACAGGTGCAAGCTGTTGAGGATAAGTCTGTGTTGTCTGCATCTCAAATTGAAGTGCAAATGGTTCCTGTAGTCTGCATTTTTTTCTGGAAAGCCATTCATACTCCCATACCTTTGGGTCTATTTGTGTTGCAAGCTGCAAATTGATGATGTTGCGTATGTGGATACTATGTCATGCAATGCTTTCTTCCTTCAGATGCTATCCAACAGGACATCAAAATAGAAAATAATTATTCAGTTCTTTTTCAAACAATTCTTGCAAGACTGAGAAATCCTGTGAGATTTCTGCATTCTCACTCCAAAATCTTGTGAGATATTAAGACAAGAATGCTAAAACATTGCCAAATTTGAAGACAAGAACAGTAAGATACTATCATCTTTGGATGGAAAATACCAGAATGTTGTGAGATTTTATAATTTTTCAAGCTGTCAGGCATGTTTTAAAATTACTGTTTTGAATATCTTACCCTCATGCACAATTGTGTCTTAGTTCCTAATACCTGAAAAATTGCAGACCTCTGATGTATCTTATGTTTTTACAAAAATTCATGAAATGAACAGGATAGATGAAGCAGGCTTTCTGTTGTTCTACTTTTAAAAGCAGGAATGTGTAAATAGATATTCTGGGGTCACGTGTTGTTGCTGGAACTTTTCCTCACTATAGCTACTGATATGTTAGCCCTTTAACAGAACAGAATAACAGAGTTGGAAGGGACTTTGGAGATCTTCCAGTCCCCTGCACAGGCAAGAGACCCTATACCATTTTAGATAAATGGTTGTCCAGTCTCTTTTTAAAAGCCTCCAGTGACGGAGAACCCATAACTTTTGAAGGAAAGCTGTTCCACTGGTTTATTATTCTTACCATTAAGAAATTTCTCAGTTCCAGGTTGCTTCTCTCCTTGGTTAGTTTTCAACCATTGCTTTTTGTCTTCCCTTCAGGTGCTTTGGAAAATAGGTTCAACCCCCCCTCTTTTTTGTGGCAGCCCCTCAAATACTAGAACACTGCTATCATGTCACCCCTAGTTCTTCTTTTCATTAGACTAGAGCCATGATGGCGAACCTATGGCACACGTGCCACAAGTGGCACGTAGAGCCATATTGGTGGGCACACAAGCTCAGGTCCGGCGCTGATTTTTGGGCCTTCTTGGGCCCACTGGGAGTCGGGAAACAGGCTGTTTCCAGCATCTGGAGAGGGTGGGGAATGCCCATTTTTGCTCTCCCCAAGTTCCAGAGCCTTTCTAGGAGCCTGGAGATGGTGAAAATGGCCTTCCCCATCTCCCTGGAGGTCCTCCGGAGGCTGGAAATGTTCCATTTGCCAACTTCCGGTTGGACCAGAAGTTCCTTTTTTTTGCTCTCTCCAGGCTTCAGAGCCTTTCTAGGAGCCTGCGGAGGATGAAAATGCCCCCCCAGGCCCTCTGGAGGCCTGAAATGGCCCGTTTCAAGTTGGGAAACGGGCCATTTCTGGCCTCCGGAGGGTCTCCGGGGGGTGGATTATATTATTTGTGTTCTTGTTTTTTTGCTTCTTTCTTCGTTTTTTTCTCTAATGATTGTTGTAAAACAAAAGAGATATATGTATGTAGATAGATAGATAGATAGATAGATAGATAGATAGATAGATAGATAGATAGATAGATAGATAGATAGATAGGTAGGTAGGTAGGTAGGTAGGTAGGTAGGTAGGTAGGTAGGTAGGTAGGTAGGTAGGTAGGTAGGTAGATAGATAGATAGATAGATAGATAGATAGATAGATAGATAGATAGATAGATAGATATAGATATTCAGAAATATAAATGATACGCTAAACTGCTTAATGAAAAATAACTATACCTTTTTATGTGAGATATTAAGTTTTGTTTTTTCTTCGGGGTTTGTTAGGTTTGTACTGTGTGTACTTTTTAAAGATTTGCATCTATTTTCATATATATATATATATATATATATATATATATATATATATATATATATATATATATATATATATATATATATATATATATATATATATATATATATGTAGGATTTTTTGCTGATAAATGAAAATAAAGGGAGACTATTATAGATCTATTTCGAGCTTATTTTGCTCTCGTCAGATAGCCATACCCCTTACTGGGATTTGAACCCGGGCCGGCTGCCTTGCAGTGCAGCAACTTATCCATTAGGCCATAGGCTCTGTTCCCAATCAGCTCTTTCACCAGGAAAGGGTTATATATGTTTTTCTGTCGTGTTATCCTGGTGTACCCAAATATGGGAGAGAAAGCATCACAGCTTCCTTTTTGCCTTTCAGCCCCGTCACAGGGACCATCCAGGCTGATTTTTAATATAGCCGACACACTAATCTATATGTGTAGGATTTTTTGCTGATATATGTGTGTGTGTGTGTGTGTGTGTGTGTGTGTGTGTGTGTGTGTGTGTGTGTGTGTGTGTACTTATGTAGTTATGTTCGTACATGTTTTGTCTTTTATGTTTTATGTATTTTTAAAATTACTTAATAAAAATCATTAAAAAAAGACCTAGCTTTTCCCCAGGCAGTGGGACCAGAGTCCTAATAGGTCAGATGTGGGCATAGGTTCATCCATTATTATTTTTGAAAGATTTAGGTGGGAGAAGGCTTGATTGCTATTGCTATTTCTTTGTTATGCCATCTATTAATGTTGTTGTTTTTATTTGTTTGCCATCCAGAGTACTCTAGCAGATGGGCAGCCATATAAATATGTTAATTAAATAACTAAGTCAACACTGTCTCCTTCACATGCAACCATAGACATTTTTGTCATCACTTGACAAGACCTCCTTTAATACCAAAATAGTTGACACTTTTGCCCTAGAGGAAAAAAGGAATTGCCATATAATACCTGTGGATAGCAGAACACTCACAGCATTCCCAGATGTAGATGCCAGTTTTTTAAAAAAAAAATCACCAAGATTGTGACGTTTTCCATTTTTGCATGCTCCATGGCAAGATTTCAGGCAGGGCTGCATAAGTACTCTGAGATGAGGTTTTCAAACTCTCACATTCTTGTCCCAAAGGTGATTTTTCCAAAAGGGAACTGGATTCTCTTGGTTTTTTTCTTTGAAAAAAATTCATTTCTCATCCAAGAAGCTTCTTCAGTCCTGTTTTAATGATTCTGTGAGTTTATCTTTGGTGGGAGGGAGGAAACTGCTTGTCTCATTGTGAATTTATGTATGTATGTATGTATGTATGTATGTATGTATGTATGTATGTATGTATTTATTTATTTATTTATTTATTTATTTATTTATTTATTATTTATTTATTTGGCAGGTTTTTCTATGCCGCCCTACTCCCTCAGGACTCAGGGTGGCGTACAACATTTTATGAAACTCCAAACAAATCATTAAAAAGGCAATTTAAAAACAATTAAAAAAACATATAAACAACATACATACATGGGGGAGACTAATCACATAATGGCACCCAGTTCCTGGACAGGTTTCCAATTCTGATATTAAAAAAAATACTTGTAGCTGATGCAACAGCTTCAACATGTAACAACTGTTTGAATAAAATAAATTCAGTTCAGCAAATCAGGACTTTAGTTTAGACTCCTTTTTTTAACTGTCATGTCAAAGAGTAACAAAAATATAAACAATTCCATCTTGAACACGGTCTTTTGAGAAAATAATATAAAAATGATATCATATATATTTAATAAATATATAAAGGAAATAAAATGGGTCAGTTAGTAGGTTTCTTTTATGCATCACTGATCTTTCACTTTTGATATGGGTGAACTTCCCCTCTCTATTTTTATTTCGTGTGGAAAAAAGAGTGATTAAGATACTGTCCGTAGTCCCTGCACAGATGTCTGCTACTTACAATTCACAGGTTGTTTTTTGGCACTTGGGGAAGTACACAGAAGCAGCTTTTCTAAACAGTTACATTTAGCTGTTTATGGAGGTTGATTATTTCACAGTACAATGCTAATCAAAGTAAGACCAACTGTCCCTTACAGTATCAGCTGCTCCACCAACACTGATGTTTTGCTGCAGAAAGCAAGACGGCCTTCTCTTTCTCTCTTGCTCTCTCTGTCTCTTTTGCTGGGTAATTAACAATAATGATGCCTTTTGGCTTGGCTTTGTTTCAGAGGTTCCAGCTTGTTTTTTGTCGGATTCGGATGGACTCAAACAGATAAATATTAGGTGGCCTCATATCCAGGAACATGGTGGCCTGCTTGTGAAGAAGGCTAGCAAGCAATTCTCCTCTTAATCACCTGCCTCTTTTCTTCTTTTCACAGGGAAATAAACAACCCACGAGCTACCCACCTTTTCTCTTCCCCCGCTTTCTCTGTCTTTCAGCATAGGAAAAGAGAAAAAGAGAATGAGATCTTCACAAATAAACATAGAAATAATACCAGCTCTGCAGAAAAACAAATATTTGACCTTCAGGTTTTCAAATTAAACCTAATTCCCCATCTTTTTTTACCCCATTTAGGTAGAGAAACATTCTACATAAAGTTTATTCAAATGAACAGGAGAGGAAAACACAGACAAGCAATCTGATTGTGAAAGATGGGGAGGGCAGGAGGAATTCAATTACCCAGAGTTATACAGCTGAATGGCTTTTTTCCCTCCCTTTGTCTGGTCATCAAACCTAATGTGACTATTTTAAACAAAAGATATTCAATTAAACAGACATATTTTCAATGAACTGTGAGCCTGTAGGTAAGTGGCAAAGTCGGAAACACACATCCAAGTGGAGGATGTTCACCAAATATATGTATTTTTTTTAATTTTATAAATAGTCTACATTGATTTTTTTTTTAAAAGATATATATCTTTGGGTGTGTGGGGGTGTTTGAATGAATACATGCGTGTATCTCTTTAATAGCTACTAAAAATACAGCGAAGGATTCTTCATTTATTTAAAGGCATTCTTTCAATAGAGGGATGATTAATATATTGAGAAAATATATTTTGAGATGAGATACTTTCATTATCACAATTTCCCCCCCACCTCCCTCCTTTCCAAATCTGTGAGACTAATTTTACTCAGAATTTCTATCTGGGAATAAGTACTGCAACATTTGCAAATATGCAGCAAACCAATAATAATACAATAACAACAACAATAATAAATTATGGTTCACAAGGTTCTGCTGAATTAGTTTTTCTTGGTAAAAGATATTTTCAGTAAACTTATCTAAAACAAACCTCATTCTTTCATGTTGTTTGAAAACACATTTGGTTTGGTCATGTGGTAAAATGACATTTATGCCAGTAATTTAAAGGTAAGGTGACCACTTTAAAAAAAAAAGCTTCAAAGGTCCTTCGGGAGCCGGCAGCCTTTCGGGAGCCCACCTCCCCTTCGGGAGGCCTTTCCTCGCCTCCCGCCTCCCCTTCGGCCGGGCTGGCAAGCAACGAACGGGAGGCGGGAGACGGGGAAAGGAGGCAGCCGGCAGCTTACCTGCTCCAAGCATCCAAGCACCGCGGTCTCCCGGTCGCCCGGCCAGCCCCAGGGCAACGGCGGCAGCGAGGCGACGGGGGGGAGAAAGGGGAGGGGGACGAGGAAGGGCTGTTTGCGCCGCTCGTAAGCTCAAAGCGGCGATGGCTCCTCGTCCCTCACCCCTCCCAACAGCAGCGGCGCCTCCGAGGGCGGGGCTAGGGATGGGGCGGGGGAAGGAGAGGAGGAGCAGCCTCCCTTCCCCCTCCCCCCAGCTTCCAGCGCCGCCGGAGGAGTCAACAACGCGGGATGCCCACCCGCAGCCAACGCCGCCCACGGCCGGCCCGAGCTGAGAGGCCTGCTGCTGCTGCTGCTGCCCCTGCGGCTGGGCCCCCAGTCCTGGCTGCCCCGGCGGCGGGAAGGCTGCGGCGGCGGCCCCGGCCGGCTGAGCCAGCGCCGCCCCGAGGGCCATCTTGGATGCAATTCCTTCCCTCGGGCCGCCCCGCCCACCGCGACGCCGGCCGTTTCGAGAGGGCGGGGCTGCATCAGGCACCTCTTCACCCCCCTTTCAGGCCGATTAACTCCTCCCCCCAATCTCGCACGCCGCCCTTTCAGGCTGATTTTTTGAAAGAATGCCCTAGTCGTGCATTCTTTCAAAAAATCGGGACTTTTTAGAGGACGGGCGGGACGCGGGACAAATCATGAAAAAGCGGGTCTGTCCTGCCAAAATCGGGACATCTGGTCACCTTAGACTAAGAGCAGAAATTATCCTTCAATTATGAGAACAAACTGGAGGATGCTATGGTCTGGATTCAGCTGTTGGATGGAAGCTGACATAGAAAAGCCACGGTGGGTCAGTGGTTAGAGTGCAGTACTGCAGGCTACTTCTGCTGATCACCGGCTGCCAGCAGTTTAGCAGATCGAATCTCACCAGGCTCAAGGTTGACTCAGCCTTCCATCCTTCCGAGGTTGGTAAAATGAGGACCCAGATTGTTGGGGGCAATATGCTGACTCTGTAAACCACTTAGAGCTGTAAAAGCACTATGAAGCGGTATATAAGTCTAAATGCTATTGCTATTACTATAGCTATATAAATATAACAAATTATTGAGATCACCTGGCTTTTCCCCCCCAACCGTATATTTACCTCACTAGCTTGTTGGCTGTAAATGTGCTTTGTTTACACTATTTATGCATTTCTCTGTTTATTACTTTTTTTAATCCTTACCTTCTTTTGTGGAGATCAAGAAATTATGCAATTCCCCCCCCCCTTTCATTTTATCTTCACAACAACTCTACAAAGCCAGGTTGAGGAACAACAAGACACTACTCTCATCACATTCAGTAAATGCTATGATCAGCCTTGGATTATCTCTTACTAGATGGTGCAAACTAAGTTTAGAGTTGCTATGGCTGTGCAGCCCCTTGTATTTCTAACAGAAAACTCCTTTGAGTTATTGGAGTGCTTGTGTAATATTTGTTTTCCATTCTTTAAAACAGTTACTGTTTTGGGGAATTAGTGATCATCCTATGTATCTGCCCTAATTCCTGGAAAAAGACATGTTTGATTTAATTAGTCCTATGTAAGCATTCCCACATACTCCAAAGTACCTTTTGTGCCTTCAAATATAAAGTCTTTCATAGCTCGAATACTCAGCATGAATCAATGCAGCCAAATCATATCTGTAGCTGTCAGGATGAATGAAACATAAAATGCCATTCATTTATATTTAATTTAAACTCATCTATCATTTCAAATCAGTGTTCATTTGAAAAATGTGATTTTACTACTTTTCTATAGAGAGAGCTAAATAACAAATCAATAATATCCATAACCAGGCTTGCAGTATGCATGCTTTGAAATAAATATGCATGTACAACTTTATGTCTTTAGTTTACATATTGCTACACATATAGTTAATCTTTTCTATGTCCCTGATCCAAAAACAGCTCTTTCAGTTGTTCTGTTGCTGGAGAATTGTATGTTTTCTTTCAAGCCTTTCTCAGCTGCTACCTTTCCAGCATGTTACTCTCAACCAATAAATAATTCAATGTGCTAATTTGACAGACGACTCTCCAGGAAACCCCCCATCTACCCACCCACCATTACCAACATCATTAGGCCATAATATGCATGATGGGCAAAGACCATTCAGCAAATGTCCTTCACATATTTACCCTTAAAGAGCCTCACTTTGCACAATTAACTAATGAAGCATTATAGGTTCCCTGCTTTTCCCTGGCTCTTTCAGTGTAACAGCAGAAATAGAAGAGACGAAACGTAGCTGGCTTTCCTCCCCCCCCACCCAAATGTGGGCCTCTCTGGGGCAACTACAGTCCTCTGTATGGGGATTACAGGGAAAATTAAATGTTGCTACATAATTATGAATTCAGGAATTATCCATTGTTTATCCCGTAAATAGTCAAGATGTCATATCCTACACAGTTATCATAAAGAAGAAAAAGAACTAGAGTCACATTTCCTAAAAATGGGAGCTGCAATATTGAAGAGACAAATAAGGTATAATGGGAGAAATGTGGTGCTGTTATTATTTTTTCAGCAGCTTTCATTTTAATTGTTATATTCCTTATTTCAGTTCTCCCTTTTGTTTATAAATGTCACACAGATATCCATCTTGTAACAAGCTCTGGGAAGCTCCAAAAACACAATATTAAAATTATAAAAACCAAACGTATTAAAAACAAACAAAAAACTGGGGTGAAGTCAAGCTTCCAATATGCAGTCACCTCATCTTATTCCAGGGCTTGGGGGAAATGTGATTTATGGAAGATTTGGAGGGTAGAGATTTGCCAAACTTCATGGGGTTGAGTATTCCATAGGGCAAGGGCTGCCACAGAAAAGGCACAGTTCCTAGTTCCCATCAAATGGACATATTTAAAGGAAGGGACCAGAACTGTACACACTCCAACGGACCTGGTAGGATGTGTTGATGACCTTAGGCAGAGGCGGTCCCACAGATAACCTGGCTCTGTGCTATATAGGACTTTAAAGGTGATGACCAGTATCTTGAATTGCACCCAGAAAGAAAATGGAAACCAACCCAGCTTCACAATGGAGGTGTTATGTGGGCAAACCTAGAGGCACCTATCACTATGCACACTGCTGCTTTCTGGATTAGTTGAAGTTTCCAGGTGGTCTTCAAGGACAGCCCCGTGTAGAGCACTTTGCAGTAATCTAAACAGGATGTTACCAAGGCATGAGTGGCCATGAACAAGGCCTTTCGTTTCAAGAAGGGGTGCAATTGGCACACTAGATGAATCTATGAAAATCCCTTGCTCCCATTCATGGAACAACAGATCAAACATGTCAATTTTCTCAGTTATATGAAATACATCTACATACATATCTACGTTCTAGTACAGTAGTAAGACAACACTTTTTGTAAAGATTCAAATTTCAATTTTATTAATTGCCATATCTCACCAATACAATTTTGCAAAACAAATTTGAATTGTGGTGGTTTTATATCTTGTCTTTAAAAAAAATTAAAGTTAAAAACAGGAGTGTTCAAAATGTTCAAAACTCAGTAGAAGTCCCAGATTTTTAGCCTATCCATTTTGATGTCATTGTTCTGTCTATCATGCCCTCTATGGTACATTGAGACCCAAATAAGAATAATAAAACACGGAGATGTCAGTGTGCTGCCTACTTTTTTCCATTTAAAAACATTCAATCCTTTACTTACCTTTCCCCCCCCCAAAAGAACATTAATATTTTCTGAAAAATACTGCACATTTTTTAATTTAAATGTTTATGAATTTTCCCTTTACCCCAAATATTCAGGTTACAAATCAAAGATATAACATAATTATAGAAAGAAAAATAAATTTTACATGATGATTGCTATCTGATCAATCAGGGCTTCTTAGATGCAAACATGTGTTTAGAACCATCTTTATTATTTTTATACATAATTCAAGGTGGCCAATATATCTTATACTCCTTCCTCCTCCTATTTTCCCCAAACAACAACTCTGTGAAGTGAGTTGGCCTGAGACTAACCCAGCTGGCTTTCATGCCTAAAGTGGGATCAGAACTCATAGTCTCCTGGTTTCTAGCCTGGTGCCTTAACACTAGACTAAACTGGCAATGGATCAGTATTGCTTTCTTGTTTTTTCCTCAAAGAAATAAGCAGCTAGACTTTATTATTGATCTCATCCATTATCACAAGAAAGATAGTTTAAATCAAGGGTGTCAAACTCAAGACCTCCAGGATGGATGCGGCCTACAGGGTGCTTAAATCTGGCCCATGGGGCCGGCCTGGAAATATTAAAAGACCGGCCCATGGTGTCTTTTTAGCCTAGCCGGCCTCCAGTAGCACTCTGCTGGCCAAAAATGGGCTGCGTGAAGGCCTTACAGGGCCTCCACGTGGCCTGTTTTTTGCTGGCAGAGTGCTGCTGGAGGCTGGGGAGGATGAAAATGAGGAATGGGGGGGTCATGGGGCCTCCGCACAGCCCATTTTCATTCTCCCTGGCCTCCAGCAGCACTCTGCCAGCCGAAAACTGTTTTTGGCTGGCAGAGTGCTGCAGGATGCCAGGGAGGCCGAAAATGAGGTGCAGGGAGGCCACATGCACACCCCCATGCCCCATTTTGGCCGGCAGGGTGCTGCAGGAGGCGTCCATCCCATTTTCCCTCTCTGCCCCTCCCATCAGCCCATGAAGGAAAATTACAATGCTGATCCAGCCTCGAAGAAATCCAGTTTGACACCCCTGGTTTAGAGCATTGTTTCATTATCTCAGTAACATCCTGAGAGTTAAAGATCACATATCTTAAAGTGGCTGACTGAGAAACACTGGTTTAGAATATTCCTTCCTACTTCTAAGAAAAAGTAGGACAAACCTTAGGACTGTACAAAATCTTGGAAGCAAATACTTCATACAGGTCTGAGTGAGGTAACCCTTCTTGGTGTATTAAAGCAGCCATATCATTTCAGTGTTATGGGCCTTCAGCCTGTTTAACTCTTAGATTATTTCACTATTACATTGCTTAGTACTGATGCTTTATTTAAACTTCTATTTGTATATCAGTGATGTCATGACCTTTGTAAATGCCATATGCTAAATAATAATGGCTTAGTATGCCAACATTTCAATGTTGCGTTCTTTCCCATTCTTGCAAACATTTCGATGTTGCGTTCTTTCCCATTCTTGCAAATGAATCATTATTCATGATTCATGCATCATTATGTCCAACAGCAGAATAAAAGCAGATGAAGATGAAGAAGTCACCTTCTTATGTTGATTTCATTGTTCCTGAAAGCTCTGCTGATCTTAATAATAGCATGTATGCACATATTTTAATTAAAAATATATCACCACTGTAGTGTCTCCAGGAGCCTTGGAGACAGCGAGCGGGTCAGCCCACAACAACCACCCTTACCAATCTCTTAATATTATATGATTTATATAATATACAGTATAAAGAGAAATCACATAAGATTTTTCTCTCCCAATGGGTAGCAAATATTCTTCTGAGATTGAGCTGTCTGGACTGGTAATGGAAGTTACTTAATTGTAATAGCTTCAGTCCTACTTGGAAAATCTGTTGTAGGGGCTGCTTCTAGCTAAAATGATTACTGTACTTTATACAGATAATCAGATAAATTTGAATGATAATCTGATAAAATTGATTATCCTCAATTCTCTTTAACATCATTTAGAAAATTTGCACAGTGCTTTTGAAGGCTATCCCAATCCCAAGTTGGTTGTCAATTTGTTTTCCTGATGTTCCAGGTGGATGTGTTGTCTGTGTCTGTGTACTGTTGTGGAGTAACAATTTCACACCTAATAAGCAGAGGAAGCCAACAGGTAAAGAGAAAAATGGACTCTGCAACAACAGTTGGATTGAAGTAATGAGATGGTTACAGGACGCAAGGCATCCATAAATGTGCACATTTCTCATTGGTTTAAACTAAACTTTAGTCTTATATATTACTTATTTTTTTACATTTTTGCACCTAGAAAATTTATTGGTATAAAAATAAAACTATAATGGTGTAAAAAATAAAGAACAATCAACATTTGATCCCACAATCATTGCAATCTGGTATTGTGTTGAGTTGGCCAATATATTAAATTTTCCCTGACTTTTGCATTTTTTGCACATAGACAAACCTTTCAATAAATGTGAAATCTTGTTTCTTTTTAACTCCTGCTTTAGAACCGGGGACTCTTCTAACTCAGCATATATCAGTAGTTAACTAATATTGAAAAGGCAGTGGCCACAGGGGAACAGAAGCAAAAGTCAACAAGGGGAAGGGTAACATGGTTTATATGGTTGCGGCTGGTGTTGTATTATGTAAAACAATGGCACTTACACACCATGATGGCTTGTAAAAACTCTGGACATGTGGCCTTTAAGAAAGAAAAGTCCTCGGCTCATCCCACTTTCTCCAATGGTCTTTTGTTAGTACACAGCAAGGATCTGACTTTATGGCCTTGATCCTTCTGTAAAAGGAAAGGCTGACTCAATTCAATTTGCCTTCCTCCCTTTAGTAATGAGGCAACATCCATATGAACAAACCCCATGATAATGTACAACAGATGGGTAGTTTTGTGCCTAATTAGATTCCGGACAGCTTGTTTGCTTGTAGTAAATGTGCGTATATTTACCGATTTCACACTTATTACACCGACAACAGCAAGGCGAGGAGAAAACATGATTCCTCCTGCCTCCCCCTTTTAAGCACCCATGTAGATCTGCAGAAGAACTCTTGATCAAATCAAGACATATAATTCAATTATGGTTGTCTATCACTTTCCTAGCAGATCAACGAGTGTGAACTTTGACTGGAGAGAACAAGGCTTGTTGTTGTGTTCTTTCCTTTGTCTACCATATTGACAAAAATCAAATACTATGCTTTAAAAAAAAATTCCTTATAGCCTTGGAACATTTTTATTTGAAATGCACAATACAAAGACCTGCTTCAAAAAACATTGTTGCTTCTTGTATTTATCATGTGTTTACTTGCAAATTATAATAACTCAGAATGGCTTGAACGTTTCCAACAATATATGATAAAGTGTTTTTTTGAAAAAAATGTGTCTTTATTATTTTCCCCCAAGACATACGTTGTTGTTGTTGTTGAAGAAGAGTTGGCCCTGACTCTATTCACAAATTTTAGTACAATTATTTCCAGTATATTCAGAGCATTAATTAAGGTATTACTTAATTAATTAAGATTACAGCAGAGAATATTCTATTTTCTGTTACCAACAACTTTTTCATTTTTTTTAGTACAGTAATTTTTTAATGTTAGTGAGAAAATATTTTTCTCTTCCCTCTACATCTTATTTCCTTCTGTATTTGTGATTGTGTCTGATTTATTATTAATTACTATTAGGGGTAACTGGTGGGTTGTAAATGATTTTACTACTGGTTCACATGCGCACTCGCGTGCTCACGTGGTGCTTCTGCGCATGCGCAGAAGTGTCCCGTGTGGGTGGGTGGAGCATCCCAGGTGGGTGGGTGGAGCATCCTGGGCAGATGGGTGGAGCGTCTTGGGCTGGTGGGCAGAGCTTCCCACTGCCGGCACTACCGGTGCTAAGAACCGGTCCGAACCGGGAGCAACCCATCGCTGAGGGGTAAGTATTGTTAGCAAATAACAATACTAGCAAAGGAACAACAAAAATAGTAAGTCAAAGAACTTAAAAGCATGGGACAAGAAAAAGTAACAGCAATGCAACTTACTATATCTTTCTATTCCTTTTTGATGCCTGAAAGCCATCCTTGCCTTCATATCTTCTCCTGACTTCTTCCAAACTTCCCACTACATTCTTTTTCAGGAACTCAGCAGTTTATTACTATTATTACTATTTGGCATATTTAATTTGCATGTTACTCAGCAGGATTTTTGGGGATATTAATTCTCTGGATGCCACCCATAGATACTGTTGTGAAATGCACAGTTGTATAAATTTGCATGTATAAATAAATGAAAAGATTCATTCAGCCCTGGCTTTCTAAGTCTTCTTCTTTGTCATGACTCATTCCTACATCTATTTATTTTTCAATTTGGCATTACTTTTGTTCTCCCTGTATACTGAGACCACCAACTCTATTACTTTTCTACTAGTCACTGACTTTTATATTTACATCATATTCATTTAGCTTCTATTCATTTTTGGCCTTATCCATTTTTGTTTTACCAGCCATATTTCTTAACTACTCACTTGAATTCAACTTATTTATTTATATTTCATATTTCTAAACTGCCCATCTCCCTCAAACAGGAGCTTTGTGTTTCTTTCGTTCTTTATTTTATCTTTCATTTCTCACTTTAAAGAAACATGACATTATACACATTTATACTTCATTGGACAAAAACTAATTGTCCAAACATGTTCTTTACCATTCATTATTTTTTTACTTATACTTTTTATACCTATACTTAACAATAAATCACATAGTATCCACTAGCTTGCAACCAACATTTGTCCTAAACTGATATGTCTCTTTCAATCAAATTATCATTAAAAAAACCCATCTATTTCTCCATGTTTACTGTATGTTCCAGTGTTGTGCATAAAACCCATCTAGTTGCTTAATTTCTTGCCCAGCTGCCTTTTCTAGCTCAGATTTAAAAAAATGCTGGTGTTTGTTATATTCAAATGCTCCTCACTTCCTCCTAAAATCCATCTAATATACAGTATTTCCCTACAAATCATTCAGGTTGTCAGCCAATAGTATACTGTTTGCATATAAAAATACATGTATTTTTTAAATCTTCACCAACATATATGACATTTGCAGAGCATGTTATTGGTGGTTTAAAAAAGTCAGCTATAAAGTTCTTCATTCACATATTAATAACTACAGTCAATCTGGCCAGTCAACGCATTAATTTAACAGAAGTTAAACTTATTGTTCTATGCTACACTTTCTAATGCTCAAGGATGTCTACAATGTGTACTTATCTTTTACACTTTGGCAGGTAGACATACTTGTAAGTGAGCTGCAGTTACTTATGAACTTTATTCTTTATATAATGCATAAAAACCTTATGTGAAAGTCAATGGAATTCTGGAAATAAAGGAAGAACTAATAGATCTGGGGTTCAAAAATGTAAATTAAGCTTTTTCAATGTGCTTTATTCTAAAAGTAAATTGATTATTGTCTTCCAGAATCATTCCACTTTTGTTGCATCAAAATAAAAGCAGTGAGGACAGGTTTTATATTACTTCAATATGGCTACGTGATTTAGGAGCATGGTAAAAATCATCCCAGGGGAAATCACCTGAATCTCTCTGCTTCCATCTTTGTAGCTGAGCTTTGGTAGGTGGTGCAGAATTACTGTGAGTAATTTCCAGTTTACTTTACACCAAGCAAGCTCCCAGCCAGTCCCTATATCCAGTTCAGAAAAGGCACAAACATCATTCAATCCAGCTAGCAAGAAATATAGCTTGATGCTTGGTTTTTAAGATCAGCAAACATCAAAATAATTAACTGACAAACAGGGAGAGAGAGAAACACGAACAGAAAAAAATATATTATGTCTATATAATTATATATCAAAAAGTGTAGAACTGTCCATAATCACTGGGAACTATGCCATGGATAATTGACTGTTCTAATTTGGTTATTCCAGATTTAACCCACTCATGAATATCACTAGACAACCCGTGCCCATTGGGTTATCATGTCAGACATATAGTATTTCCTTACGTAAACAGAGAAACAAAGTGACCACAGGTGGGCAAAAAGACAGTGGAAGCCTCAGTGTCTTCCAATTTCCTACTGAGTTTTCTTGTGGGAAGCTGCATGGAACATCAGAAATTCCCTTCCCTTCTGGCAGATAAGTGGCAGTGGCTGCTGCTGGTTAGGATGGAGGGAGGAATGGCAAGACTGTCTGGGAAATTGGCACAGAACATTGAAAATGAAGATCGTGTAACTGCAGCATCGGCCCAGCAGCAGCCACTACCCTTAAAATACCACAATTTCATTCCCACAGGAATCATGAGTCCCAGATTTCGGATACATTCTGTAAGTTAGCCTATTTGAGAAACTTTGGTTCAAAACTTGTTGCCCTGTGATGGACTATTTTGCCTAGTTAAAAGTCACCATTTTAATATACTATTAAAACTCGCATGACAATGAGAGTTTTAATTGTATATCGTTGGCAGCAGAATAGAAATGAAAAATAGAATACTGCATAATTCCTCCTGTAGTCTACAGCACAAGTAAACCAACAAGAACCTAATAAAGATAATTCTGGAAGCTAATACTCTGCTTTGCAGCATGCCAGCTTCCAATTCAATTTTATTTAACAAAATAATATTAAAAATTCAATAAAATTATACTGGAAGTCCAATCAGCATCAAGAGAGCTGTCTATAAGCAGACTGATACTTCCAGGTCGCAGGAGATCGTAGTCCTAAATGGTGGGTTTTATTTGCTGGCAATGCAGCTATATGTTCCCAAAATGTCCTGCTAAAATATTGACCCTTGACCAAAATCCTGGAAGAACATTTTATTTATAAGTAATCGGCCTCATCTCCACCTCTTCATTCTTTTATTGTTCCACATATCTGCTTTGCCTGAACTTTAAGGGTGAACTCCTTAAACAACAGCATCTTTTTTAGGTTCTCCGGAAAGCCCCCTGCCCACCCTTCTCCCCCCCCCCCCAAAAAATCCAAAAATATGCTTTTTAACAAATTCCAGAGAGGCATTACATTTATACTTGCATAAGATGCAAAGCACTTTGGAAACCTTTTCAATGTGTGCACAGTCATAACATAGACCCTGAAAAAGTTTGCAGTCTATAGATAATGAGGACAATGTGTGCAGGCTGTAAGGTGGGTTTAATATATGTTGGGAATAATGAGCCATGGGCTAGTGCCATGGCATATTTCTATTGTGCTGCTGCCGTTTTACTGTTCATTTATATTCTCATATTCCCTTCCATTTTAAGGACACATCTTCCCAATTTCCTTATCTTCTTCACTTGCACTGTTAGGGAAGAAATGTTGAAACAAATATTTGATTACAGTCCAAGACCAGATTATAAAAGTTAAAACAACCAAACAAAATATGAGGGTACAGTAGGGGTAGTGACTGCCTTAGTGACTGCCTTGGGTAGTGACTGTTTGAAGTTATGATGATAATTTGCAACAAATCCTTGCAGCATCTTTTGCTCTCTTTCTCAGTCACAGGTTCACAATTACAGTAAAATAATGTACATTCTTCTCTACTGACCCTTTGCTCCTATCCCCAGATTACCTAAATAAACTATTTCATCCTGAACTCCTTTTCTCCCCAGCACAACAGATCACTAAGAAGTGCTAATGCAAGTCACCAAACTGTATGTGTTCAATTAGCAGCTGGCAGCTGCTGCCTATAACTGACAAGACTTTAATCAGTTTCATACTAAAGGCTTTCTTTTGCTTCCTAAGCAGCTTAGGGTTCAGAGCCATAGGAGCCTAACCAAACAGCTGGTGCCAGCACAATCCTTTTGATATAATCTCTTCCTTTCCAATGAATGTAAATAAAACATTAATTCATTTCTTGCTAATTATCCCAGCACCAGGTTGGACATTCCAAATAGTGGGGGTGGGGTAAAAGAGTTAGAAGATTTGCCTCCTTATATTCTGGAAATCTTTCCTGCCATTTGGATTCATCTGGCTATTGGGAATCATATCCTAATGTTTTAAAACAAAGAAAACTGAAGTAAAATCATAAACACAATCACAGTCACATTATTTCTCATTTAGTGACTGTGTCATTTAGTGACCATTTCTAGTCCTAATTGACACTAAATGAGGACTACCTGTAAAATCACATTAATTAAGTAAATCACATACTTCTGTTGTTGGATCTGAATATAGTTGCGGTGCAGATGATTTCAAGATGCTTATATTTTAGGATATCTTCTGTGCAAAAAAGGATATCTGACATATCCCGAAGGTGGTTCTTCAAAAGCCAATTAGACTTTGTTTTTTCTTGAAGACATTTCACTTTTTATTCAAGAAGCTTCTTCGGTTTTGACTGAATGGTGGAGGATGGAAATATTTATATTCCTTGCAGTCATCTGGTTGTTAGCATTCCTTCTGAGAGTCAGTGAGGCCATTTGGAGGTTTATCTGTACCCTCACAGTCATCTGAATAATGCAAATGGGTATGGAACCTTCTTGGAACTGTTGAAAGGACTGTGTTGTTAATAGGAAATAGGTGGTTTTGTATCCCTCCCCCTCTATTGAGAGAGGGCTGTTCAATCTTAATATAGATGGCCTTCTTTCAAACCGGTGGTTCTCTCTGTCCAGAATGTGGACTTTGCTGTCTTCAAAAGAGTGACCTTTGTCTTTCAAATGCAGATGACTGCTAAATCTTGTCCTGATAGTTTTGTTCTCCTATGTTGTGCCATGCGTTTGTAAAGTAGTTGTTTTGTTTTCTCCAAAGTACAGATCTGTACATGTCTCACTGCATTCTACTGCATATATCATATTGCTCAGTTTGTGTCTGGATGTTTTCTAGAAAGCCAGCATCCATGTTGTTTCATAAAACAGCTTCAAATGGGCGCTTCGGTTGAGCCTTTGTCAAAGCAACTAAAAAAATCAGCATTATCCTACTAACAATGGTTACTATTGCCTTGATCATGCTATTAAGTTAAAGAGAAATGACATTAGAGAAGTAAAGCAATAAGCAGTCAGAAACAACTCTTCCCCTCCCCAATTTTCTGGAGGTAAGTGTTTCTCCTATAGCATGTAGACAGAAAACAGTAGCACAAATGATGCCTTTAATTTGGTTTTGCAGTTCTCCACTATCATGTAGTTAAGGTAGTTAAATAGAATTTATAGAAGTCGAATCCTTTTAGGCAACCGCCTTTGTATCTTTTTTTATTAAATCCATACTTGCAGAATCTATTTAATGTCAATTTTGTACAATGGTTACACTGCACAGAGTATTTTATTTTAAACCTGCAGGACACAATGATAAATTGATAATTGACCCCAAGGCCATCGCAAATAAAAGAGTCCCTGTTTTTCATTAGTACAGTATTACGGAGTTGTGTGAGGGGAGAGAGAGAGAGAAGAGAGAGAGAGAGAGAGAGAGAGAGAGAGAGAGAGAGAGAGAGAGAGAGAGAGAGAGAGAGAGAGAGAGAGAGAGAGGAGGAGGAGGAGGAGGAGGAGGAGGAGGAGGAGGAGGAGGAGGAGGAGGAGGAGGAGGAGGAAATCTAATCGGGTTCTGAAGACTGAAGTATTAAAAAAATTGTCCATGTCTTTCAAAGTGTTTCTTTAGAATGAGAAAATACTTAATTCTAAAGGAGAAAAAAAATGTGCCTGAGGCACAAATGGAAGTTGATGGTAAGTCATATTTGGCTTTGTATTGAATAAGAAAACAAGTCATAGATTCTAATTCTCCATTTGCCTTTCTCTGGTTACTCTAATCTATTCTACTTAGTATAAAATGTCAATTTCTATGGCATCTAGAGGTTTATATTGGCTTATTAATAATATAAGAATGGGTGTTATTCTTCCCATTACATGGTTCACTGATAATGTTTCTTGTGTTATAATTAAGAATGGAAAATACATGTAGCTTACAAATTATGTTTGGTTTCTATGTTCCCTGAGGAGTTTTTTTTTAATTTATCGTTTGCTTGTTTTTAAGAATCTTCTTATTATTTCTTTTAAAAATAATTTTATAACCATCACTGCTGGTCCCTAATCAAAATGGAAAAAGGAGGATATCTTAAACTTTGAATCCATCAACAGTAAATAATCACACCTACTCAATCTAGTTTATGTTGGCATTTCCCAGTATTAAAGCTTATTCCTTTCTTATAAATATTCACTAGTTCATGAAAATATAAGAAGCTGAAACTTCTCACAAAAATTAAGCCAAAGTATTTGAATGCGAGTGAACATATCTACAGTATTTCTTAGCTCAGTTTAACTGCTTTATTAATCCATTTTAAAATATACAGAAAATCAGAATTTAGATTAATCTCTTTGCGCAATCTGTGTGTCATATGCATGTGAGTGTGGTTTTTTTTTTTTTTTTTTTGGTAAATTTGGAGCAGGTTGCTTCTATAAAAGGGTGGTTGTGGTTCCCATCTTGACTTTTTTGACCATCCTTGTGAACACCTATGGGAAGCATGTTTTGTTTCAAAGAAGCTTCAAAGGAAGCATCCTTTAGATTATTTGAGGGACTTCCTTGTCCTGATTATATCAGCTCCAGGTCTCATTTATTATGAGGTCCAGGAAGAATAGCCTTTTCTGTTATGATGTTCACCCTGAACATCATCCAACTGGAGATTAGATTGGCCGCCAACCTCCCAACATTTCACAAAGCCTTAATGATTTATTTTTGTCATTGGGCTTTTGAATTCAGATGTATGGCTGAGTTACTGTAAAGGTTGTGTTAATTTGCTATTTTTGTTTGTTTGTTTTACTTTGGTTGCTGATTATATTTGTATGCTGATTGTATTTGTATGGGGTTTTATGTTCTTTGTTTTTATAGAGTTTGTACTAGTTAGGCATGAATTTGAGACGGACAACCATATATGTTTAAATAATAAATAAGTATGACAAGCATGCCATTCATCCTCCCTGCTTCTAAGGTGGTGTTTTGCAAATACTTCAAGTCATTAATAGAAAATGATTTGATGCATAGCTTCAGTGCATGTGTATCACATATATAGGAGCCTGCTTTCTTCCAACCATGCTTTGTGAGATACAAAGTGCATTCCAGTAAATCTTAGATATTTACAGAAGAGCATTCAGATTTCTTTATATTGTACCTTACTTTCTTTCATTCCTGTCTTGGGATCTTTGTTCAACTAATATGGCTGCTTAGTATCTTGCCATTGCGCTTTTGGTGACTAACACTACATAAAAACCACCAGAAAATTACAATTGCGCAACAAAATATCACAACATACCCAGCAATCTACGAGGGTGAGTCAAAAAGGTAATGCCATTTTCTTTTGGACAGGTATAATTACCAACACAGGAACATGTAGCATACATCAAAATGAAGCTGGTCCTCTGTGGATCACATCCCTACTTCTCAATATAGTCACCATTTCTCTCAATAGCAATGTTCCACCTTCGAATGAGAGCATGTATCCCTGTTTCGTAAAATTTTGTTGACTGTTCTTTGAGCCACTTCTTCACTGCAGTTTTCACTTCCTCGTCACTGGAATAATGTTTGCCTCTCAAACACTCTTTCATGGGGCCGAAGAGATGATAGTCTGATGGCGCTAAATCTGGTGAGTATAGAGGATTATTATTCCAGTGACTAATCTAAAGCATTGTCCTCAAAAACATTTTGTTTTTGGCGCAACTCTAAGGGGGAAGCCATTTTGAATTTACCTTGCGAGTATAAAAACCTGAAAAGTAAGAAACAAAATATTTCAGAACGTAAATGATATAATAATTTATAACTGGGAAAAAATTCAGGTATTTTTATCAAAAACTTCACCTGAAGTAAAGAAAATGGCATTACTTTTTTGACTTATTATACATAATACCTAAATAGCTATGGCAAGAAAGACTCAAAGGAACAATAAAAATCACAATGTCTCATGGGCTCAGACTGACCCCCCTGATGCCCATGCCTGGAGGTCCTTAAGACATTTTGATAACAGTCTTTAATTGGTGAAAATTACAGCAAGACTTTTCTATTGGATTTCTTAGATGGGTAGAAACAATTGGAAAGGGGAAATTCCACAAATATCACAGCCCCATGGCTGTAGGGCTTTGTGATGCTGACAACCAACACCTTGAATTGATCTCAAACCCACTGGGATTCAGTTCAGCTCACAAAGCAGAGGTGTAACATGAATATACCAAGATATGCCCATAAGCGCCTATGCTATTGCATTCTGGACCAGTTGTAGCTTCTAGAAAATGTGCAAGGGCAGCCTTATGTACAGTACGTTGCAGCAATTTATTTGGGAGGTGACAAGAGGAAGTTGTACAAATAGTCTTCTAGCCATAGCTGCATCTACCCCTCAAACAAGTCCAGGGGAACCCTCTATACACTGGTACTGTTTAGTACTACTAAACAAAACTATACACTGGTTTTGTTATAGTAGTGCAACCTCAGCCAGCACTAAAATGGAAAATCAAGAACCAGAGGCCCTAATATATAAATATAATTGTCTGTTAGGGTTAAGCTGAGCCTGTTACACACACACACACACACACACACACACCACGATTTCCAGATACCAAGACAGAACTTCGACAGTATCACTGGGTCAGGCAGGGCAAAAATATAAAGATGCCTGTCATCAGCATATGGATAATATCTCACCCTATGTAATTGAATGACCTCACCCAGTTGCTTCATGTGGATGTTAATTGGAGTGGGGCGAGTCTCAAGCCCCGAGTGACTCCACAAAGTAGAACTCTCCCCCCACAACAACATCAAGTGAATCAACCTTGGAGGAAGGAGAAGAACAAGGATGCCGCTCTCCTGACACTAAAAATCAGTCCAGAAGGCTATCACAAGCTACTGAGAGATTAAGGAGAACAGAAGGGATTCAGGTTCTCTTCTGATGGATGTGATATATTCCTTTCCATAATATACACTGTGCTCGTTGGAAACCAGAGCTGGCTTTTCTTTCCATATTAAAATCCCTCTCCTGGAAATTGTAATTTGATGAGGTTGGAGATAATTTTCTTACGCAGTCTATAATATTATGAGCATTGATGATGTCACCTAGGTTGGTAATGAAATGTCTGCAAGAAAACCACCAAGCTCAGAAAGCACCAAGGACCCCACATAATATTATAGACTCTCTCAAAAATAAGCATGGTCATTGCCTTGAGTAAGATTGTCCTTGAGGGGGGGGGGGGAACCCAATGGGGAGATATGATAGATACTTTCAAGTATTTAAAGGGTGTGACACAGAAGAAAATCAAAACTTGTCCTCTCTTGTTCCATTGTGCAGGAGATGAAGTAATGGATGGAAGTCATAGAAAGCAGAATCTGAGTTAGAAACAAACCTTCCAAACAGTAAGAGATATTTGTCTCTCTGTGTTTCTTTCTTTCTTTCATCAGATGTTGATGCTTTAATGTAGAGTCCTGAATGGAGCAGGGATTAGACTTCATGGCCTGTATCAAACAGGAGCTCTGACTCAGTTTCTGTCACCTAAACAGCCAAACTGGTGCATTGTGAAGTGTGAGGGTGGTTGTCTATATCAGCAAATGACATGTCTTCTGCATAAGAATGCTGTGCCCAAATCTGCCTGGCTTTTGTTGGTCTTGGTGCTTAAGTGTTGGTCTTACGTGCTACTATTGGTGGGGTTGTCTAATGTGTACCTTTCCATCACTTTGAAACCTCGGTGATTGCCAATTCCTATTTTGGAACAGAAAATAGAGGCGCTCCCATATAATCTTTTCTCCTGAGATTTAAGTGAAGTGTGTGTAGTCATTGAAACAGCAGGGTGCTGGAGACTGATTAATATTACTGTTTTGATAGCCCATCCAGCTGAAAAGACTAGGTGGATTACAACAAATTAAAAAAATAAATACAAATGCAGAATACTGTTGTTATTATAAAAACAACAGTTATAATCTATCAAGAATAATAAATTAACCCTACCCAAATATAAAAGCCATTATGGCTTAAATAGGATTGAAAACCTAGTGAAATAAAATGGACTATAAAGATCTTCTAAAAATGAAGAGGGATTTCTGAGTGTAAGAACATGGAAAGTGTGGGGACCATCACAGGGAAGTGAGTTGTCAGAACATTTGCAAACAATTTTTTTCTTAACTCTACACGGAGAACATAGCAATGGATACCGAACACAAGGAGGGAATACACGAGGAGAGAGAATACACCCTCTCCTGGCTGCTTTATATAAACATCTCTTAAAGTGGTAAAGACCTTTGTGGACCCCTTCGTAGTCTACAACCGGCAATATCAATGCTGATTCATCTTCATTGCATCAGCCTTACAGTTGCATCAGCTTTACAGCTGGTCAGCTCTTAAATCTCAATACCTTAACATGAGTGTCTGCTGATAACATTCCAAGAAGCCTGTTAAGAGTCCCTGCTCTCTCTTAAGTAAGGGGGAACCATCACAGAGGAGGCCTGTCATCTTCTCCCTGTCCCCCTTACTTAAGTGAGAACAGGGACTCTTAACAGACTTAATAGAGCTTTGTAAGTTATTACCAGCATGTTGAAATAGGAGCAGGAAGTTTATTGATAATATTATTGCATTCTAAAATGCAAGACGTTTGTCTACATACCCGTATTTTTCGGAGTATAAGATGCACTGGAGTATAAGACGCACCTTAGTTTTTTGGGGGGGGAAATGGGGGGGGGAATCTGCCTACCAGGTATTCATCTGGCTAGCGTCCTTAGTCTGGTCAGCTTCAGCACATTATTTTATCCCCTGGTTAGGACTTAAAAAAACCTTCTTCTGAGAGAGTAACAATGAAAGAGCCTGCAAGCTGGTAAGAGCTGGGAAGATAGATAGCACCTGGTTAGGGCTAGAAAAAAACTTATTCGGAGCAGCTTCAGCACATTATTTTATCCCCTGGTTAGGACTTAAAAAAAACCTTCTTCCGAGAGAGTAACAATGAAAGAGCCTGCAAGCCGGTAAGAGCTGGGAAGATAGTTAGCACCTGGTTAGGGCTAGAAAAAAACTTATTCGGAGCAAGTAGAACAATGAAAAAAAATTCTGCAAAGACTTAGGGCTGGAAAAACATTCTTTGAAGAGAGTAACAATGAACAAGCCTGCAAGGTAAGAGCTGGGAAGATCTGTTAGCACCTAGTTAGGGCTGGAAAAAAAAGCTACATTCGAAGTATAAGACGCACCCAAATTTTCAGCCACTTTTAGGGAGGAAAAAGGTGCGTCTTATACTCCGAAAAATACGGTACTCAACAACCTTGCAACTAAATTTGTGCCATACTCCATAAACCATACTCTAGATCAGTGTTTCTCAACCTTGTCTGTTTTTTCCCCCCTTCCAAATCTCAATTCCACCCCTACCCTCTTCCAGGTCTGATTCAGTTTAATGAAAGAGAATTGCTTTTGAAATTTGTTTCAAAGAAAAACAGAATTTTAGAAGCCTAAATGAGTGTTTCTCAATCTTGGCTTGGGGAATTTTGGGAGCAGAAGTCCAGATAAATATAAATAAATAAAATGAATATATATTTATATTCATATTTATATCAATAAACAAAAATAAAATAAATATATATAGGTGAAAAAAGTTTCTAGATCATACATTCATTGTTTCATCTGGATGAGTTCAAGAAAGCTAAAATTGTGGAAAAGGGGGGGAAAACCATACCTTTAAAACTTTCTGATATTTTTCTTTCTCTACCTATACTTAATTTCCCTGCCAATGTTAGCCTTACTTTGGAGTCTTATGTTCTTGCCTGCTTCAAGTTCTTTCACATAATGCTTTTTTCTCACGTTCCTTTAGCTAATATTCTGTTCAGTGAGATGTGAGATATTTAGTGCAGATTATTCACAATCTTTTTGAAGAAGGAAATGCTCTGATTCAGAGAATGAAGAAGCTTTTCTGTCTGGCAGACAAGTTTTCCCTCCCCCTGCCATCTTTCATAGATCTGTCTAGTGGCATCAAGCATTTTAAGCGTATATCAATATTTTCATTACAGAAATTTAGTCGGCAAACATTGCAAGGGGGAAGTAATTTTTCAGTTGGCGCCTTCTTTGGTGGTGGCCCATAGGGTGTCATGACTAAGATATGACCGTGTTAATTGATTAGCACACTTCAGATAGTGCCGTGTGTTTTGCAGCCCATTCTCCTAAACAGTGATAAATGGCCACCTTTGTGCAAAATGGTTGAGGTGGGACCTCAGCCTCTTTTGACAAACCAGAAAATGAAAAGATTACTACTAGATTCTATTGATTGGCCTGGTTAGGGCAGTTGTGCGTTTTCCCAAAGGTTAATTGGACTTGAACTCAAGAAATTAAGAGGTCACCTAAGGTCACAGTGGCAGCAGGCAAACTTTTAATGTGCCGCTAATAATATCTGGCAGGAAGAAAGGCAACATTTTCAGGAAGGGAGGAGGGCAATATTTTCACTTCCCAAATAGGTTTACAGAATTTACCTTTAGAATAATCTATGTTTGGTTGATAGATTGTTGACAAGCAAATATTCAGAAACACCGAAAAATCCAAACCCTTCATCCTACACACTTATAATAAAACTTTTTCCCTCAGACAAAGGAGGTTCTGCAAACCCAAGGCAGTCTTTATTTTCAGGGCTCTGACAAAAGAACATCAGAAGAGCTGTGCTGGATCATGCCAACGGTCTATCCAGTCTGGCATTCTCTGTTGCAGTGATTCTCACAAAGTGGATAAGAGGATTGCCATGTTCTGTTCTTGTTCTCTTGTTCTCTTTATCTTTGAGACTGTGCACCATGACACACTGGGGCACCACAGCAAATTCACAGGGATACCATGCAATATTTTAAATTTTTTGAGGGAAACACAATAATAGTTGACATCTGTTGGTCACCCCACAAATTACCCACATGGAAAAAAATTCTGAAATATTAATATGAACCAAGAACATCTTGAATCTCTGCTCCAAATCCATGTTTGTTCCCCTTTCTTCTCCTCCCTTTGATGTAAGAGAAGAAAACATAATGGAAAAGGGAAGATGAAAATGTGCAATGGCTGACCACAGGTTTCTTCCTTTTCTTTCTTTGAGTCCAAAAAAAACCACAAACTGACCCAGTATTCCAGTCCAGCAGAATCTATTGACCTGAAAAGAAAACGAAGACCCAGATTGTTGGGGGCCATATGCTGACTCTGTAAACAGCTTAAAGAGGGCTGTAAAAGCACTGTGAAGTGGTATATAAGTCTAAGTGCTATTGCTATTTATTATTTAGCACACTTTTTTGGTATCATATCTTGTTTTAGTCTTTTTGCTGCTTGGTCATTTTGGGGTTGGTGGGCAACCTTATAAAAATATAAAATATATAAATTATAAATAGTGTTATTACTACTTTTCATTATATATAGCAGTATAACACCATTAGATAATTATATAGTTTTCTTATCAGTTTTTCATCTGTCCCTAATATCTTGTCAAGCGTTGTTAGTTCTTTATTAAAAAAACCATTAAAATAGAATAGAATATAATTCTTTATTGACCAAGTGTGCTTGGCACACAAGGAATTTGTCTTCAGTGCATAAGCTCTCAGTGTACATAAAAAAGACATTAATCAAGAATCAAAAGATACATCACTTAGTGATAGTCATAGGATACTAAATAAGCAATCAAAATTATACTAGGAAACTAAATAAAACAATATAAATCGTAAATATATAAACCAGAAGGTTATAGTCATACGTAGAAAGGAGATAGGTAATGGGAAGGATGAGAAGAATAATAGTAATACAGTCTTAGTAAAGTATACAGCCTTGCCAAACTCCTTTCCCAATTTTGAATCAATCATTGGTTCCGTGTCCAGTTCCTATAACAAGTATAGGTATGAACATAAACATGAACAAAGGAAGTAAATACAAATTTGCCCCATTTTACAACCTTTCTTGCCACCGTTGTTAACTGAATCACGGTGGTTATTAAATTAGCCCAATTGTTGTGAAGTGCATCTGGCTACCCCACTGACTTGGCTCGTCAGAAGGTCACAAAAGAGGATCAAGTGCAACCATCATAAATATGAGTCAATTGCCAAACATCTGAATTTTGAACACACGACCGTAGTGACGCTACAAGAGGCGTAAATGGGAAAATTGGTCGTAAGTCACTGTTGTAATTTTGAACAGTCACTAAATGAACTGTTCTAAGTCAAGGACTATCTGTAAACACTGGATACCAATTGATCTTAATGGTGCTGAAACTGAAGATTAAACACCCACTTCCCCTTCAGCATTTATTGCTGTTTTTCTTGAAGTTCCAAGGACTATGTTTAATTTGGCAAATGAGTGCATTGGCTGGTAGTGGTTTCTGCACTGAAAAGAGTCTATGCTTGATCAAACTTTAAAAAAAAACACCCTCAAGAAAAATGTATTAGTAGTAGCTGCAAATTGGCTGGGGCAGAGGGGAAGAGGCAGTGAAATGATTGAGAGGAGTTTGAAGTTCTGATTAAGGACAGCAGAAGGTATTCCAGAGCCTGAGGATTGTGGAATTGTCATCCTCCACATTAAGGACTAAGTTGAAATGACACTGGGAAGAAAGGAAGCTTCCTGATAATTAAATCGGGTCTCTAGACATCTTTATACCGAGACTCCACTCCTGTTTTCAATCAAGTAAGAAGGTAAGAAACTGTACTGAAAAATTTCAAAAGAAAAATTCATGCCAATAGTCTGTGAATACTGATTTTATAATATAGGGAAGGTCATATGAGAGGCGGGGGGGCAAAAGATTAATTGATTCTTTCCTAAATGACTTCAGGCAAAGTTTCTCAAGAGGATGAATATACACTGATTTTTCATGAACGAATGCAACAATTTCTGTTGGTCTGTCGATTTAAAAAAAAAAACACAAGCAAGATGAAATAAGGAGAAAAGGAATTTCTGTTCTTTTGGAAAACATATATTTATATTCTAAAAAGAAAAAAAATCCTCCCAAAGTATATGAACATAGGTTGTGAATATATATATATATATATATATATATTCACAACCTCTCTCTCTCTCTCTCTCTCTCTCTCTCTCTCTCTCTCTCTCTCTCTCTCTCTCTCTCTCTCTCTCTCTCTCTCTCTCTCTCTCTCTGTGTGTGTGTGTGTGTGTGTGTGTGTGTGTGTGTGAACATGTGCACGCTCATATGTGTGCGTGTGTGTCTAGATGGATATGCACGCACAGATACACATACACAAATACATAAAATCTTCATTCTTTTGAGTACCATACAAAATACAACAAAATTGCCAAAGAAAGACAATAAAGAAAGTAAAATTATTATAAAATAACAAGGAGAGTATAATTAATAATAAATTCATATAACAGACCAGCCATTTAAAATGCCTGAAGCCAAACAAACCAACTAAACAAAAAGCAAATAGAATAATTTGTCACCACCAGATACATCTTCACAGATAGAGCATTTCATATTTAGAGTGCCACATGGATGAAAATTTTCCCCTTTGCTGTCATATACATTGCCTGAGTTCATGAAAAGAGCTTTTAAAAAAGATTATCAGAACACCTTGGCTGATAAATATTACTTTGGTTATTTCAGTTCCAGACATGTGAGATTTCAAAAAAGGGGAAAAAAACCCCAACTAATGATTCTAGTTTCTCCCTCCCTCCCTCTCCATCATGTATCATGATATCATGTATCATGTATCATGTATCATGTATCATGTATCATGTATCATCTACCATCTACCATCTACCCTGTTTCCCCCAAAATAAGACATCCCCTGATAATAAGCCCAATCGGGCATTTGAGTGCATGGCAATAAGGCCAAGCACTTATTTCAGGGTTAAAAGAATATATAAGACAGGGTCTTATTTTCGGGGAAACACGGTACCATCTACCATCTACATCTATTCTATCATCTGTCTGTCTGTCTGTCTGTCTGTCTGTCTGTCTGTCTGTCTGTCTGTCTGTCTGTCTGTCTGTCTGTCTGTCTATCTATCTATCTATCTATCTATCTATCTATCTATCTATCTATCTATCTATCTATCTATCTATCATCTATCTATCTATCTACGAGGGTGAATCAAAATGTAATGCCATTTTCTTTAGGACAGGTATAATTACCAACACAGGAACATGTAGCATACATCAAAATGAAGCTGGTCCTCTGTGGATCACATCCCTACTTCTGAACATAGTCACTGTTTCTCTCAATAGCAATGTTCCACCTTCGAATGAGAGCATGTATCCCTGTCTCATAAAATTTTGTTGACTGTTCTTTGAGCCACTTCTTCACTGCAGTTCCTCTTCACTGGAATAATATTCCTCCATACTTACCAGATTTAGCGCCTTCAGACTATCATCTCTTCGGCCCCATGAAAGAGGGTTTGAGAGGCAAACATTATTCCAGTGACGAGGAAGTGAAAACTGCAGTGAAGAAGTGGCTCAAAGAACAATCAACAAAATTTTACGAGGCAGGGATACATGCTCTCATTCGAAGGTGGAACATTGCTATTGAGAGAAACGGTGACTATGTTGAGAAGTAGGGATGTGATCCACAGAGGACCAGCTACATTTTGATGTATGCTACATGTTCCTGTGTTGGTAATTACCGGTATACCTGTCCTAAAGAAAATGGCATTACTTTTTGACTCACCCTCATCTCTCTCTCTCTCTCTCTCTCTCTCTCTCTCTCTCTCTCTCTCTCTCTCTCTCTCTCTCTCTCTCTCTCTCTCTCTCTCTCTCTCTCTCTCTCTCTCTCTCTGTCATCTATCTTCTTCTACTTCATCATAATCATCTATCATCTATCAATTGATCTATCATTGATCTATCAACTAAATATCTGCCTTTTATGGCTCTTTTGTGTATTTTTACATCAGTGCACATCTGTGGATCAGATGCCTTCTCACTGCTGCCCCTTTCTCTTGCTGTGTTCGCTTCTTGAGACAGAAAGAAAGAGGAAAGAGAGAAGGCAGAGTCAAGGATACTTTCACCCACTCTTAATCTCTCTTTGATGCCATCTGCATGTCTATTCCTGAGATCCCTTGAGTGCTGCTTACTCAGAATGACAAAATATGTTTATTGGCACTGGCTTTCTCTTAACAACACCCTATCATTCCATCATGCAACAAAAATGGGCTTGTACCCATCATCTTCACAACACTGTTAAATCAGTTTTACACTGACATGTCTTGAACTAATAAGATTACTTCATGATGAGGCCCGGTGGAGAACAGAAAAAGATGCTTTGGTGCTATCCATTCTACGAATTCCTCTTCCTTTTACATTCATCATTCAGCAACACACACACACACGCACACGCACACGCACACGCTCACACAAAGGGTTAGTGGGATAAAGAAAGAAAACAAACATGGAGTTTCTTTTGTGCAGTAGGGGAATGCAGCCACTAGATGACACCAAGAGATAATTTCTTTAGGCATAATCTCTCAGATTCTTTATTCAACTAAAAGGTGAAATTCTTGCTGAGACTATAATTAAGATTACAGAGGTATGCAAATTAAGTAATGTAGCAAGTATTAATCGTTATCTTACTTGGATATTACCAATTACTGTCCTAGAGAGCAAAACTGGTTGGAATTTCTGAGCATTTGGACAAAGGATTTCAAATAGTTCTTTCCATTGCTGGCTGGCTTGTGCTTTTTAGTAGTGTACATTACTATAGCAATGGCATCCAAAGCTTGGATCAAGAAGAACTGGAGAATTCTATAGGAAGGAAGGAAGGAAGGAAGGAAGGAAGGAAGGAAGGAAGGAAGGAAGGAAGGAAGGAAGGAAGGAAGGAAGGAAGGAAGGATATTATTAAAGTTTGTTTTACACAAATAGATCATCATTTAAGAAAACTGCTGTGTCAATCTTTGGGAATAATGGACTTTAAGGGGAGTCAAAGGATCAAACAAATAAAAAAACCTAATTTACTATAACAAACAGAAGGAAAGACAGAGGATGGACCTCTCAGAACAAATCACCTGAAGCAAGGGGTGATGATGATGCTATCCATTCAATCACGTCCGATTCTCAGTGACTCTATGGACTAGCTCTCTTCACATTTTCCAATCTTGTACAGCTTCTTTCAGTTATTTTATGCTCTGGCTGGGGTCAGTTTTGATGGTGTCTAGCCAATGTTTTTTGGCAGCCTCATTTCCTTTTACTGTTGACTATTCTGAGCAGAATTGCCTTCTTCCACTGAGTTTGATCACAAGATATAGCCGAAATCAGTAAAGTTGGATTTTGTGATTTTTGCCTTCCAGTGCAATGTCTGACTTTTTATGCTGTAGTAGTTATTTTATTTATTTATTTGTTTGCTTAATTAATTAATTTGTTTGTTTGCTGCCATCTCACCACAGAGTGATTCTGGGCAACTTACAACATTAAAATGAAACCATAAATATATGACTAAATATATCAAATCACATTAAAATTACATTCGCATTGCACTCGTGTCAGAAAGACTGAAGCACTTCCGGGTTGAAAGGGTTATCTGGTTGCCTGGGAGATGCCCTGTTGGGGGCTCTTTTCATGTTCCAGCAGGGGCTGGAGCAAAGGACGGGAGCTCACTCGCCCCATGACAGCAAAAATTACAATAAAATGCAAGTTATAACTAAAAATGGGGAGGAAGTGAGGAGACTATGTGGGGGGAGAGAAGGGAGAGCTGCTATTAGTTGATCATCCACCTCCATTGTAAAATTCCTCCACTGGGGCCCAAGCTAATCGGCAGGCTCTTGTGGGTGGTCAGGAAGGTGGGAGCCAATCTCACCTCAGAGAGCAAGATATTCCAAGGGACCATGGCCATGGCAGAGAAAGCTCTTCTTCTGGACCCTGTCAGTCAGGATTCCTTGAAGGACAGGATCCATTTTCATGATCCAAGCTTTGCAACTTTAGGTTGCTTTGGGACACACGACAGTGTGGATTAATCTGCACTTAGTTGCCATGTTGATGGCCTTGCTCATCATTGCTATGCGACCCAGTGCATCCAGTGCTTTATTTTTGGACTCCATTCACTGCTTTGATCCATCTGTGATCCTAGGAAAGGGAATTCTCACATGCTTTCAATCCTATTAATTGTTATTTTGACATTTCCATTCCTCTCAGTAGTCATGAGCTTGATCTTTCAAATGTCCAGGAAGAGGCCAACTTTCTTGTTTTCTTCTTTAATCCTTTTGATCAGATGTTTTATACCTTCTTTGGTTTCTGAGAGGACAGTTATCTCATTAGCATATTGAAGACTGTTGATGTTCCTTCCTCCAGCCTTTGCTCTGATTCTTCAAGTGCTTTGGGATCACTTTAGCATAAAAGTTGAATAAGAAAGGTGAAAGAATGCAATCTTGCTACTCTCCGCTCTATATCTTGAACCAATTAGTATGTCCATATGGTGTTCATACATTGGCTTCGGGAAAGAAGGAAGGAAGGAAGGAAGGAAGGAAGGAAGGAATGGAGGAAGGAATGGAGGGAGGGAGGGAGGTAAATCTGAGTTCCTTCCCATATTTCTTAATTTTGAAGTCAATTTTAATGTTACTATTTGTTTTAATGTTTCCTCTTGTTCCCTTTATTGATTGTAAGCTAGTTAGACTCACCACGAGGTGATTTGGGTGACATATAACTTTAATAAATAAAATAAAACAACAAAAAAACCTTCTGATTTTATGACAGCCATTCTACTGAGTTTCCTTGTGGGAAGCAGGCAATATCTTCCTCCCTCCCTCCTTCCCTCCCTCCTCTTCTTTTTCATCCTAACAATTATCTAATAAGTTATACTAAATCCAGTGGTCTTCTAGTGATAACCTGAATATATATATAAGATGCTAGCATGATGAGGAACCTATAGGCAGGATCAACCTGTGCTTTATTAACACAGATTTTCTAATCTCACCTTTTTCTATTGTCTAACCTGAACTTATTTTCTTTTGCTTTAATTATTCAAAGCATTGGTTATTCACAGACCCTTCAAATTAGCTATTGTCTGGACTTTAACCCAATATCTTAGAGAGCAGGCTAAAAAATAATGTGGTTGCCTGATTTCTTTTCTGTGTTGGAACAGATATTTTCTTTATTTTTTCCTCTTTCTCTCTCTTTCTCTCTTTCCATTTACAGGTGCAGAATTAAAGAATGCGTTCACTCACTATATTATTGATGCACTTAAGCGGAGTGTTCCAAAGCATGTAATTACTGTGTAGGCTTATGGCCCTGAAGTAGATGCGGATAGTGGTACTGCATATCTATGATTTGAAGGACATACAGGGATGATTATAGAGGCAGTATTCTACATCAATTCTAGCCCTTTTGTGTTTAGATGGTTGTCATGGCAAATAATTGGATAGAATTTAAGCCACTTTCTTCCAAGAGGGAAATTCATAATTTTACCCTCTACCTAATTCTTGACTTACTTTTAAAGAATCTGAAAGTTTCCTACTAGAATGACACAGCATTGTGAGCGAAATATCTCCATGTACTACAGAATCAATAAAGCTGGCTTGCATAATTTAATTTCCCAAAATGTTCCCATTATCTGCACCACAACAATTATACTGCAATCATAAAGTTCAAAGATGAAAGGTATTGCTTGCCTCCCCATCATTATATCATAAATCCCAAAGCTTAAATGTAGGTGGCGTTTTCAAGGATGCTCAAACAAAATACACAAGGAAAGGCCCTTAACTTCTACTTATTCAATATTCAAATACTGCTGGACATGGTTAAAATTGGCTTTTAGGAAGAATTTTTCTGAATAGCTGGGTCTGCTTTTCTTTTCTTTTCGCTTTTTGCTATATTGGTTATTTCATGTATTGGGATTTATTCTGTAATACCTATAGACATTAATTTTTAAAAAATAAGTAATAATTTCATGCACTAGTACAAGTAGCCAATAAGGCAGAGACCTGCACTTCCAATTCCTTCCAAATGAGCTTTATTGCACAGGTGCATAATCTTCCTGGATCAAGGGTCCAACGTGGGTGTGGAATGACATTCTGATGGCCATGCTCAAAAAAGCAGACCACAATGGAAGAGAGAAAAAAAATCTCATCTGTACTTCAACAATTCAAATAGCATTTTCTTAATATGCTATTTGAATTGTTGAAGTACAGATGAGATTTTTTTGATGAGATCTTAATATGATCACCCATGTAAGAGTTCCCAGAATGATAAAGATTCAGGAGAGTATCCTGAAAACAGCCACCACAATCTCGTCTGTTATCAGTGAAAATAACTACCGTATTTTTCAGAGTATAAGACGCACCTTGGTTTTGGGGGAGGAAAATAGGGGAAAAAATCTACCTATCAGGTATTCATCTGGCTAGCGTCCTTAGTCTGTTCAGCTTCAGCACATTATTTTATCCCCTGGTTAGGGCTGAAAAGACCTTTTTCAGAGGAGTAGGAATGAAAACAAGCCTGCAAGGACTTAGGGCAGGAAAAAACTACTTCGGAGAGAGTAGGAATTAAAATATGCTGCAAGCCAGTAAGATCGTTAACACCTCGTAAGGGCTGAAAAGACCTTTTTCAGAGGAGTAGGAATGAAAACAAGCCTGCAAAGACGGAGTAGGAAGCCGGGAATATCGTTAGCACCTCGTTAGGGCTGGGGGAAAAAGCTTCAGAAAAGCTATATTCGGAGTATAAGATGCACCCAAATTTTCAGCCTCTTTTAGGGAGGAAAAAGGTGCGTCTTATACTCTGAAAAATATGGGTAACTCCCTGCCAGATCACAGAAAGAAATTAGAAAGTTAGAAAGAAATTTAAAAAGTTCCTTAATGGAACAAATTAGTTCTAAATGGGGAATAATTCACTTGCTGAAATGTTGAACTCTTTGGGAGCTACCTCAAACAGAAAAGACTATATTCCAAGCAAGATTCTCACATACTTTTCTTTAGCAAAATGTATGCTATTTTGCTAAATTAAAGGGAATGAAAGGAATGGAATTGTAAGAGTTCTAGCAACTGGACTATTTCCAAATTAGAATCAGTTACTTAATACTCAGGTGGAGACTTTTTAATTTTCTTTCTGAAATGCTTCCTGTGATCCAGCAGTGAGATGGGTCTTTTCACTGCCAATAGAATATCTTGTTACTGGTTGTTTATACAAATTACATGAATTGATGTTTCTTTGCATTTGGTTGCTTTTTAAAAATATTGTTGTAAAAGAAACAGTTCTTTGTTTGATAAGTCAGCAAGTCTTGTAGCAAGGCAAAGTCAAAGAAATCAAAGCTTGTTCTCATAAAAAAAATTAGAATCAATCTGATATTGTTAAGTTAAATTAGGGAAGCATAGACAAAAAAGGTCTCCAATTTCTAATGATGTGATCAAAACACTGGAATGCTAAAATATCTATGATAAAAAACAATATGCTACCTTTTAAGGAGTAACTGTCATAAGTCCACAAGGAGTTGACCAGATCAATTCACTTTCAAATGTAGGCAGGACAAATCCTTGTGTTCCATACGTCGGGACAGAATGACTCTGGCATTTCACTGCCATTATAACGTGTTCAACTCCCTAAATTAATATCAAGTTATTTGATATTAACTTTGCTTGATATTTTGTTCATGGTAGTTCCAACATATCTTGAGAACATTAGGTTGGAAAAGGCTATTCTAAGTTTTAAAGAAAAATGAATTGATTTCTTTGATTAGAGAAAAAAATATTGTCCAAAGTAATTGTTGACTGGAAGATTTTCATTTTGTGTGAAAATGAAAAAACAAATAACTTGTGATTTATGGTTTTGATTATTTAAATAAGATAAGAGTATAGAAAGAAGAGCAATGGGATGTAACTTTAAAGACAGAGTTAAATTATAGTTATATTTATAACTGCTATGAAGGATATCAGAAACCCCATTTTTATATCTTTTTTCTTTCTTTTCTATTTTTTCAACTTTTTGCTTTTTCTTTGCTTTTTTTGCTTTTTTCTTCCTTACTTTATATTAGTTTGTGTTAAATTTTATCTTGTTGCTGTAATGAAAAATATATACAGAACTGGTATCTCACTGTTTGTCTTGCTGCTGTTGTAAGTCTGTCCTACTCTAGATTACAAGACCAATGTTCCCTGGTGCTCTTCCCTCCAAGTTTTTACAAGGGCCAACTCTATTTAGCCATTTTATTCAAATAAAAACTCTCCCCCCACCACATCAGAATAACAACCAGGCCCACACATGAAGAATTCAATGAGCTGTTTTATTGCTTAAGCCTATACACAAGAATTTCCCCTGACTGATGGTTTGTACCTGGATGAGACTAGATAAAGTTGAATGGCATTTTTTTGGGGGGGGGGGATGACAGGGTAGTTGGACTTCACTCTCTTGTGCCCATGTAGAGATTCCACACTAATTCCCCATTTTACTCCTTCCCCTGGCTCGGCCAGTCTCTCTCCAATATCATTGAGATAATATGTATTTTGATGACAACAGGAATCGGATTTCAAAAATATGGAATAGTTGAAAAGGAAAACAGCAATTTAAACATTTTAGAGTTTCCTTTATTTACAAAAGAGCATTGATTTCTTGTTATAATAAACAATAGAAATATCTTATTGAATTGCATGGTTGAGCTGCATTTGTTTTGGTTGGTTTTCCTGTTGCATCCGTTTTTTCCTCTCAAAGCCTTTGCCTCTTCGATACTAGAAAAGAGTATGGAATTGCCTTTACTCAGAGCATGAAACTACTAACATGTGAAGATGTATAATGCAGCAAGGTCAGTATGATGTCATTCAGGTGACAGAAGACATTTAGAAAGTGACAAATGTTCCCCACGCACAGTCTAAGTCTATCTAAAAGTTGCTGTTCTGAACGTCTATGGGATATATTAGAAAAGAGTAGGCAAGGGTGCAGAAAATTTACTCAAGAGAGAGAAAGAAACAGTACAAGGTTATGAGAAAATGAAAACACTACTCTGAGCAAAGTGCATCAATCCTTTGTCAATGGCAAGCAGAAAGAAACAAAGTAGATCTAGCAGGAAGCCTCTTTCATCCAATCCTTCTATTTCCTCTTAGTGAAGCATAGCAAGATAGTCTTTCTTATTTCCTGTGTTAGGCTCTGCACTGAACATCACAATAAATAAAAAGTACCCAGCAATACAAGAGAAAACAAAAGTAAAATGATCTGCAGGCCACTTTAGCTGACTGTGATCCGCAGGTCAGCGGTTCAAATCTCACCGGCTCAAGGTTGACTCAGCCTTCCATCCTTCCGAGGTAGATAAAATGAGGACCCAGATTGTTGGGGGTAATATAAAATATACATTGCTTAATGGTGTAAACTGCTTAGAGAGTGCTTGCACGGTGAGGCGGTATATAAATCTCACAAATAAATAAATAAATAAATAAATAAATAAATAAATAAATAAATAAATAAATAAATAAATAAATAAATAAATAAATAAATAAATAAATAAATAAATAAATAAATAAATAAATAAATAAATAAATAAATAAAATACCTGATCATCACAAATACATTTTTAGAAACCAAGATATTCTAGAATTTGCTTTAATTCCACTAAAGATCTAGTTTACAATGTAATATTGATTCCTTCATATCTGTAGATTGTCAAGGCAATGTTGCCAAGGATTAGGATTATTCAGCTGTTGCAACAGCAACAGTAACAGCATTACTAAATCATCTGGATTTTAGTTAAATTAGGTCTAGATAATAACAAGTTTTCTATGCGGTCTCTTGACGTTATCTTTGAAAAAAAAATCTGAAAGACCAATTAATTCAAACTAGGTTGATCACTGGTAATCATTTTATTCTGTAAATGAAATATCTGCACTTGGTTCAATGGCTTTCAATTCAAGGGATTCGGTTTAAAACTGTTATTGCTTTAGGATATGACTTGTCTTTTTATGAACTCATCCAGACTTTGAGTTCCAAAGAAGAGACTTCTTGGGCAAAGTATGCTTGCTTGACATTAAGGGAAAATGTTCTCTTAATGCATGCACAGAAGCTCAAACAAGAATAAAAATCTAATCTATATATTTAGAACAACAGTTTAGAATAAATTATTAAATGCATTTCAAACCAACCGATATTGGTATGCGGTACATAGCTGCTATAAATTATTTTATTTGTGTGTGCATGCTTTTGAGTCAGTTTTGACTCCTGGCAAGTGCCTGAATAAATCCCTGCAGTTTTCTTGGCAAGACTTCGCTGAAGTGATTTGCCATTGCTTTATTCCTAGGGTTGAATGAGAGATACTGGCCCAAGGTCATCCAGCTGGCTTTATGCCTAAAATCGGGCTAGAGTTCACAATCTCCCAGTTTTTAGTCTGATGTCTTACAAACTACACCAACTGATTCTATAAGATATTTAACTGCATTAAAAGAAACAAATTTAATAGGCCCTAATAATAAAAATATTACAAAATACCTGAAGGGCCGTCTCTGAGATCCTTACACCAAGATCACAAAGTTACCAAATGTTCCATTTATTTATTTATTTTATTTATTTATTTTGCTGTTCTTACAGTATATGCCATTACTATACGTTCATATAATTCTCATTTGTTTGCCAGATTTCTAGATTTCTATCCTATCTGTCTGAGAGTTCAAGCTGGCTTACATGGGGATCTTTCATCATTGTGTATAACAACCTTGTGAGATAGGTTGGGTTGAGAATGAGTTTCTATGGCTGAAGGTAACCTGAGTTTAGGTTTCCTCCAGTAGTGGGTTCTAAAACCCTGTACTACCGGTTCGCGTTCGTGCCCACACACAATGCTTCTGCGCATGTGCATCCTGGGCAGGTGGGCGGTGCCTCCCACAGCTGGCGCTATCGGTTTTTAGAACTGAGCCAAACCAGGAGCAACCCACCGTTGGTTTCCTCAGTCATAGACCAATATCTAAACCAGCATTTTTCAACCTGGGAACTTTAAGATATGTAAATTTATGTCCGAACATTTTAAAGTTTCCAAGGTTGAGCAGCACTGATCTAAATTCTTAAACCATGCATTGGCTCTTCGTCTAAACAAGAACAGGTCCATTCCCATTTCAGAATTTACGTTAGGCATCACTCCTAATTCAAGAAGAAAGCAGTGGCAAAATTATTTCTATTCTGAGCTAAAAAATCTCTCCGTTCATATCCATGGAATCAGCAGGAATCATTTTCAAGTTAAAGAAGACATGACCTTTTTAAACACTAGTTTGTGGGGGGGGGGAATCAAATCTGATACATAGAAATATTATTCTATCCTGACTGTAATGGGAGTTCAACAAGGGAGCCAAAGTTATTATTTATTTCATGTCACCCTTCCCTCCATTCCACCCCTAATAATTCTTTGCTAAAATGAATTACCAAATTACCAAAAATGAATATCCCATATGATTTTGTAAAGGGCCTATGAGTTATGTGGGGATGAAAAAGAAACATTTAAGTGCTCTTAAGTCATCTAGAGCCAGTGAATGATTTTTTTTTGAGACCAAAGTATAGTCCCCTGCCCTATGATAAAATATCTCCCAGGCCACCACACTGGTTGAAGAATAAATAGATAGTTGATTGATTGATTGTGTTCTGACCCAGCCTTAGCAGAAGCAAAAAACAGATTCCTTGTCACAGAAAAACCCTTTTTATTTATCTCTTGTCAGAGGTGGGTTCCTCCCAGTTCGGACCAGTTCTATAGAACCGGTAGTAAACCGATGGTGACATCATGGAGCCAGTTCTGTCAGTGCAAGTCCATGGCCACCACCATCTTGTTTTTGGTTTTTGTTTCTGCGCATGTGCAGAAGCTTAATTTTTGGCACTGCGCATGTGCACGCAGCCATGTGGTGTGGGGAGAAGCGAACTGGCGGCGAGGTAAGTTAGAATCCACCCCTGCCTCTTGTGAATTAATTGCATTCACCCACCGAAAAGTCCAGGCAATAGTCCTTCAAAGAGTTAACTGCAGTAACAGATCTTATCAGTTCCTTGCGATAATTGCAAGGCCATGAGCTCCCAGCCGAAATGCTGCAAATTAAGTTCTGTCAAGCAGTCTCTGTGGCACAAAACACAATGAGCAAAATCTTCAGAAATATGAACTGTTGTCTCCTACAACAACCACTCCCCTTTCCTTCTATTTATTCCCCAGCCAGGGAGGGGCCATTCAGCATCCATGTGTGCTTTGCTTCCCGAGTCGACACCTTGTCCTCCGTTGTTCACCTCTCCTAACAGCTCTGTGCATACATGCATCTGGAACAGGCCCCAGATGTTCTTCCTCCTCACTCGTATCAGCCTCCAAAGGCAGCTGCCTCTCCAATGGCTGGGAAATGTCGGATGGCCCTGGCTCTATCTCTGCATCCGATGCAGAGCATCCATCAGAGCCTTCCCCAGACTCCAGAACTAGTCCAAGTTCCTCCCCAACCTCCTCATCGTCCGAGTCTGCCACCAACTCTGCTGGCAGCTGGTGGGCCAGATTGAGAAGATGTATTGTAAAGAGTATGATATCATATAGGTAGTAGTGAGTCATGGTACATTGCAATCTATGATGCATTGCATTTTCTCCCAATTTAGTAATTTTTGTTTGGAGCACAGTTTATTTTTTAAACCCAGATATGGACATTATAGCAATAGCATTTAGGTTTATATACTACCTTATAGAACTCTCTGGGTGATTTACAATGTAGAGCATTATTTTCATATTGTCCCCATCAATCTGGGTCCTCATTTTACTGACCTTGGAAGGATGGAAGGCTGAGTCAACGTTAAGCCCCAGAAGATCAAACTCCAGGCTATGGGCAGAGGGTGACTGTAATACTGCACTTTAACCACTGTGCCACCAGGGCTTCTGTTATTGTTCTGCTAATCTGCCTGGATTGACAACAAAAATAGAAGGGAGAGACCTTGCACCATTCACAGGTCAATGTGTGGGAGATTATGTCTCCATAAATGTAAGGTGACCAACTTTTTTACAATGAAAAAGAGGACAAATAAATTGGAAAAAAATATCGTAAATAAAAGAAACATTTTATTCATTGCAACAATATTACACTATAATATGATATATGCATAATAAAAATATTTGTAACATTTTATATTGTAATTATGCTTACATGCCTGTTAATTATTTTTTAAATGAGTACTTTTCCATTGAATTAATGTTTTTTTGTCAATGTATCATCTTCTAACAATATATTGGAAATATCTGAACAAGAAATATCCTTCATATTGAATTTTACGGCAAGTGCTTCAGCTAGAGTATCAACATAACATAAGAAGTAAACAAAGCCACTTGCACGTGGCGCTCTCTTTCAAGGTCTCCCGTGCGGAGCACATGTGTCTCAAATCGCGTCTTATACCACACTGTACCGAGCCTTGACGAATCGTCATGTCAAATACAAATACGTCACATAACGCGCAACAGATTAGTCTTCAAATATCGAAAAGGAGGACATGTAGAAGGACACTTTTCGGGGGAGGACAGAACTTACAAAAGAAGGACTGTCCTCCCTAAAGGAGGACGATTGGTCACCTTAATAAATGCAATGCTTTAAATTCTGCTTTAAAAAGAGCTTAGTAACTTCTTTGTATCTTCTTTGTACCTCTTTCTCTAGGTCATTTTGGAGAATGTGGCTTATTCTGAATGAAAGTGATAATATGTGTCTCCTTTTTGACTAACAGACATTATGACCTTGCTTAGTCACCTTGATGTAATTTGCCTGGCTGGCTGGTTTTAATCTGAATTTATCAGACTCTCGATATGGCAAATTTAGCTTCTGTTCCACCATTCAATCAAAGCATGTGGAAAGTGACCATATTTATAACATCATACAAAGTTATGTTTTCATTATCATCCTATGCTATTATGCAGTGTATTTAGTCAGCAACATGGAACTTGAGACTCACATTTCCTCCATGAAAATGCATTTTATGAGCTTGGGGCAATCGCTCTCTCTCTCAGCATAAGTTATCAACATGATCCCAGTGATGGCAGAAGCACCTGGGTCTCTGATTCCTAAACTCAGAGAGTGGTTCCAACAGATCCCAGGAAAAATATTAGAGCTCTTGGTCCAGAAGAGTGCAATGCTAGGAAGACAGAACCCTAAAACTCCCAGTAGAGGTCCCTAAACAGAGGACCTGAGATTGAGGAAGATATATACAACACATAAGGGTGAGAAGGGTGTGTTTGTGTATGAGTTTAGACACAAAAATAAAATTAATACAAACTGAAATAGAGTGAAAAGAGAAAAAAAAACCTTAAAGGTGCAAAAAGAAAAAATATCAGAAAAAAAGAAAAGAAACAAAAAATGATATAAAGAAGTAGTTTCCAACCTTCTTTTCAACCGTTATAAATTTATGTCTCTCTCTAAAGTTACATCACATCTCTCTTCTTTCTATAATCTATCTATTTTTTATATAATCTATTTCCTGACAGTTAGAACAATTAATCCGTGGAACATCTTGCCTCCAGAAGTTGTGAATGCTCCAACACTGGAAGATTTTAAGGAGATATTGGATAACCTTTTGTCTGAAGTGATGTAAGGTTTCCTTCCTAAGCAGGGGGTTGGACTAGAAGACCTCCAAGGTCCCTTCCAACTCTGTTATTCTGTTCTGTTATCTAATCATCAAAACCATAAATCATAAGCTTTTTTAATACAAAAAGTCCATAATAGCAATAGCAATAGCACTTAGACTTATATACCGCTTCATAGTGCTTTACAGCCCTCTCTAAGCGGTTTACAGAATTCAGCATACTGCCCCCAACAATCTGGGTCCTCATTTTACCCACCTCGGAAGGATGGAAGGCTGAGTCAATAAGGGGTTTCCAATCGCCAATAAATGTAGATATTGTCTTTTCTCTAATCAGACAAGTCGCTTCGGCCATTTCAGTGAGTTTTGTCATTTTCATCAGCCTAAGTGATCTCACAGGGTTGCTATTGTAAGGGAGACATGAAAGGAATTTCTTTGCGGATTGCCTTGAGCCCCCAGAGAAAAAGCAACATATAAATGCAGTAAATAAACCAAGTTTGCTTTTGAAATCTACAGTCAAAACTTCATAATTCATGCATTATGTCTCTGTAGGGAGATCTATATCTTTGGGAATCATCTCTATCTTTTCAAAGGTCAACTTCTCCATGCCAAATATCTTGTGTGAGTGAGTGAGTGAGTGAGTGAGTGAGTGAGTGAGTGTGTGTGTGTGTGTGTGTGTGTGTGTGTGTGTGCATACACTAACATGTGCATTGCTATTTTAGTACCTTATGCTGATGTCAGATCATCAGCCTGACTCCAGGGAGTCACTGTAGCAAATTTCCTTTCTCAAGAGAGCCAGCTGCTCACAAGCTCTTGCCTGAAGCACTGAGACCAGGAAACTTGCTCCTAATGGGGTTACAAATCTTAATCCAGCTGGTGGCTCCTTCCTGACAGGGATGCTTAACCCGGGCCTCATGGACCCATTGAGTATTGAACCTGCACTGTGAACCAGCTAAGGCTCCATATGCTAGCCCTTTTAACCTCCCTCTCTTTCCTCCCCCTGCCCACCTTCCATATGCTCACAGAATGAATGCATTGTTTTTCAAAACATCTTCATTGACGGCTATTTGAACATGCAATTGAAATCAATTTCTTCTCATTTTGTAGAATATTTTTTTTTCATATGCAGGAACCTGCTGGCACTTAGACTGTGTTGATTTTGTGTGCTGTTCCTTCTGGGAATTTTTCAATCGGCAGATTCCCTAAATTGGATCATGCAAAGACGCAATGTGTAAATCAGATTGTAGAGATTTGAGTTGCCTCCAGGAATTTTGTCAGGAAGTGCAAATGGCCATTGTGCTTTCTTCACTTTCTATGTGATTTCTGAAGTGGACCCTAATCCCAGCAATAGTTACTGGGCACATTCCAGAATTGATTCTTCGATTACCCATAGGGCCTTCTTCTGAGTCAGCTTGGTGTAGTAATTAAGGTGATAGATTAAAAGTGGAAGACTATGAGTTTTAGTCCACCTTAGACATGAAAGCCAGGTGGATAACTTTGGACCAGTCATTTTGACTCAGAATACTCTGGGCATATCCCAGAAGGTTGTTATTATGGAGAAGATAGAAGGCAGACCATTATGTCTTGTATTATAAAAAACAAAGGTGGAATACAAATAAAATAAATAAAATAATAAACAATTTTTATTTATTTATTTATTTATTTATTTATTTATTTATTTATTTATTTATTTATTTATTTATTTATTTATTTATTTATTTATTAGGTTCTTTTATGCCGCCCTACTCCCGAGGGACTCAGGGCGGCGTACAACATTGTGCAAGAACACTAAACAATAAACAACGATTAAAACAATTTTAAAAGATTAAAAAAGTTAAAAAAAGATATTCAGCAACATACATACAGGGGGAGAGCTCGGATGGAACTAGTCTCAACCCCCTGCCTGCAGGAAGAGCCATGTCTTGACGGCTTTTCGGAAGGCCAGCAGGGTGGGGATAATTTGGATCTCTGGGGGAAGTTGGTTCCAGAGCACGGGGCCCCCGACAGAGAAGGCCCTCCCCCTAGGGCCCGCCAGCCGGCATTGTTTGGCTGACGGGACCTGGAGGAGACCCACTCTGTGGGCCCTAACCGATCAAAGGGAAGTGTGAGGCAGAATGCGGTCCTGAAGGTAACCTGGTCCTAAGCCATGTAGGGCTTTAAAGATGATGAACAACACCTTGAATTGTACCCGGAGACCAATGGGCAGCCAATGCAGCTGGCGGAGTAGGTGTAACGTGGGTGTATCTTGACACACCCACCACAGCACGCGCAGCCGCAAAACAAAGCAAAACAAAACTATAAAACAAAATGGAATGGAATGGAATGTAACCAAACAAAATGAAACAAAACAATAAAACAAAATGTTACTAGCCCATATTTTGATCATCATCATTCAATCCAAACTCAAATTAGCCTTGGTAAGCTCAAAGTGAACATATTTTTTTAATGTAAATTCCAGTAAATAGCCTGCGATTTCTTATATAAAGTCAATGCTGAAACTGTTTATTTAAATCTATCATTATCATTATCATTTTCTATTGGAATAATTGCCAAAATATACCAGCAATAAACATATTTATTCGGAGTGCAGATTATGATCCATACTGATCATGTTTCCCTCATGAAGTGTTCTACAGCGCTTCAGTGTTGATGAAGCCAAAACTAAGTTCCACCGCCTAGTTCCACTGTCTGTTATAGTTATGATACAGAGTCGCTATATCAGTGAGATGGGTGGCATAGATACTAAATGTATATGTGTTAAGGAAGCTGCATATTTATAATATGCTGTAGCCCATAGCAACTCAGGTAGTTTTGAAAGAATTGTAGTTGCTGGATAGAGTTGTTGTGAATAGTCTTAAGAATTTGTTCATAAAAAATAGCCACATCTATAAATTCAGGCCTTCACATATTATTCCAGTTCAATTCAATTGGGAGAGAAGATGGGATTTACTGAGAGATGAAGACCAATAATAAGATAGTTAGCTATGCAGGTACTTTGGAAAACAATAAGAAATAATCTCTAATTGAAAATCTAAGAGATTCTCACCATTGATTTTTAATTACTAGTCATGGACAGATTGAAAAGTTTGATATAGCCAGTGTTCTTCCTGAAACTCATACAGAAAGTTTTCCTTCTCTCTTAAAGCATCCAAACAGATAACCTTAACTGTTTATAGAGGACCCAGATATTTGCTATAGCAACAGCGCTTCTCTCTCTCTCTTTCTCTCTCTCTCTCTCTCTCTCTCTCTCTCTCTCTCTCTCTCTCTCTCTCTCTCTCTCCCTCCCTCCCTCCCTCCCTCCCTCCCTCCCTCCCTGTCTCTGTCTCTGTCTCTGTCTCTGTCTCTGTCTCTGTCTCTGTCTCTGTCTCTCTCTCTCTCTCTCTCTCTCTCTCTCCCTCCCTCCCTCCCTCCCTCCCTCCCTCCCTCTCTGTCTCTGTCTCTGTCTCTGTCTCTGTCTCTGTCTCTGTCTCTGTCTCTGTCTCTGTCTCTCTCTCTCTCTCTCTCTCTCTCTCTCTCTCTCATGAGAATGAGATCTCATAGAGGCGATTTAGATCTTTTCTTGGAATTCAGACAGTTAGAAATAAAGCCGAGATTAAAAGTCTAATAGAAAATATTTATTTCAGTACAAAAACAATAAATCCTGAATAAACTACATTTTGCTGAGTAACACGACCGTTCAGGTCAACAGCTAAGGCAGAAGAGAATTAATGGTGGTTTAGGAATGCACACATGTGCACTCATCATATCACGTGTTCTGCTTATATTGGAATGTACTATAAATTAGGATAGGGGTGCATCACCCTGCATAGACATACAACTGACAATATTCACTACGTGACACTCTCTCTCTCTGTCTCTCTCTGTCTCTCTGTCTCTCTGTCTCTCTGTCTCTCTGTCTCTCTGTCTCTCTCTCTCTCTCTCTCTCTCTCTCTCTCTCTCCCTCCCTCCCTCCCTCCCTCCCTCCCTCCTCCCTCTCTCTCCTTACATCACAGAACTGTGTCATTATCTCATTGTTGCAATTTGGGAGACTTTCAAGATGAGATGCTGATAGATCATAATAAACATGGAATGTATGATGAAACACTCCAACACTGCTTTCCTGAAATAATACTGACATTTGCAGTGGCTCAAGAAATGACATTAGCCATTTATAGTGAATGCATCACTCTAAATCACAGAAAAAAGAGCTCTGAAAAATTGGAATATCCAGGGCCATATATTTAGACTTCTGTATTAATGCTTCGGGTATTCATCAAACCCAAGATAAAGTACAAGTAGTTCATAAGAAAGAAAACAAAGCAGAAAGTTTCTAAACTTCATTGAGTGCCTCCATTTTTACCATGCTTTCCTCCCAGAAAAAAAAAATAGTTTTGGCTAAATCACTTTTTTTAACCTACTGGATTCCACAGCACAGGGCACTTTTCAAAATTATTGACTTCTGCTGCTCTGCTTGCCCCTGGTGCCACAGAAGTCAAGAAGTTCCATAATGGGGCATGCTTTCAAGATTCATACTGATGACAAAGCCTTTGGAAAGCTTCTCCAATACTAAGCTTATAATTATCCTCTTTTATGAAATCTCCTGCCTAATATTTTGGATTGGATTGTACCTTGTCTACAAACCAGAATGAATGAAGAATGGCCATGCTGGTGTTCTGAATCATCTGCTAGGTTGAATGTTGGATGTTATAGTGTTGGTGCTGTTGGTGGAAACTTTTATGTTGGAGACACTCTCAGACACACCACTTCAGGCAGATCAGATTGCAAGGTTGATTGCTTGGAAATCCAAACTAGCTTGTACTTGGACTGTACTGTATTTGGTTATGGAAAAGTTTGTCCACAAAGAACTCCTCTTGTGGGAACTTGTTGGCATTGCAGTAGAGAATCACGGAACCATTCTAACCACAGTTCATGCTGTGCATCCTGGATGAGTCTCCATGACAGCTTTGATTAGAAGCTATATCTGGAGCCAGGAACTGACTCAGATTTGAAAAGATTGCAAATGTGTGCAGCACATGCCCATACATTAATTTCCTGCACTACCACCTGGCAGAATTAATGTGAATCATGGTTGTTCTAAGTTACATTAATTTATACAATTTTCAGGGGTTGCAGAGCAATATAGTTATGGTGCCACTGACATAACACTCAGTTTTGGTGCTAGGGGTTATAGGTGTCAGAAGGCAAACAATATACTCCCTGGAGTGCATCATTCTTTGTGTAAAATCATAGTTCTTAGTTAATGGATCCCAACCTAGGCAGGTGTAGTCTCATAATTATATCCTTGAAAATTCTCATTAACCAATCAGCATTGCTTTGTGTCAGTGCCTCCATATTTAATGGAGCTAATCATTTCTTCACAAGCTCCTCAAGCAGTTCAGCTAACACCGAAAATTGTATTCAAATATATCCTTTCAACACCAATATATTTGTTTGCCTGACAGTAAATATACACAAGACGATTGAAATGCAGTTGGGAACAAAGGGGTGTGCAATATATCGGTGGATGCCACCCATTCTTTTGTGTTTGTTTCATGGCCAATTCACACTGCAATCCTGACAGTAGAACGTTCACAATGTGGAATTACAGCGTGTGAGAAAATGATTGAGTTTCAATGTTTCCTGTTGCTGTATCATGATGCGGTGAGCTCTCCAGATATTGTGCACTGAAAACATGCTATTTTTCAACTCATATCAACTTTTGACATTTTGAATCTTATAGTAAATATGATTTTTTTTAAAAAAATAGAATACTTTTTGATAAATCAGATATCAGTTAATGATTTTGTCCCCTTATCATAGAAAGCAAAAAGTGAGTGGTGTTAGTATAGATCAGTGTTTTTCAGATTTGACAGCTTTTAGATATGTGGACTTCAACACCCAGAATTCACTGGCCAGCATGCTGGTTTGGAGTTAAGGTTCTGGCTAGGGAATTCTGGGTGTTGAAGCCCACATGCTTAAATTTGACAAATTTGAAAATACACTGTCTTAGATCTTATTTAAGTAAAGCAAATATGCAGTTGCAAAATCTAGCTAGGGGTGAGTTCCATGAGAATTGCGGGTAATTGAAACAACACATCCCTAAGTATATATACTTAGATATATGTTCCAGTATGGGTTTAACCTCATGCAAAAGTTTATGTTATAATTAGCCCAAATTCCTGATAGTGGTGGAACCCATCTTTTTTTTTTTTAGGTTTTAATATATGTGCATGATTTGACTTCAATAAAAAGTAGGGAAATATGAAACAAAATGAATATTTGTTGTTGTTCTTGTTCAATATACCAGGTTAGCAAGATCGTCGGATTACAGTTCTCTGCATAAAGGAAAAAGGCATCCATACTGGGCTAGACTCAATTATGTCAAAAACATCCTTGTCGAAATTATTGAGATAAATTATTCATGAGTAACTTAATTCCCACTGAATTCATTGAGTATACTTCAAATAGCATTACCTCCAACTCACTGAGTTGGGAATTGCTACAGTTCTGCTTTAGTTTAGCCTACAACAGAGGTCTCCAACCTTGGCAACTTTATGAGGTGTGGACTTCAATTCCCAGAATTCCTCAGCCAGTATGGCTGGCTGAGGAATTCTGGGATTTGAAGTCCACACCTCATAAAGTTGCCAAGGTTGGAGACCCCTGGCCTACAATATGAATTATCCCATTGTACAAAGAACTTTCTGAATGTCTACATTTTCTTATGCATTTAAAGAGGAATCTATACATTGCAAAGTCTAAAGATGTACTTTATACAAAAGTGATAAGATTTTCCCTTTGAATTGGATAACATCCAGGAAAGAAGGCTTTTACATTTCGGATATGAAGTCCTTATCCTGATGGGTTTTCTGACCTAATAAGTACCAAGCAAAGCCTCTAAAGGATTCTTAAAAGAATGATCAGCTTTATATTTGATTTCTGTGCTGATTATGTAGCAGTGCTATAATGTTGGGGGGAAATGTTTACAGTCCAGAACTTTGATTTGTTTAAAAGCTAATGTTTATCTAGTAATGCATGTTGTTCTTCATAGCATTTTGGAATTGGAAGGGAACAGCTGGACATAAGAAGTAAGAATAATTTTGCCTGAAAAAAAAATACAGAGAGACTGGCGTACTGGAAAATAATATTCCAAGAAATTTTGAAAAAAAAAACAATAAATAAATAAATAAATCTAGGTGACCGGATGAAAAATTAATCCAGCGATCCCTGTTGCTCTGCAGTTTCCCAAACAATATTTAGAAAGAAATTGGATATTTCTTGGGAGAGGGTTGTCAAACAATTTTTTCTTTCTTAATGATTCAGTTATTCTGATAAAATTTCTTAAAAGGATTTCATATACTCCTATCCATATCCTATCCTATCCTATTCCATATCCAATTTTAATTTTTTAACATATGCAAAAAAGAAGAAAAATAGAGAAAGAAAAAGAAAAATATTAGAAAGGAATACTTCTCTTAAATACGAAACAAAAAAACCCCTATCCTGGATATTCATATAATATTATACAATTAAAGTCATCTTCCTTAGCGAAGGGAAGCTAAGGGAAAGAAAATGAAAATGAATGAATATAGGTTGCCCAAATTTCAAATGTTTAAAATAGAGAAAAATCAGTTCTTCACACCAGAATGAGAGTTTCTCCCCAACCCAATCTTGTTGTGGCATTTTCTGCAATGATTAGAGCAGAGGTCTTCAAACTTGGCAACTTTAAGACTTGTGGACTTCAATTCCCAGAGCTGGCTGGAGAATTCTGGGAATTGAAGTCCACAAGTCTTAAAGTTGCCAAGTTTGGGGATCCCTGGATCAGAGGTAGGTTCCTCCCAGTTCGGATTCGTTCGTCCAAACCGGTAGCAAGCCGCTGGTGATGTCACGATGATGTCACAGAACCTGTTCGGTTGGTGCTGATCCGTGGACACCACCATCTTTTTTGGGGGAATTTTTTTTCTTTTTGAATTTTTTTGGGGGGAGGGGAATTTTTTTCTGGGTTTCTTTCCTTCTGCGCATGCGCAGAAGCCGGGTTTCCGGCACGGCACATGCATCACCATCTTGTTTTTGTCTTTTTTGGGGGGGATTTTTTTTTCTGCACTGAGCATGTGCGCACACGCGGTGCACCCACATGGCGCGGGAGGAAGCGAACCAGCAGCGAGGTAAGTTAGAACCCACCCCTGCCCTGGATTAGAGTGAACAGTATCTATTTCTGCTATATCTTTCATTTACCAACTGTTAGTATACAATTCAGAAGACCCTAGGATTGTCATTCCATTTTTAATCTTCAAAGCATGTGATATGAGGACCGCAAATCGTTTCTGGATTGTATTTTGTGAGCCACTGGCCCTCAGCATTTCGGTTAAAGACAATTTCTTCCTCAAATTTCAGCAGACATGTGTCTTTCATCACCCTTGACATATTCCTGCATCAAAGTATTGTCCCTGTTCCAAATAGCATTTGGAAGGTTTGAGAGAGCTGGAAATTAAGAATAATAATATAAAAAAAGTGTGGGGAAGCAGGTGCTTCGTGTGTTTATATAAACACATTAACACTCTTTTGACACAGCGTGACCCAAACATGTAGTTCATGCTACTGGTAACAGGGAGAACAATATCTGAGTGTGCTGCAGCAGAATTCATTCAGCCTGTGCAAAATTAGCACCAGTTTATGAATACGCTTGCCACTGGTAATTAATCGTGAAAATTACTGGAGGAGTTCTCCTACTGTGACAGATATTGGCAGACCTATTTGCTGCTAATAGACCTTGTTTAAGCACACTCCACACTCCCTTCCTTATTCAGATAAAATTTAACAATAAACTACAGAATCCCAGTGAGATTATACTGTATATTTTCCTCCCTCAACCTGTTTGTTAGCATTGCAGAATCCTTGTAGTACTTTTCCCCTGCAGCATAGCTTTAAATTTTGAGTTGTTATTTGCTCATTCAGGACAGCTATTGGGTGCTCCTGGATGAAAGAAAGTAGAAGAGGCAAAAGGGGAAAGAATTTCATGTTTGGGAGCATGCTTTTTGCTTATCCAACATGTACTAGCTGTAGTTGGAAGAAGCAAGGATTAGCTGGTGTGTTCAGAAGTGAGTGAGAGATTTTCTGAATCTAGTGAGTAATTTTTGTGCTCTATAAAGCCTTTGATATGCCTATCAACCGTCCGCACCAGTGGTGGGTTCCTACTGGTGCGGTCCACTCTATAGCACCAGTAGCGGCTCGCTGGTGATGTCACAGTACCAGTGCAAGTTGGTTGCCGGTGCCTAGACGCCGCCATTTTTTTTAAAAAAAAATTATTTTAAAAAACATTTTCTTCTGCACATGCCCAGAAGCCGAGCTTCCAGCACTGCACATGTGCTGCCTTCCTACCCCACAGTGAGTCCAAGCAGGGGAGGATGGCTGAGGGAGTGTTTGAGATGCTGAAAGAACGGGCAGCAGGAGCTATCTCCATTCCCCTCCCTTCAGCAGTCCGAGAAGCCACGAATGCGCGGTGATGATCCCAGGCATTTTTGCACATTCGAGGCTTCTCGAGCTGCTGAGGGGAGGGGGAATGGGCAGCAGGACCTATCTCAGTTCCCCTCCCTTCAGCAGTCCGAGAAGCCACGAACGTGCGGTGATGATCCCAGGCATTTTCGCACGTTCGAGGCTTCTCGAGCTGCTGAGGGGAGGGGGAACGGGTGGCAGGAGCCTAGGATCATCGAATGGGGAGAAGCATTCAGGCCGGATGGAGCCTCCTAGAAGAACCGCTGCCACGGTCTTGCTGCTCCCGCTGCGGGGGCTGTGTTGCGGGTGGGCAATGCCCCCCGCTTCTCCGGCCGCTGCCAAGTTCCCGAGGCCCACGCCCACCCAGTCACATGGCTGGCAAGCCACACCCACAAAATAAGCCAAGCCCACAGAGTGGTAGTAAAAAAATTAGGAACCCGCCCCTGGTCCACACATCCATTTTCCTCAGATTTTGCTCAGCCTTGGCTTTCTTTTAAGATAACAGTGGAAATAAAGGAATTTATTTTCTTCTGCTATTACAGATGTTGATTTTGTGTTCCTCTGTAGAAAACATAGAACAAATGTTTAGTAATAGCCCACAAGTACATAATGAAAATTTTTACAGAATATAAGACACCAGCATGGACAAGTCTGGATTAGGATAAGTGGGATCCGGGATCAAATCAAGTTCATTGGATGACTTCGGAAGTCACTATCTCATAGATGAAGCTGGCAGGCTTACTCCTTCTAAGAAAAGAACTATGAAGATACAGCAGAAGATAGCAATAACACTTAGACTTATGTACCACTTTACAGTGCTTTATAGCCCTATCTAAGCAGTTTACAGAGTTAGCATATTGCCCCTAACAATTTGGGTCCTCATTTTACCCACCTTGGAAGACTGAGTCAACCTTGAGTCTGATTAGATTCGAACTGCCAAATTACAGACAGCTGGCAGTCAGCAGAAGTAGCCTGCAGTACTGCACTCTAACCATTGAGCCACCGTGGCTCATAAGATAAGTCTAATTAATAAATAAATAAGTTATAAATGTGATCACTTGTACCTCATGCAGTATCTTAAAATACTCTTGAGATGTTTGTCAAGGAGAAGAAAAGAGAAAATGGTGCATGCTAGGCCTGGTATATATTTGCGGATTCAGCAGGAAGATCTATATGGGGAAACATGCATGTCTGTTTCCGAACATACATCTCAAGATTAAGAATGCTAAAAGCTGAGAACATTGGAAGAGCTGTCTTCAACTATTACTTACGTGGTTTCAGGAATTTTACAAACTTATGAAATTTCTACAAAGTACAGTATGTCTATGCATGTGTATTATTGGTTATTGAACTCTGTTCAAAATATATGATAATATTAACCAAAGGAATTAGCATCACAATGTCTTATGTATGAAAATTCAGACAGAAATCTTTACTGCCTAGGCATCAACCACAGAACAAAAGGTTTACCATGAATTTATGTGCATTACATGTACTTGAACAAATATGGATGCTTGTTTGCACACACATTTTACTGCATGTTCTTCTTCCTTTTTTATTTCTCTGAAATGTCACCCGATATGGTCAAATCCCTTATTTGTTCTATGGCAGCAGAAAAGGGAAAATGTAGCAGAGTATAAGTGAAATATGATCTTGGCATTTGCTTCTCTCTTTTTTTGACAGATGAAACAACTTTGAAGGAACCATTAAGAGCCATCATGACAAAAAAGCAGGCTATTTAAGAAAGTGTGCTTTTGTACAGTTTTATACAATAAACTGTGTAATTACAGCATATGGGGTAAATCATACATGTTGTCAAAATTAGTATGCATGCCAGAATACATGTTTATTTTAATGACTGAAACAGTACAGTTCAGTGCAGTACAGATTTTAGGTATTTATTTTGGCCTATCAGTAAATAACACAGTTCTACATGCAATAGAAATGTATATTATTATGAAGTATGTGTGTTATTGTATAATAATCTATAGCAGCCATAGAAAAGATAAAATAATTCTGCCGTATCAGTAGATGTTTATAGAGGGAGTGCACCAACCACAAGATTTAGTTAACTTCCTTTTTGATTGATTAGAAAAATAATCCAGATAATATTTGAACCCAGGGTCAAATATAACACGATATTTGTAAGTCTACCTGAACAAAAGACTATCTAGGATCAGGGCAATCCTGAACTGTGGAGGAAGAGTGCTCTAAAGGGCAGGGGCTACTGCTGAGAATGTCAGGTTCCAGGAACATGATTGGAAGAAAAGCTCAAACACAGCAAGCTGTAAAGAAGTCTTTAATCCAAAGCCTCTGGCACTCACCAACAAACATTCATCTGAACGTGTTTTTTGTCAACAGAAAACACCCAGTGCTTCCTGCACCTATTTAAACGTTTTGCACCCCACCCCACAACTCCACCCTGCCCGTGACGTTACCGATGCTAAACCATGATTAATTTGCTTCTTGTGCTTGTGCGCATGCTCCTGCAGTGCCCACTAGCCAGCTGGGCATCGCTCACTCCTGGCTGGCTCAGATGGCATTATCAGGCTCTTGCCACGATCAGTAAAGTCAATCCAGGGTTTGGGAGTGTCGGGATAACCCAGTGGACGACGAGAGAGTTCCCCTGCCCGAATGGAACCGGAGTTGACAGAGAAGGCATCCCTCTTGATCTCTACCACTTCTTGGCTGATAGGACTTGCAGCATCTCCAATCTACTAGAGCAAATTTGATAAGTATAAACTATTGGGAGAAGATGGTAACGTAGATAAACTGGTCCCAACCAATGTAGGGCTTTAAAGATGACAACCAGCTTGTTGAATTGCACCTTGAAACACACCAGCAACCAGTGCAGTTCTGGTAGTAGCAGTGTTATAGGTTGTCAGGCCCAAAACCAAGAATGGCACATGGCAATTCTGCCAGGTTGAGTTCTTTATTGTTTCACACTTATAGACAACATCTTACCAGACTGAAGACTCTGCTATCTGCATCTACAATATACTCTGTGAACTATTAGGGAGGGACTGTCTTTACCCTCCTTCTCTCACACATAGTATCTGGACTGAGTTAGCTCTTATTCCTCTGGAATGTACCTTCCTGAGCGTCCATATATATATATCATACAGAGTGCTTAAATGACCCTCTAAAAGGATGCAAATGACCAGCTGTCTGCAAGGAATATAAATCCTTCCATTCTCCACTGTCCTGTCAGAGCTGAAGAAGCTTCTTGGATGAAAAGCAAAATGTCTTCAAAGAAAAACAAAAAAGTCCAGTTGTCTCCTGAAAAAGCACCTTTGGGACAACCATGACCTGAACTGAGAATCTCCACAGACCAGAGGTGGGATTCAGCAGGTTCTGACCAGTTCTGGAGAACTGGTAGCGGAAATTTTGAGCAGTTCGGAGAACCGGTAAATACCACCTCTGACTGGCCCCACCCCCATCTATTATCTGTCTCCTGAATCCCAGCTGATCAGGAAGAAATGGGGATTTTGCAGTAACCTTCCCCCGGAGTGGGGAGGGAATGGAGATTTTACAGTATCCTTCCCCTGCCATGCCCACCAAGCCACACCCACCAAGCCACGCCCACAGAACCGGTAGTAAAAAATTTTTTTACCAGTAGTAAAAATTCCCACCACTGCCACTGACCATACAGAGTGATGTACATTATATCTAAATTGTCATGTGGCTGTGACTGAAAGAAGGAATCAATTTAAAATTCTGTCATTGTTCTGCTCAGAAGTAAATTCAGATAAATGGATTAGATGATTAACATTCCCCAGATCTTCCAGTAAAACAAAAAGCTATTTAAGAAAGACTGTTTGCTTGTTTTCCCCATTTGTGAAGTATCCCTAAAATCCTGTCAAACTATTCACTAAGGCTGCATTACTATTACTATTAGTCTTCTCATCGTTCCTATCACCCATATCCTCCCACTTATGACTGTATGACTGTAACTTGTTGCTTGTATCCTTATGATTTATATCAATATTGCTTGTTTCCTGATTGCTTATTTGTACCCTATGACCATCATTAAGTGTTGTACCTCATGATTCTTGACAAATGTATCTTTTCTTTTATGTACACTGAGAGCATATGCACCAAAGACAAATTCCTTGTGTGTCCAATCACACTTGGCCAATAAAGAATTCTATTCTATTCCCATTCCTATTCCTATTCCTGTTCCTATTCCTATTCCTATTTCTATTCCTATTCCTTTTTTAAAAATAATCTTTATTGATTTTTCTTTTAAAAATAATACAAACATACATACATATATACAAAAACGGACAGTGGACTAAACACACTAAACCACGAACTTAGACCTAAAATATGCCCTATTCCTATTCCTATTCCTATTCCTATTCCTATTCCTATTCTATTCTATTCTATTCTATTCTATTCTATTCTATTCTATTCTGATGCATTTTTGTGGGGATTTTAATGGCCCTTGTACCATCTCCGATCATTTCGTGCTTGCAACTTTTAAGCCCAGTCTTCAGCACAGAGCAATGGCACAACATTCACAAATTCACAAAGTTGGTTTTCCCAACCTAGCCTGCTTTAGAGGCTAGGCAATGCATGCCATCTTGTCCTCCTTATGAAGAGTGATATGCATTTGAAACTTAAAGAAATAATTATTTGAATAATCAATTACATTAAATTACATTTAATGAAGTTTCTCTCCAAAGGAGTTTACACATGCCTAGTATTGAAAATATATGAATGCGCGGCATCATCCCAGAAAAGAAAAATCCTAAATGTAGGTAATTTGTGCTGAGGATTTCTCCTGTCTAAATGTTTCATTTGCTCTTTTATGGTTTTCCGGTCATCCTCTCCTATTAGTAAGGCACTCTGTCCTAGTGTCCTTCATTGTATTCCAGGCTGATAAAGACGTGGAGCAATTTCCTAGGCTTGCACAAAAGCAGAATGCTGAAAAGAGAGGCAGCTTCGTGGCAGACAGGCACCATTTTCCCCTCATGGAGCGATTGGTGGCATTTGAAACCCAAAGGCAGCCAAAGAGAGTTTGTACTGGCGACAGAATTGCCTTCGCTTTCTTCCATAGCACTTAAGTGTCATTTTAAGCCTGAGGCAGGAAAGACTTGCACTGACCTGCTCTGTCTGGAATTATGTTGACTGTTTCCCATTCCAAAAGTGTAAGGCAGGATCCTTCTGCTTATCAATCAAGCAGATTGCAGACTCAAATTTCCCCTTCCGGGCAGCATTGGGTTTGTTCATTGTGTGCCATGACAATGTAATTTCAAGAGAAATCTGCAGCTTGGATTCTCTCTCTCTCTCTCTCTCTCTCTCTCTCTCTCTCTCTCTCTCTCTCTCTCTCTCTCTCTCTCTCTCTCTCTCTCTCTCTCTCCCTCTCCCCACCCTCTGGGCTTGTAATCAGCATTCTTCAGCTTCCAGAAATTGCCCCAAAGGCTGCTAGAAGTAGTGTCCTTGGGAGACATCAAATTCAGTCTGGGCTTCTATCATGGTGAAGTCCTACAAGTGTTCTTGCCAGGAGAGAAAAGGCACAATTAAGCAATGTCTGTAGGGGACAATTGCCCTTGGCATTCACGATTACAAGCATGGCATACTGACTTTAGGCACTTAAGGTTTGTTGAGAGCAATGAATCCATATGGCAGGAGAAATGGCACATATTTAGAGATATGTGGTGTGGCAAAAGCTCCTGTGGGAGAACGTGGCTTTGCTACTTTTAGCTCATGGTTCTCTGTGCTTCAGTGCCTCCCTGTGTAGCTGCATTCTTTTCAATCATAGCTTTGCCCATATGTTTTCTTAAAAGAAAACATGAGTTATGAGTTTACCCTCAGTTCATTATTTTGTTTGTATCAGGCAGATAATAATCAAAACATAAATTATTGGGCCATTTTTAGAGACCAGTTTCTTTGTGCTCAGGTATCTGGTGGACACGATGATGATGTTATCATTGCATCATTCTGAAATGGTACAAATTACTTGATTTCTGTCACTTGCACAATGTCACTTCCCCATTTTGCAGACATCCATGTTTGTAACATTTCCTTTAAAAGAAATCCCTTTTTAAAGGGATTCCATGTCTGTGCACCATGTCTCAAAATAATTTAGCTTATTTTGCTTTATTTCAATTGTAGACCAGCACAAAAAATATACAGTGTCAGTGGGAAGTCCACAATACTCTTGTGGCCCGCCAGCAGCCCGTGCAGCTGATAGCGGATCCTGTTTGAGAGAAGACTGACTTGGTGATGCGCCAGCGGCCTGTGCAGATGGCACCCGAGTTGGACAGTGAGGACGCTGGCGAGGACTCGGTGCCAGAGGCAGAGGTTCATCCAGGGCCTTCGGAACCCCCAGCACCTCATAGCAGTGATGAGGAAGAAGAGGCTTCTCCTCTTCTTAATGCACGGGCACGCAGAGCTGCCAAAAGGCAGGAATGGTTACTCCAGAGGAGGTCTCCTCGGGAGTAAGACTTAGGGCTAATTGGCCACTCCCCTGGTCTACTTAAGGAAAGCAGAGGCAGCTGAATCTCTGCAGGAAACAACGTTTGAGATTTGTGTGTTCATCGTGTGTGCTTCGTGTCTGGAAACGCTCTGCTCTGTTTATCTGCTTCGGCTTGCTTATTTGAGGACGACTTCTAGGCATTTTGCCAAGCCTTTGAAACTTCGTGCGATATCAAGAACTAATTGCTATTATTTGATTTAAGACTTATGCCGGCTGTTAATGACGATTAATTAGCAGCTGGTTGTTTGCAAAAAAAAAAGACTGCTTTTAGGTTTGTGTGTGTGTATCCACTACTAAGCCAGTTATTAGTAGTTGATTATTGATTAAACTAAGTTCCTAGCTGGGGCAGAACAAATACCTTATGGAGGCACCAAATACTTTCCGCTAAAAGGTCTGCAACTTCCGAGCAGAAGAATTTCTCACTAACAAGTGTACTCAGCACAAATATTGTCATCTCCAGAGGAAGCAGGTCACCAGCATTAGTTCATGGCAACAAAAACTGTGGCAACATCTGACACAAGTGCATAAGCTCACAGTTTTTGTAGAATTTGAATCATGATATCCCCATATGTGCGTTATCATTTTGGGATAATCTCTGTTTGTTGCAATTACCTTTGAAATTCAGATTTATATAGGCAAATGTCTAACAGTCTAAACCAGAGTTCTCCAAAGTGGTCAAAATTAATCCCCAAGGGATGAGAGGACTATTCAATGGGTACTGTTATTGTTTGTAGTGTTATTAGTTAAAGTAGTATTTATTAAATTGTTTTCATATGGTAAATATTTTGGGGTTGCTAAACAATCCGAAACCTTGCGAAAGATATGCTGAAGTGTTTGAACAAAACAGTGCAATTATTTTACAATTTAATCCATATCTTATAGGGCCTACTATACTTGCCACAACAATGCAACCCTTTCTTCCCCACCACACACAAAATTTGAATCAGGATGAAATGAGCCTTGCAATGGGGAGATTTAAATGATCTTGCAGACTCTTCTGCAATGATGGTCATTGGGCTTGAATTTTCCACCACTAAGAGATGCGGTCATAATGTGCAGCATCACATGACTGTGCCAGTAGTGACAGAAGTTCTGGCAGTTCCCAGCTGCCATTGTTAAGTGAATTGCGGTAGGTTGTTAAGCGAGGACCTCACAACTGCAACTTCTGACTTCCTGTTGGCTGTGCTGTCCCATTGACTGTACTTGTGGAAAGTCAGCAGGAAAGCTGACAAATTAAGACTCTGCAACAGTTGGAATTCCAAGTTGGTTGCTAAGTACCCAGATTGTGATCACGTGACTGCATAGGTGCTGCAACGGCTGGAACTTTGAGGATCAGATATAAGTACTACTAGTCATTCAAAGCTGACATAAATTTGAACAGTTACTGAAGTGGTAATTACCGGTAGCTAAGTTTAAAAGCAGTAAAAAAAATTACGCAATGATTCTACAAGAATAGGAAAGACTCATCAATGCATAAAAGTTTCCCTTCCAAAGTGTATATTTTATTGGAAAAGACAACGAATATGCAACATGGGGGAGGTGTTTTGGCTAGTTGGTTATATTTCATGAGTTATCGTATATAGGTTGACTTTATTTCTCTCTCAAACACTGAGATTTGTAAAATAATTTCTTTAAAGTGGGGTCAAAATTGTGATGATTTAGAAATAGGTCAGTGTGTCTGTTTCCTTCTTAACATTCAGACAGGTTATTGTTAATATGAAAACAAAATCACACTGATAAAATTTCTTTATCCGAGTACAAAGTGCCATACAACAAAACTGCTCTGTGTATTACAAAGCCCTATAAAACAGAACATAATCATGGGAACAAGAATTTACACAATAAAAATTAAGGGTAAAAATTAAGGATACAAAAATTAAAGGTAATGTACAAAACCCCTTCATGGATTACTGCCTTGTCATGGTGAAGGGGCTTGCGTAGCTCAATGAAGCTCAATGAAGCTATGAGCTATGCTGTGCAGGGCCACCCAGACGGACAGGTCATAGCAGAGAGCTCTGACAAAACATGATCCACTGGAGAAGGAAATGGCAACCCACTCCAGTATCTTTGCCATGAAAACCCCATGGACAGTACCAAAAGACAAAAAGATATGATGCTGGAAGATGAGCCCTTCAGGTTGGAAGGTGTCCAATATGCTACTGGGGAAGAGCAGAGGGCTAATACTAGTAGCGCCAGAAGGAGTGAAGCGACTGGGCCAAAGCTGAAAGGATGCTCAGCTGTGGATGTATGGTGAAAGGAAAGTCCGATGCTGTAAAGATCTATTCTCCATAGGAACCTGGAACCTGGAATGTAAGATCCATGAATCAAGGCAAGCTGGACATGGTCAAACAAGAGATGACAAGAATGAACATCGACATCTTAGGAATCAGCGAACTAAAATGGACAGGAATGGGTGAATTTAATTCAGATGACCATCAGGTATACTACTGCGGGCAAGAATCCCTTAGAAGAAATGGAGTAACCTTCATAGTCAATAAAAGAGTAGGAAAAGCAATACTGGGATACGATCCCCAGAATGACAGAATGATCTCAGTTCGAATCCAGGGCAAACCATTCAATATCATAGTAGTCCAAGTCTATGCCCCAACCACTGATGCTGAAGAGGATGAAATTGACCTGTTCTACGAAGCCCTACAGCACCTTATAGAATTAACACCAAAAATGATGTCCTTATCATCATGTGGTATTGGAATGCTAAAGTAGGAAGCCAAAAGATAACTGGAATAACAGGCAAGTTTGGCCTTGGAGTACCAAAATGAAGCAGGGCACAGGCTGATAGAATTTTGTCAAGAGAATACGATGGTCATAGCAAACACTCTTTTCCAACAACCCAAGAGACAATTCTACACATGGACATCACCAGATGGTCAACACAGAAATCAGATTGACTATGTGCTTTGCAGCCAAAGATGGAGAAACTCTATACAGTCAGTAAAAACAAGACCAGGAGCCGACTGTGGCTCAGATCATGAGCTGCTCGTTGCAAAATTTAGGCTTAAACTGAAGAAAGTAGGGAAAAGCACTAGGCCACTCAGGTATGAACTAAATCATATCCCTGATGAATATACAGCAGAGGTGACAAATAGATTTAAGGAATTAGATATGATAGACAGAGTGCCTGAAGAACTATTGACAGAGGTTCGCAACATTGTAGAAGAGGTAGCAACTAAAACCATCCCAAAGAAAATGAAATGCAAGAAAGCAAAATGGCTGTCTGAGGACGTTTTGCCAATAGCTGAGGAAAGAAGGGAAGTGAAAGGCAAGGGAGAAAGAGAAAGGTACACCCAATACACCCAATGGAATGCAGAATTCCAGAGAATAAGAGATAAGAATGCCTTCTTTTGTCATTAAGGTGGAATCTCTCTGAAGGTTTTGAATCCCTTCCCAAGCTTGGTGCATCCTGGACTGAACTGCAATTTATTAGATAAACAATTAATGGCATCTTATACTGTTGATTGCTTACATCTGGATTCATTCTATTTCTTTCTCAGCCTCTTCCCAATCTATCATATTTCTCACAGGTGGGAATCAGGGCTCTCCCTATGTTGAACTACACCTTCCAGCTTCCTTTATCAGTGGATTGTGATCACGGGGATGCTGGTAGTTGCCTGTGCTTCATTTACTGTCACTGTGGAAGGATATACAGTATATTTCTGATGAAAAATTTAGTCCAAAATACTTGGGAAGTTGGTGTAGAGCATTGGACTGAAGTAAAACCTATTTCACTTCTTCAGTTATCATGATGATCTCTAGATAAATTTGGTGCTCTCGGTCTCAACTCTGCTTCCTAAAATGTTTATGTGTGCAAAATAAAGAACACACCTATAGTTCTAAAAAGGAAAGGTAAATGTATATGAACAAGCTAAAATGGCCTCCAGTTTCACAGTGTGTGCAGCTCTTTAATATAAACCTTTATTCAATTTTTGGAGGAGTTATTCAGGAAGAACCACCTTATACACACAGCATTATTTTTAGTCTCTATTCAACAAAATAGCTGTAAAAGACTAAGAGGCATTGCAGAGCAGAAGTTAACTTTCTGATTTGATCTTAACCCCAGATTCTTTTGTAGACGATGGTTTTATGAGTGCTTTTGATCTTCACTATGAACATCAACCAATGTTTACTCCACTTACTTGTTTTTTTCTCCATCTGGTTCTAATTCACAGCAGTCTATGCTTTGTTTCTAGAGGTCTTCTGATATTTTCCTTATTTCCACAGGGAAAGGTCATGCTATGTTGTCTTGAACTTTTCTCATATTCACTCATTCAAATATTTTAATATACAATTGCCAAGGCTTTGTTTTTCACTGGTTGAAAAAGAATCAACCACACATTTTTGGTTAATATATATTGCTTGAGACTTGTAAAAAGTAACATATTCCAAGAGACTTTTTCCTACAAATTTCAAAAATCATATATTTTTAATCTATTCCTTTGAGACCTGGCATCTGGCTTTCACTAAAACCTATATTTTTTTAAAAAAAACCTGATCTTCAAAAAAGAGGCTAACATATGGACATACAAATCCAGAAATCTACTCATCTCTGTAAAGTTATGCATGGATTAAAAAAAAACGCCTAGGACTCAAACTTTCTGCTCTTTCTGTTGGAATAGTGCTAATAATTAATTATTTATAAAGGTCTCTGAATTTCTAGCACAAGTATTGCCATTCATTTAAGATTATTATTACCTACCTCTTGGATAGACATTTTAGTGAACACTATTTCACATATTTTTCAAGGATGCTAGCTAGGTAATAAAAACAGGTAATAAATGTTCATATTTATAAATTTCCTGAAACAGTACACTTGACATTAAAGAAGTCCTTTGGCAGTTGGGCGGCATATAAATTTAATAAATAAATAAATTTAATAAATAAAATAAATATGTAATATGTAAATATGAAATTATGTAATAAAAGAACATTCCATTTGAAAGTATGCCAGTTTAGGAAAATAATTAGAGTACTTTGGCATCTTAATGAAATGTACAATTTTCCTTGAATAAATTTGATTTTGCAATTGTAATTATAGTGTGATTATCAGTTTTGTTAGCCATATTGTATGTATTTAAAGGTTGAGAAAGCAGGATACAGCTGTAGAAAAGATTCTTTGAGTGAATAGCTATATATATCAATGTATACTCAAGGATAAGACAATTAGCAAGAGCTGCTGCCCAAAACATATATTATGATGGACATCTGATATTCCATATGTATGATTCTATCACATAAATTTTCTCTGATTTGAAATCCCCATGCAAAAATCCATGCTGGGATGGATGAATCAGTATATATCCAAACCATTCTAGAGTTGAATGTTTTTATTCATGAGGGCGAGGGCGAGAGCCGGAACATCTCGGTCATAATGGGTAGAGGCAAATATGGCGGGAGCAGAGGGGTGGGCCGCTCTCGGGGAATAAGACCTCGCTGCTTACAAGCGATCCCTTGTTCCGGCCCCTCCGATCTGGTTCCATCGTGCTCAACCCGGACACCTGGCAACCAGGGTTTTCAGGGCCCTAGGCTCAGGATGCTGCTGCTTAACGCCAGGTCAATTACCAACAAAGCCCCCCTGATATGTGATCTAATCACGGAGGAGGGGGCGGACATGGTATGTGTTACCGAGACCTGGCTGGGTCAGGAGGGGGGAGTAGCTCTCTCTGAGATATGCCCACCTGGTTTCTCGGTGCAGCATCATTCTCGACCCCAGGGAAGGGGGGGAGGAGTGGCAATAATAACGCGCGGAGATCTGTATCCTCGTAGGATCCCTGCCCCGGAGATTGTTGGGTGTGAGACGCTCCTTTTGAAGTTGGACTTAGGGGTACAGGTGGGCCTTTTCTTAACGTACCTGCCTCCCAGCTGCGTTAGTAAGGCCCTGCCTGAGCTACTTGAGGCAGTAGCCGGCTTGGCAGTTGAGTTCCCTAGGCTTATGGTCCTGGGGGACTTCAACTTGCCATCGGCTGGCGAAACCTCTGGGGTGGCTCAGGAGTTCATGGATTCCATGACAACCATGGACCTGACCCAAGTAATCCAGGGTCCGACTCATGAGGGCGGTCACACGCTCGACCTAGTGTTTCTTTCGGGGCAGTGGAGAGATGATCTGAAGATCAGGGACATAGTCATCACCCCACTGTCATGGTCAGATCATTTCCTACTGAGGTTGGATTTCGCAGCCCCACTCCTCCCCCGCAGGGAGGCGGGACCGACTAGGTGGTTCCGCCCCAGGCGCCTAATGGAACCGGAAGGATTCCAGAGGGAGCTTGGGGAAATACCTGAAACCCTGGTACACAACTCGGCTGACTCCCTGGTGGCTGCATGGAACACCGCAGCATCAGGGGCGTTAGACCGAATTGCACCTAAGCGACCTCTCCGTGGCAGTGGATCCCGGAAAGCTCCCTGGTTTACCGAGGAGCTCCGGGAGATGAAACGCCAGAAGAGACGTCTAGAGCGCCGCTGGAGAGCCAGTAAAACCGAGCCTGACCGAACACTATTAAGAATTTACATCAGATCTTATTTAGTGGCGATAAAGGCGGCAAAACGATCTTATTTTTCCGCTCTTATTGCGTCCGCAGATTCTCGCCCAGCCGCCTTGTTTAGGGTGACTCGCTCCCTCCTTGCTAAAGGGGGGAGCGAGGAACACTTAAAAGGCAGAGCTGAGGAATTCGCTGAGTTTCTGACGGATAAAGTCGCTCAGATTCAGTCGAACCTGGACTCTAGCTGGGCAGAGTCCATAGAGTTGACAGGGGCTAGTCTTAGTCCACCATTATGGGAAGAGTTTGGGCCTGTTTCTCCCGAAGATGTGGACAGAGCTGTGGGGGCGATGGGTACCTCCACCTGCTTATTGGACCCGTGTCCCTCCTGGTTGGTCTCGGCCAGCAGAGAGGTGGCATGCGGCTGGATCCAGGTGGTGGTCACCGCTTCTTTGAGGGAGGGATCCGTACCGTAGTCGTTAAAAGCTGCGGTGGTGAGACCCCTCCTGAAGAGGCCTTCCCTGGATCCAGCTGATTTGCAGAGCTATCGTCCTGTCTCCAACTTGCCCTTTCTGGGGAAAGTTGTGGAGAAGGTGGTGGTTACTCAGCTTCTGCAGCTTCTGGATGAAACAGATCATCTAGATCCTTATCAGTCGGGTTTCAGGCGCGGCCACAGTACAGAAACTGCCTTGGTCGCTCTGATGGATGATCTCTGGCGGGCCCGGGATGGGGGTAATTCCTCATTCCTGGTGCTACTTGACCTCTCAGCGGCTTTCGATACCATCGATCATGGTATCCTTCTGCATCGTCTCGGTGAGTTGGGGGTGGGAGGCACTGTTTTGCGGTGGTTCTCCTCTTATCTCACCGACAGGATGCAGTCGGTGTTAACAGGAGGGCAGAGATCGTCCCCTAGGCCCCTATCATGTGGGGTGCCTCAGGGGTCGGTTCTCTCGCCCATCCTGTTTAACATTTACATGAAACCGCTGGGTGAGATCATCCGCAGACATGGGGTGCGTTTCCACCAGTACGCTGACGACACCCAGCTGTACATCACCACCCCGTCTGATTTCAGAGAGGCAGTTGATGTAATGTGCCGGTGCCTGGACGACATTAGGATCTGGATGGGGAGGAACAGACTCAGACTTAATCCCGACAAGACTGAGTGGCTTTGGATATTGCCTCCTAAGGACCATGACAATTGTCCCTCCTTGACGTTCGAGGGAGCGAAACTGACTCCCTCGGATCAGGCTTGCAACTTGGGGGTCCTCCTAGATCCACAGCTAAAATTGGATCACCATCTCTCCGCTGTGGCTAGGGGGGCCTTTGCACAGGTTCGTCTGGTGCACCAGTTGCGGCCATACTTGGAGAAGGAGGCTCTACTCACGGTCACTCATGCCCTTGTCACCTCGCGCCTGGACTACTGCAACGCGCTCTACATGGGGCTACCCTTGAAGAGTATCCGGAGACTTCAGCTGGTGCAAAATGCGGCTGCGCGTGCTGTGGTGGGTGTGCCAAGGTACACCCACGTGACACCTGTACTCCGCCAGCTGCATTGGTTGCCCATCGGTCTCCGGGTTCCAATTCAAGGTGTTGATCACCATCTTTAAAGCCCTTCATGGCTTAGGACCAGGTTATCTCCGGGACCGCATTCTGCCTCACACTTCCCTTCGACCGGTTAGGGCCCACAGAGTTGGCCTCCTCCAGGTCCCATCGGCTAAGCAATGTCGCCTGGCGGGCCCTAGGGGGAGAGCCTTCTCTGTGGCAGGCCCCGTGCTCTGGAACCAACTTCCCCCAGAGACCCGAACTATCCCCACCCTGCTGGCCTTCCGGAAAGCTGTTAAGACATGGCTTTTCCTGCAGGCAGGGGGTAGAGCGTAATCTATTTGAGCTCACCCCCAAGTATGTATGAAGTTGAATGGATATTATATGCTTTTAAGATTACGGTTTTAATTTTTATATCTGTTTTAATGCTTATTTATATTGGTTTCTTGTATTTTTTCTGTTGTACGCTGCCCGGAGTCCTCCGGGAGTTGGACTATATAAGAAACACCAAATAAATAAATAAATAAATAAATAAATAAATAAATAAATAAATTATTTGCATCCTGTTTCTGTATCAATGTGATTAAAAAGATCAAGAAAAGTAAATCACAAAGCTGTGTTGAAATACAAATGTAATTACTGTATGTATTTTGGCTAGATATGCTCACAAACTATGAAACATTATATACTCTTTGTCATAAAGTTGTTATCAAAATATAGATTATGTTGCTTTCTATGTTCGCTCAAAATTACAACATGATTTTTTGTAATGTGCATAATCTGAAACCCTAATTTCAGCATGATAATTGACTAAAAGATTAAATGCTGATCAAATTAATTAATCTTGAAATGTAGACAAAATAAATGGAAGAAACTCCATTTTTTGTATTATCTCCTTCTGATATTCATGCTAATATGGGATCATGAGTGAGTGGACTTCAGATATCAGAAGCTGTGTGTTATCTAGAACAGGGGTCTCCAACCTTGGCAACTTTAAGACTTGTGGACTTCAACTCCCAGAATTCCTCAGCCTGCTGGCTGAGGAATTCTGAGAGTTGAAGTCCACAAGTCTTAAAGTTGCCAAGGTTGGAGACCCCTGATCTAGAAGAAGCCCAAATTATAGTCCTAATATCTGCTTTTAACTAGAAATGAAGTTTCAGTTGGCTGAATTGGGGTATCTCCTACCAATGGTTCAGAAGTATAAGTTCAACATAATAAATGTGTTTTGAATTCAGATTTCAAGTTTACAACATCTGCAAAGTTGAATATGTATGATGATGCATAGCAAGGCTTAGATAGTGGGAAACAAATACTTCAAATATACACAGTAAAGGATTGGAAATGGATTCTACCATTTCTTCATAGTTATTTGCCGGAAGTATGTTACTTAAGGTACATGGACCTTTGAAGTAGGCTACCACTGTGGCTGTCCATTCCCTACCCATCCCTATGAAACAGCCAGCTGCTGCAACAATCTCATAGAGCTTGATAGTTTTCTTGCAGACATTTCAAACTAAGTAACATCATCAGTGCTAGTAAGGAATGGTGTTTCATCTCAGTTTATATTCTAGTGGCTTGCCCTGTCAGTGTTGGTGTGAGTGATCTTGGAGGTTCTTTGGTTGGGCTGTTTACTGTTCGCTTGTTTGCCAGTTCTTTGGTTAGGGTGTTGTTTACTTCTTGATTGTTGGTCTGATATGAATCTTGGAGTTAATCTATGCTCATCTGGGTGTTGATTGCTGGTGGGGAGATGTTTTGGAATTTTTGTTTCCTTTTTGACTTGCTGATTGCTTCTTTTGCACAGTATTGCTTATGTCTATGTGTCTATTGATGGCTAATTTGTCAGAGTGCTGGGTTTCTAGAAATTCTCTAGCAGTTTTGGACTTGGCTTGGTCTAGGATGGCCACAGTTTCCCAGTTGAAACTATGGGCAAGCCTGTCAATATATTGTGAAATTAAAATTTTCGTCATGTCTTCTGACTGCAAGTTAGTGTTCATGGATGTGTTCAGCCAGGCTTTGGCCTGTTTGTCCTACGTATTGGCTGTTGCAGTCATTACACTGTATGTTGTAGATGACTCCTATTTTGTCTTTAGGACTAATGGATCTTTTGGTTTACTTAGGATGTTTTGGAGGGTTTTGGTTGCCTTGGATGCTATGCCGATTCCATGTGGTTGTAATACTCTGTTGGTCAGCGGTTCGCTCGTGCCTGTTGGTTGTCAGAGAGCCGATCGTGAAGGCAATGCGATGCTCTGCCCACCCACCGGGACACCGCCATTTGAGTTCTTTTACCCTCTGCGCATGCGCAAAGCATTCTGTGCATGCGCAGAGGGTAAAAGAACTCAAATGGCAGTGTCCCGGTGGGTGGGCGGAGCGTCACGCTGCCTTCGCAATTGGTTCTCAGACGACTGACAGGCACGAGCGAACCAGGAGCATTTCACCCCTGCTGTTGGTGGTTTCTGAGATGCTTTGATGTGTGGCAGTTTTACTCTTTTTATGGCTTGGGTTGGTTGTGCTATATTGAGTTGAGTGGTCAGGCACTTTTTGATGAAGTTGCATACATATCCATTTGTATAGAAGCTCTGTTTCTATACAAATGAATGTTGTATTGAAGCTCTGATTCCTTTTTCTGCTGTTCGGGGTTGCTGAAATATGTTTGTGCTCTTCTAATGAAATTCTTTTGTGGAAACTTGGGTTATTGCTTTGGTAGTGGAGCACTTGATTGTTGTGGGTGGTTTTTCAGTACACTTGTGTTTTTAGTTTGCCATCACTGTTGGTACAATCTCATAATAAGTTGCCTTGAGGAAACCTTCAGAGTGATGCAATAGGGTGCCCATCCTGCTAGCTGTAGGGTAGCCGCAACATAGACTCTGTTGCAGGGGCGGGTTCCTAATATTTTTACTACCACTCTGTGGGTGTGGCTTATTTTGTGGGTGTGGCTTGCCAGCCATGTGACTGGGTGGGCATGGCTTGCCGGCCATGTGACCTGGTGGGCGTGGCTTCTCAGACTGCTGAAGGGAGGGGAACTGAGATAGGTCCTGCCGCCCATTCCCCTTCCCCTCAGCAGCTCGAGAAGCCTCGAACGTGCAAAAATGCCTAGGATCATCACCGCACGTTCGTGGCTTCTCGGACTGCTGAAGGGAGGGGAATGGAGATTGCTCCTGACGCCCGTTCTTTCAGCGTCTCACGGGCTCCCTTAGCCATCATCCCTTGCTTGGACCCACTGTGGGGTAGGAAGGCAGCGCATGCGCAGTGCCAGAAGCTCGGCTTCTGGGCATGCTCAGAAGAAAATTTTTTTAAAAAAGTAATTTTTTAAAAAACAATGGCGGTGCCCAGGCACCGGCAACCAACCGCACCAGTACTGTGACATCACCAGCGGGTCGCTACCGGTGCTATAGAGTGGACCGCACCGGTAGGAACCCACCACTGCTCTGTTGGGGAAAAATGGGGAAGAGAGCAAAATCTTCCAGCAGCCTCAAGCAATGACCTCCTTTTTGCCCTCTAATGTGCAATTTACAATTATAACACAAAGCACAGGAATTAAGACTAATTAAATAATTATATAATTATATTGACTTTTTCCGGATCAGAAGTACTACATCCTGAATCCTACAGATGCTCCACTATTTCTACGATGGTGACTATAGAAGTCATAACTTCTGACAATGATCAGTGCAGACAGGTAGATTCACAAAAGTGTCACCAGTCAAGGTAATAATTTGAGACTCTTTCCCCAATACCTCTGCCTTCTAGAATAAAACAGTTGTCTTCTGGAAATCAGCAAATGTGGGCAATTTATGAAATTGTTTGTTTGTTTAAACAGGTGACATCAAAGAAGGTGACATTTAAAAAGCCTGCCGGGGGACATTCACATGTCAAAGAATAATAACAGGATAATTTGCATGTTTTTTTAAAAAAAATCCTGACTGATTTATGTTAACAGCTATGTAAATTAGGTGAATGTGTATTCTTATTGAAAGAAGCACAGACAAATAAAATATTTTCTATGGATTTTTATGCAAACCAGAGTAGAAATAAACTCAAATACATATGCTTCCATCAGAAGGGGACCGAGGGGGCAGCTAAAGATGATAGCAGTGGGTACTGTTCTGTTCCACTCCTTTTGTACTATACATGCATCATGCTATATTATATGCACATAATATAGGAAAGAGATAGAACTTGCTTTGCAGTGGTGCAGTATTGCTTTTATCATTGTAATAATAGCATCAGCTGTCCCAAGGTGCTTTTTCAAGAGGCAAGTGGACTTTCTGGTTTTTCTTTGAAGACGTTTTGCTTCTCTTCCAAGAAGCTTCTTCAGCTCTGATGAGCTTCCTGGATGAGAAGCGAAATGTCTTCAAAGAAAAACCAGAAAGTCCAGTTGCCTCTTGAAAAAGCACCTTTGGGACAACCATGACCTGAATGACTGAGAATACGACTTCAGCAACAGAGTGGTCAACGCCTGGAATGCTTTACCTGACTTCTTTGTTACATCCTCAAACCCTCACAGCTTCAACCTTAAACTGTCTATGGTAGACCTCACCCCATTCCTAAGAGGTCCGTAAAGGGGGCGTGCATAAGCGCACCAGCCTGCCTACCGTCCCTGTCTTACTGTCCCCATTTATCTGTATTTACTTCCTTTGTTTATGTTTATGTTCATACTTATACTTGCTACCTTGTACTGCTTGACAAATAAATAAAATAAAATAAAATCTCCATAGACAATAGCATCAGATCTTGGAGAATCTTCAAATTTCCATCCATTTGGATCGCTGAAACAACCACCACTATTTTGCCTCTGCCTTCTCTGTCTCCAGTTCACCACTATCAGATTCTGAGCAGCTAAGACAGCCGAATTACTACTTTTTAAACTGAAAAGTGGAACAAAAATATATTTCCAACAAATATACCACCAAATTGCAAATTGCATTTATAACATTTTTTTCTCCATGACACCGCCACACAATTGGCTTATATTTTTGTTTCATATATATTTATACTGCCTTCCTATGTAAACATCTGAAACTTGGATATATTTGGGGGAGGGGGGAAGGAAGAAGAGGAAGCAATAAAAAGCAAGTAATGAAAAATAGTTCTAGACATATATTATAAATGTATACAGATTAGATAAATGGAGGAAGAAAACAAATAGTATCCACAACAAAAACTTGATGAGGAAAATCATATTCAAGAGCCGAGGTGGCGCAGCGGTTAGAGGCAGTACTGCAGGCCACTTTAGCTGACTGTGATCCGCAAGTCAGCGGTTCAAATCTCACCGGCTCAAGGTTGACTCAGCCTTCCATCCTTCCGAGGTAGGTAATATGAGGACCCAGATTGTTGGGGGCAATGTAAAATATATACATTGCTTACTGGTGTAAACCGCTTAGAGAGTGCTTGCACTGTGAGGCGGTATATAAATCTCACTAATAAATAAACTAAAAGGATGGGTTAACCATCTATTATTATGGGACAACCATGACTTGGATGACTGAAAATCTCCACAGACATATAGTAATAGAGGGTTCCCAAAGATCAGGGTGAAAGCAGAGAGCAGATACCAACACAAAGAAGGCCCAGTTGTAATTGCATGATAAAAATCTGTAAAGTATACATCATTTGGGAAAAAAGACCAGACATCAAGTTGTTTGGCATCCAAAGCAAAAACGTATGCTATGAAACAGATGGTAGTCAGTGGATGAAGGGAAGATAATAAGGCACTTAATATTAAAACTGACAATACAGATGAATCAGGAAAAATGACGACTAACTATGGCCAAAAAGTAAGTTTTGTTCTGTGGAATCCTTGGTGTTCTCTGACCTTGGTTGTGTTCTTGCAGACATTTCATTACTGAACTAGTTAACATTTTCAGTGTGGTGGAAGGGAGTGGGATTTTCTCTCTGTTTATGTACAGTGGCTTACCCTGTCCATGTTGGTGGGGGTATTGTTTTCTTCTTGGTAGATCCTTGATTACATTGTTATCTACTGTTTCATTCTTTGTCTGAGTAGGTAGTCCCTTGCTTGGGGTATTGTTTACTGCTTGATTGTTGGTCTGGTCTGCTCTCTGACAAAAATGTTCCAGTACTACCCTTTCAGATGAGGACTGTGGCTGGATTTGAACAAAGAGGCCGCTTACATTTGATAAATGTTCTTGAGCTGAATACATCTGTTCTCAAGAATAGATGGAGAAGCTCAGGTTTGATTCATTGAAGACAAGTCTGTTTCAAAGCAAAATTAGTACCTCGAGTGCCCTACTACTGACCTCCAGAATGAACTGACTGGACCACCCTTATGAGAATGGGAGGTAATAAAGTCCCACGACTGGCTCTCCAGTCTGAGACAAAGCTAAACAGAAGTCATCAATCAACAAAGAAGGAACTGCTGTTGTTGGGTGATGTGGATATTTCCTGAGCAGTCTATGTATTTAAGACTCTAAGCGGCTGGGATTTTCAGTTAATTTTCCCAAAACAGGGATTAGATGATAGTACACAAGTGGAAAGTTGAGGGGTCTGTATTGTATGTGATTTTTTTTCTCGTGCTTTAGAAACAATTCATGACCAGTAAAACTATTTTTAACACAGATAGTATTTTTTAACATGACTAAGGCCTTTGCAGTGCCCATAATACAGTGTCCATGTGAATTATATCACCATCACTGCTGTTTTATAGACATAGACTGAGACTGCAGTGAGATTGCACTCATGACAATCTGAGTGAAGATTCTTCATTACACTTTTGGCTTTAAGGAATTACGTTTCTGGTTTTCTATTATTTAACAGATAGTCCAGTATTTTAGAAAGATGTAAAACTGATCAAAGAATTCTAATGTTTAGCTGCAAAACTCCATGAAACCAGCCTATATCTGTTCCAATAACATTGAAAAATAAGAAACATAGTTCTCATTTTAGAATTCAGCTTGATGGTGTTCTTGCAGACATTTCATTACTGAACTAACTAACACTTTCAGTGTGGTGGAAGGGAGTGGGGTTTCGTCTCTGTTTATGTACAGTGGCTTACCATGTTAGTGTTGGTGGGAGTGTTGTTTTCTTTTTGGTAGTTCCTTGACTACGTTGTTGCCATTGAAATTTGAGCATAGAATTCAGATTCTATAGAGATGTCAGTAACTTATTAACAAGGTACTATATAGACTAATCCTCTGTCATGATGTTTAATTCAGGGCAGCAATAGGGTTTTTGTTTTTGTTTTTAGCAGACGGAAGGAAAAGGAAAAGAAAATTCTTGGAGGCAGAATGTACTGAGTACAGTACAGACTGTATGTATGAATGTAAAGACCTAAATGTAATGAGGTTCTTCTGTTTTATAAGAATGCTCAGTCTTTGGCCTAGGCATAACAATGGCTTGAAAAGGCAAAAAGTGGTGATAAGGTGGCTGGAGGCCTCTGTCTGTCTGTCTGTCTCTGTCTCTGTCTCTGTCTCTGTCTCTGTCTCTCTCTCTCTCTCTCTCTCTCTCTCTCTCTCTCTCTCTCTCACACACACACACACACACACACACACATCTATCTATCTATCTATCTATCTATCTATCTATCTATCTATCTATCTATCTATCTATCTATCTATCTATCTATCTATCTATCTATCTATCTATCTATCTATCATCATCATCATCATCTATTTCAAACTGCTTTTCATTGGAGTGGAAATTTCTTTCCACAGCAATATTTTTTATGAAGTCTCCATAAAATTTGACTCCTTGTGATTTCATGGTTACATTCATGTGATTTTAATAAGCAATAATTTGGAAGTTGTTTCCCATGACTTCTCATCATCACTCAGGATGTCAACCAGGTGGGGTATAGATCCTTTGTCAACCATGTGGGGCATAGATCTAACATACAAGTGGTTGGGTTAACAGCTCAAGAGCCCTTTCCACACCCTCAAGAGCCACAGGTTTAAACTCTTCAGAGACAGCAGAGCAAGACGTAATCATAGTCAGCTTGCTATATCCAACCCAACCCAAAGGTAAGCATTTTTTTTTCAGTCAAATATCGCAAATAATCCTCACAGTGGTCCCTATCTTCATATCTCCCCCAAAGAGAGTGGATCATTCTAAACAAATCTTATGGCTGGTAGTAGGCAAATATAATACAAGTGGAAAAATAATTACCTTTTGCTACTGTTGTCATCCCATGAGAGGCCTAATGTGGGCTCTCATATATGTTCAGTTAGATTCACTTTGTCTTCCTTCAGTGGCATTCTAGGCATCTCTTCTGTCATTTCTTGTCCAGGAGAAGAGATTGATGAAAAGAAAAAGGCCACATACATGCAATGCAATCTAAGATCCATCTCACCAACCCATTCCAAATTGAGATTAAGACCTCATTCAAATTATAGAAAAGGCAGAATTAACAAAGAACAGAAAGCTGAGAACTTACCTTCTCTATTGAGGCACCTACCTCTGGAACAACATCTCTCCAGAGACTATGCAGATTCTACCTTGATAATATTCTAAAGTCCTTGAAAAGTTGGCTATTTTCGGTTGAGCCCCAGTCAATGAGCCCTTATTGTACTATGTATTTCCTTCATGAACATACATGATTTATTTTCTCAATGTTATTGTTGGTACTTTTTAAATGCGTAAGCTGCCAGTCTGCCAAGCTGCCAGGAGAAAGGAGGTAGGGAGGAGAATAGAGGAAGGAATTGGAGAGTCAAGTGGCTTGGTACAAATCAATAGGGAAGAACTTAGCTGAGCAAAGTGAAATGGCGGCAACATAGAGGGAAAATGAACACGGGATTTCTAATTTTAGGAGAAAGTAAACTCGAGTAATCCAGCATGCATCTTGGACTTCAATAAAGTGGAGCAACCATTTATCTGAGCAATGATAAGAAGGATGCATTAGTGGGGAATGCTAATGGGAAAAGTAGCTCAAGATGGTGGAAGTTCCCTACAGAAGATATTAAAAAGCACAACTGCAAACAATTTCAACCAGAAAAAAAAATAAGGGCAGCAAATGAAGTCCATGTGGCTATATAAAAACCTTGGTGAAGAGCTGAAAACAGAAAAAAGAAACATTACAGAACATTGAAAGAGAGCAAGGTCACATAGATTGGTAGTCAGGAAAGTGAAAGTGAAAATTCAGCATGATCTGAGGTTAACAAAGGAAGCAAAGAATAGCAAACGGAACATTTTAGATATATTTGAAATAAAAAGAGACAAAAGGAATAAGCATAGTACCTATTTGGTAAATTCTAGCATGTAACACAGAAAAGACAAAGCTCCTCAATTCCCATTATAATTCAGTCTTCTCAGAAAAACAAAACAAAACCCTGTGTTTCCCCAGGAAATTGTGATGGGTAGGATTGAAGTTTGAGGCTGGCCAAAACATAGTAAGAAATCAATTCTTTAAATTCAATGATTTGGATTTCCAGAAACAGATGAATTAGCTGAAGAAAACAGCTAATGGCCTGAGTGAACTCCTACTATATTATATTTGAAAAATCTTGAGAGCTGACTAATGTCAGATAACTGGAAGAGGAAAAATATTGTCTCTACTTGAAAAAATGGGAAAGCCAACAAAATACAGGCCAGGCTAATTTTAAGATATGGTGAATTCTACAGCAGATTTGTAAGCACATTGAAAACAATATGTAATTACCAGTATTAGCGTGTGTGTGTGTGTGTGTGTGTGTGTGTGTGTGCGCGCGCGCACACACACACACACTTTTCTATTTTGTTAATGTACTGCTTTAATGAATTAACTCCTTTAATAGATTGTGAACATAATATATCTCGATTTCAGCAAAGCATTTGACAAAATGCCACATGCCTTGCTGATTAGATGGTGAGATACCTAGGAGCTGTGTGACATGACAATTAATTGGATATACTAGCTCAGTGTTGGTGAACCTTTTCAGCACCGAGTGCCGAAACGGAAGCGCGCGCACACGGGGGAGCACAGGAAATTGGAAGAGCAGTTTCCTGGTGTGCATGCTCTTCCAGTTTCCGGCACTCCTGCACACACAAAGACCAGCTGGCCGATGCGTATGTGCGTGCCAAAGTCCGGAAGAGCAATGGGCGACGGCTGGCATGCCCAGAGAGATCGCTTTGCATGACACTTCCGGCACGCATGCCATAGGTTCACCATCACTGTACTAGCTCAACAATTTTATTCAAAAAATATTCATTAATGGTTCCTCATCCAAGTGGAGAGAAGTATCCAGTTTGAAATTCTTGGGCACAAGAAATAGTCTTTGCTCTTTTATTCTGCAATATATTTGTTAATTATTTAAATAAAAGAACGAATGGAATGTTTATCAAAGCTGAAGATATAAAATTAGTTGGGATAGCAAATACCCTAGGACCGTGATGGCGAACCTATAGCACGGGTGCCACAAGTGGCACGCGGAGCCATATCGGTGGGCACGCGAGCTCAGGTCCGGCGCGCATGTGCGCACCGGCCGGCTGATTTTCAGGCCTTCTGGGCCCACTGGGAGTCAGGAAACAGGCTGTTTCCAGCCTCCAGAGGGGGTGGGGAAGGCCGTTTTCGCCCTCCCCAGGCTCCTAGAAAGGCTCTAAAGCCTGGGGAGAGCAAAAAATGGGCGTGCCATTGCATGCTGGGAGTGGGGGGGGTCATACGCGCATGCGCGGGGGTGCATGGAATTATGGGTGTGGGCACACACACACGTGATCCCCCGCATCCCCCTCCCTTTTTGGCACGCGAACCAAAAAAGGTTCGCCATCACTGCCCTAGGAGAAATATATAATATTCAAAATAATGTGTAATAGGTGGAAAATAAAGAAATGAAATTTAACAGAAACAAAATGTACATTTCTTTACTTAGGAAACAAACATCAAAGGCTCATGCATGGAATATGGCAGTGAATATGAGTCAGCAGTATCATTGACTACAAATGCAACCAACAAATGCAAATACAATAGCAACACAAATGGAATTTCCAACTCACAAAAAGTAATTGTGCCCTTTTTTTTCCTGCTGTGGGCCGGTCCACCTTGAGTAATGGAATATTTATAAGCACCACACATTAAGGATGTGTCAAATTGGAATAGATTCATAGAAAAGCAATAAAAACAATCAAAGATTAGAAAGTACAGCTGGTCCTTAACTTATGAATGTAATGGAGCCTGGAATTTCCATTGTAAGTCATGATGGCCATAAGTCGAGGCATCCATGTGATTGATCCAACTTTAAAACTTTTTTTGTGTGTCAGTTGTTCAACAAATACTACAATCATTAATTGAATACATTCATTTGTGAGTGTCTTTTATCAAAAACCAGCCAAAAGGGCTAGAAACTGGCAAAAAACATTGTAAAAGTGAAATGTTTTGCTGAAATGTGGTCATGTGACTATGGAAAGTGCCACAGTGAGAAATCCAAAACAGGATTGTTAGTAGCTTTTTAGGGGGGGCATTGTAACTTGAAATGGTCACTAAGTGAAGTTGTTAAGTGAGGACTACCTATAAGCCTGATGAAATGAGAATATAGAACTGGGATTTGTTTAATCTTGACCCATCCACTCCCTGCTCCCCCAAAAAACCCAGACAAAACTTGAATAATCAAGTCCCTAAAACAATAGAAGACAGCCAACACTTGTTCTCTTTCATTTTGAAGTACAGGATGTGGAATAATGGATTTAAATGACAGGAAGGCAAATTCTAATTCAATGTTAGGGGGGGAAAGGGGGGTGAGAATCGTAACAATCAAAAGTTTTCAACAGTGAGTTATTAATCCTGAATGCAGTTATGGGATGTGCTTCATGGAATATATACAAAAGAAAGCCAAAGAAACTTCACTCTGGATTCCTGAAATGAGCAGAGGGCTGGACTCTGTGACATTCACATCCAATTCTGTGATTCTATATAAATTGTTCGATATTCTTTGCCATAAGGTTGAACATCCTACATAAATATTCACTATGATTAGGTGGGAAGCTTTTGGTCTTCTCTCTTCTCTATCCTAGTTAGTTTTCTTCCTTTTTCTCTTCCTTCTCTTCTTCCTCTTCTCTCCTTCTCCTACTCCTTCAGTAAAAAAATGTAACAGGATCAGTCACGGGTTTTGATATCGCACTGTTTTTATCCAGCCCTGAGTACATGCTAAATATTCAGGTAGGTATAGTTTTCATTTTGGTTGACACAGAAGAATTTCCCCTGCTTACCTTTGAGAACCAGCTGTTCTCCTACTGTTGTGATTCAATTTGTGATATGGGTTTTAATTTATTACATCTGACTGACTGAACTCACACATAACAATATGCTAAAAAGAGCATTGTCTAGTTTCAACTTATTTAGAGAGACAATCTGATCTAGTGGTTAAGGCAACAGGTTAGAAACCAGTAGATTGTGAGTTCTAGTTTGGCCTTAAGCCTGACTGGGAGACCTTGGCCCAGTCTCTCTGAGCCCAACTCACCTCATTGGTGGTTGTTGTGAGGAAAAAAAGGAGGAGGAAAGAATATTAGATATGTTTTTTTTATTATTTATTTTATTTGTCAAACATGTATAGGATAGTAGTTGTTTGTATAAACATAACATAAGTAAAAAAGTAACGATAAAAGAGGACAGTAGGACAGTAGGACAGGGATGGTAGGCACAGTGGTGCGCTTATGCATGCCCCTTACAGACCTCTTAGAAATGGGGAGAGGTCGACTGTAGACAGTCTAAGGTTAAAGTTTTGGGGGTTTGGGGAAGAAACCACAGAGTCAGGTAGTGCATTCCAGGCATTGATCACTCTATTGCTGAAGTCGTATTTTCTGCAGTCGAGTTTGGAGCGGTTTACATTTAGTTTGAATCTATTACGTGCTCGTGTATTGCTGCAGTTGAAGCTGAAGTAATCATTAACAGGAAGGACATTTTGGTATATGATTTTGTGAACTACATTTAGATCAGATCGGAGGCGACATAGTTGTAAATTGTCTAATCCCAGTATTTCAAGTCTGGTGGAATAAGGTATTTTGTAGCGAGCAGAGGAGTGAAGGACTCTTCTTGTGAAATATTTCTGGACTCTCTTGATTGTATTAATGTCTGTTATGCAGTGCGGGTTCCAGACAGTTGAGCTGTATTCCAGAATTGGAGTTAAATAAAATAAAGTAAATAATAATATTAATCACGTGCATTGGTCACTCACTCAGAACAACTCAAGTTACAAGTTAAAAATAGCCACCCACACCATATAAAAGAAAAGATGGTCAAATTGGGAGACAACAGCCACTGTAACAGCAAAATCAACCCATCATGGACCCACGCTGTCCCCTTAGTTCAAAGCCTGGGGAAAGATCCAGGTCTTTGAGGCTTTCTAAATGGGAGCAGGCTTGAGGCTATTCAGATCTTCAGGTGAGCAGATGCCATGACACACAAGGGATGCTTCTGGAATTCATCAGGTAGAATGGATTAAATGGCTTCACGGGACCTGAAGCATAGGAGCTTCAGGTCAACAAAGGAAAGTGTGAAAGCATTTGGCTATGAGAAGAGAGAACACAAGTATCTTCATTCCAGCAATATCCTAATAGCTTCTCTCAGTCATTTTCTGTTTCTTCTCTTAGAAAGTAAAGAGGTAATGATAAAAGACTCCCTTGAGTTCAGTTTGATTCCTAGTAAAACAATAGATGCAATTTACATAGACTTTTGTAAAGCCTTTGATTCAGTAGTACACGACAAACTACTTCTGAAACTAAAATCCTATGGCATTTCTGGACCCCTACATGATTGGATAACTGTGTTCCTGTCTAACAGACAACAAGTGATCAAAATAGGAAGTGCCATATCAAATCCTGCTCCTGTCAACAGTGGTGTCCCTCAAGGCAGTGTTCTAGGACCAACACTCTTCATACTCTACATAAACGATCTTTGTAATCATATTATAAGCGATTGCGTTCTCTTTGCTGATGATGTTAAACTATTTAATACCACCGATAATGTTGCTACCCTTCAAAAAGACCTTGATCATGTAGCAGAATGGTCAAACAACTGGCAACTTCAAATCTCAACCAACAAATGATCTGTTTTACACATTGGCAAAAAAAATCAGAATACAAAATACAAACTTGGAGGAAACGAACTTGTAGATGACCCTCACTCTGTCAAAGACCTTGGAGTACTCATATCTAACGACCTAAGTGCTAGAGCCCACTGTAACAACATTGCCAAAAAGTCACTAAGAGTTGTTAATCTAATCTTGTGTAGCTTCTTCTCTGGCAACATTACACTGCTAACCAGAGCATACAAAACATTTGTTAGACCAATTCTGGAATACAGCTCACCTGTCTGGAACCCGCACTGCATATCAGACATAAATACAATCAAGAGAGTCCAGAAATATTTCACAAGAAGAGTCCTTCACTCCTCCGCTCACAACAAAATACCTTATTCCACCAGACTTGAAATACTGGGATTAGACAATTTACAACTATGTCGCTTCCGATCTGATCTAAATGTAGTTCATAAAATCATATACCAAAATGTCCTTCCTGTTAATGACTACTTCAGCATCAACCACAGCAATACACGAGCACGTAATAGATTCAAACTAAATGTAAACCGCTCCAAACTCGACTGCAGAAAATACGACTTCAGCAACAGAGTGATCAATGCCTGGAATGCACTACCTGACTCTGTGGTTTCTTCCCCAAACCCCCCAAACTTTAACCTTAGACTGTCTACAGTCGACCTCTCCCCGTTTCTAAGAGGTCTGTAAGGGGCATGCATAAGCGCACCACTGTGCCTACCGTCCCTGTCCTACTGTCCTATTGTCCTCTTTTATCGTTACTTTTTACTTATGTTTATACAAACTACTACTATCCTATACATGTTTGACAAATAAATAAAACATTTTTGATAAGAATATGGTTTGCTCCTGCCTTTTTCCAACATATTTTTTTTTAATCCAGTCTACCCTACAGTGCTGAGATTCTTTCTCCTATCCATATCCTTAACAGAAGTGACTCTACTTACCTTTCCAAGATGAGACAAGTTCATGTAGTTGCAGAATAAATGATGAAACTGACTTGCTATAGTCTGGCTTTTCAATTGGTAGAGCAATTGAAATGACAGTGAAGTGAAGAGACAACAGTTTTAAAATTTTGTTTTACAACATTGCATTAAAACAGAAACATGAGGGGGGGAAAGCACTCATAATTAACAAAATTATGTTGCATAAGTCGGCAGAGGTGAGATTCAAAAAGTTTGGACCGGTTCAGGCGAACAGGTAGTAGCGACCGGGTGCAATCCCGTCCTATATCGCTGTGTGGATGGCACGCGTGAGCAAATTGCCATGTTTTGTGATGCTGCACGCATGCATGGATGGCGCACGCGCAAGTGAAGCAAGCATATGCGTGCACATACTCACATTTCCGGTGCTGGGTGAACCGGTTGTTACAGTATGTGAAGCCCACCTCTGCATAAGTGGAAGTATTTTTTGCTTTTTTGTTTTTGCTATTTTATTTTGATAACAGAGTTAGATTTTTGTGTTCTCGGATTTTGGCTGTTTCCTACAAACATTGCATTGACAAGTTAGGTAATATCGTCAAAACGTTCATGATGGTGATAGCCTGGTACTTAAATGTCTTCAGGAAAGCAATATAATTCAGAAAAGATCCCAAATGCTTAACCTTGAGTTACATATACTTCTATTATTCTGACAAAGTTACTCCAGCCCTAGTATGAATAGTCTAGTAATAGTCTAGTAAAATGATGGGGTGGGGTGGGAAACCAACCCCTTTTCAGAAGCATGGATAAATGGGGTGGGGTGGGAAACCAACCCCTTTTCAGAAGCATGTGAATGCTCTTCAAATGTGCCAGAAAAATGTGCATTTAATCAAATGTTATTAATGTGAATTAATCAAATTTATATGGCTGCGCATCTCACAGAACATGACTGTTGTTAGTTGTTTCCCACCCTCTGGGTACCCAGTGAGTTATAATAAAAGTATGGTTTTTCAAAGGAGTTTAAATATATGCTGCTATTTCTGCACAGAGTGAAGGTCAGGAGATAGCAAAGCTAAATGCCATATTTTTCGGAGTATAAGACGCACCTTTCCCCCCTAAAAGTGGCTGAAAATTTGGGTGCGTCTTATACTCCGAATGTAGCTTTTTTGAAGCTTTTTTCCCAGCCCTAATGAGGTGCTAATGATCTTCCCTGGCTCTTCCCCGGCTTGCAGGCTTCTTTTCATTGCTATTCCCTCCAAAGAAGATTTTTTTCAGCCTAACGAGGTGCTAACGATCTTCCTGGCTTGCAGGCTTTTTCATTTCTACTCCCTCCGAAGAAGTTTTTTTTCCAGCCCTAAGTCTTTGAAGGCTTGTTTTCATTGCTACTCCCTCTGAAGATTTTTTTCAGCCCTAACCAGGGGATAAAATAATGTGCTGAAGCTGACCAGACTAAGAATGCTAAACAGATAAATACCTGGTAGGTAGATTTTCCCCCCTATTTTCCTCCCCAAAAACTAAGGTGTGTCTTATACTCTGGTGCGTCTTATACTCCAAAAAATATGGTAATAGGCAGGTAGTTCCAGGAATGTGTAAGAGAAAAAGAAAGAGAAAGAGAAAGAGAAAGAGAGAGAGAGAGAGAGACAGAGACAGAGACAGAGACAGAGACAGAGACAGAGACAGAGACAGAGACAGAGACAGAGACAGACAGACAGACACACACAATACTGGGTTTACCAAGTGTAATAATATATAATTTTGGGCATTTTATTATTTTTGTTCTTATTTTCTTATTTGATACATCCTATTTCCCCCCTATAAATGCAAGGCAGGATAATAATGTCTCTTCCAATAAACCCATGGGGCATGGGGGTAAATTGAAGCACAGTGACTGGCCCAAGATACACAGTGAGTTTTCCTGATGAGAATGGACTTCAATAGAATTTTCCTGCTATTAGTCCAACCCAATTCCAACGCTAAACTGAAAGTTTTCTTTGAATTGATCCTCCATGCTTTCTATAATGCTTGAACCGGGGCTCATTATATAAATTTGAGCTATGGTGTAGCTGTAAGAACATTCTAGGTTCAGATCTCCTGTTGCAAACAATGCAAAACTTTCTGGCAAAAGATATTTTGAAGCCCATTGTTCTACTCACTTGAGTAATGAAAACAGAAGGGCTTTTTCCCTCATAAGAATCTAACTGGATAGACATGTAAATTGTCAGGTGTCATCTAAGATCTTTGTTTGCCTTGGGGATATGAAAGTTCCCCCAAAATTATAGGCAATCAAATTACAGACATTTTCTCAGTTACTATTGTTCAAAGCATGAGAACTAAAAGCATTGCCTACTGAATGTATCATATGCGCTGGCTATAGTCATCAGGTCTTTCTTGCTATGGCACAATAGGGAAAAAATACCACAATAGGGAACCCTCTGAAGCAAAACTACTCTTAATAACATCAAGCTGAGGCACAATACTTTGGCCACTGTTATTTTCCTCCTTGCTTAGTAATGTAATAGCTTTAATGTAATAGAATGTAAAGATCCTGGAGCACTGAGGAACTGGAAAAGAGCTGATGTAGTTCCCATCTTCAAAAAAGGGGGAAAAATAGATCCAGGAAACTACAGACCTATCAGCCTGACTTCAATACCAGGGAAGATTCTGGAAAAGCTAATCAAGCAACGAATCAGTGAACACCTAGAAGCAAACGAAATAATAACCAAAAGCCAACATGGGTTTGTCAAATACAGATCATGCCAGACTAATCTTATTGCATTCTTTGACAAAGTGACAAAATTAGTGGATCAGAGGAATGCGGTCGATATAATTTACTTGGACTTCAGTAAGGCATTTAATAAAGTAGACCATAACCTACTATTAGATAAAGTAGAAAAATGTGGGTTAGACAGCAACACCACCAGATGGATTCAAAACTGGCTGACCAACCGCACTCAACGTGTAGTGCTCAATGGAACTGCATCTACATGGAGGGAAGTATGCAGTGGAGTACCCCAAGGCTCTGTTTTAGGCCCAGTACTCTTCAACATCTTTATCAATGACTTGAGGGGATAGATGGGGAACTCATCAAATTTGCAGTTGACACCAAACTGGCAGGCATAGCCAACACTCCAGAAGATAGGCTCAAGATACAGAAGGATTTTGACAGACTTGAACATTGGGCGCTATCTAACAAAATAAAATTCAATGGTGAAAAAAGTAAGGTTCTACATTTAGGCAAGAAAAACAAAATGCACAAGTGTAGTATATGTGATACCTTGCTCAACAATAGTAACTGTGAGAGGGACCTTGGAGTCCTAGCAGGCAAACCATTTAAATATGAGCCAGCAGTGTGCAGCAGCTGCCAAAAAAGCCAACACAGTTCTAGGCTGCATTAACAGAGGGATAGAATCAAGATCACGTGAAGTGTTAATACCACTTTATAATGCCTTGGTAAGGCCACACCATTCAGTTTTGGTCGCCACGATGCAAAAAGGATGTTGAGACTCTAGAAAGAGTACAGAGAAGAGCAACAAAGATTATTAGGGGACTGGAGGCTAAAACATATGAAGAACGGTTGCAGGAACTGGGTATGTCTAGTTTAATGAAAAGAAGGACTAGGGGAGATATGATAGCAGTGTTCCAATATCTCAGGGGTTGCCAAAAAGAAGAGGGAGTCAAACTATTCTCCAAAGCACCTGAGGGTAAAACAAGAAGCAATGGGTGGAAACTAATCAAGGAGAGAAGCAACTTAGAACTAAGGAGAAATTTCCTGACAGTTAAAACAATTAATCCATGGAACAGCTTGCCTCCAGAAGTTGTGAATGCTCCAACACTGGAAGTTTTTAAGAAGATGTTGGATAACCATTTGTCTTTGTCTTTGATGGTGACAGACCCAGATATTCTGAAATGTAATGGAAAAGCTCAGACTGTATGTGAAGCCGTCTTCCTCTATTTTTTCTCTCACAGCAAACAACAACAGCAATATTAATAGTTTGGTGTTGCATATGTATGTTTCTTGGTTTTGCAGGGTTCTTTAAAAATATGCACCCAGACACAAAATGTGTAGTTGTGTGTGGGGGGGTTTCCTTTCTAAAAGAAAATTGAGCAGTTTAAAAATGTAAGTGACGATACTGTGTTTGTATGTTAGCATCCAATATGTATAAAAAACTAATGCTCCCAGAGACTCTGAAATGCCAAATCTTGATCAAGGGCCCTTCTTCTTCCTGATAGATATTGCCTAAGGAGGTTTCTCCTACTTTCCACATGTTCCTTCTGTTCACCAACAGAAGGAAATTATGGAAAATGGTTGTGTGAAGCTGACTGTGTGGTGAAGGAAGGACTGCAATGCCATCTTAAAAGAATTTTATTGAAATAAAACTACACTATTTCTCCCCAGCCTAGCAAACCCACCACTTTGTTTTCCAGTAAGAAAATAAAAAAGCTAATCATTTTCAGTAAGAAAATAAAAAAGCTAGCTAGCTAGCTAGCTGTTTGTCTGTCTCTCTGTCTCTCTCTGTCTCTCTGTCTCTCTTTCTCTGTCTCTCTCTTTGTCTCCCCGCCTCCCTATCTATCTAACAATGGAAGAGCTTGCCTTCAGAAATTATGGTTGCTTCATCACTTGAGGCTTTCAAGAAGAGGCTGGACAACCACTTGTCAGAAATGGTATAAGGTATCCTGCTTGAGCAGGGGGTTGGATTAGACCTACAAGGTCCCGTCCAACTCTATTATTCTAATCTAATCTAATCTAATCTAACCTAACCTAACCTAACCTAACCTAACCTAACCTAACCTAACCTAACCTAACCTAACCTAATCTAATCTAATCTAATCTAATCTAATCTAATCTAATCTAATCTAATCTAATCTAATCTAATCTAATAATCTATCTATCTATCTATCTATCTATCTATCTATCTATCTATCTATCTATCTATCTATCTATCTATCTATCTATCTATCTATCTATCTATCTATCATCTTCAATCTATCATCACAAATCCAAGATGTAAGATATGATATTTGCATTCTGCAGAGTTATTATATAGAGGTAGACTATAATAAATACAAATATATATATTTAAGAATCTTGGTACAACCTTTACTCTGTTGCTGCTGTTCAAATCCTGTTTTTGATTTCTGCCTGCATGATACAACCTGTTTTTGTAAGAAAAGATAGGACATGGACTCAGGGTAAAGAAAGATTGATATAGCAAATATATAGTACATCTGGCTTAGCATCATATATTAAATTAATTCATGATGACTATTGGGTTAATTAATCAGTAAATGAAATTGTGCTATTAGCCATGTATTCTATATATGTAAAACTATATTTATGCAGATTACTATGTGGTGATATATGCAGATTAATATGTGGTTTATATTGTATGACACAGAAATATTATTACCTGGAATGTTAATTGGATGCCAAGAATAGAATTCGTAAAACTGAAGAATACACTGTTTTGCTTCTAAATGGGTGGTAACTGACTTATCTAGTAAAATAAAGATATGTGGCAAGTGACACATGCCTTTTAATGAGACTTGGGGTTCACGTTAAGTTTGGCAGAGTAATAAAAGGCTTATCTCTGGCTGCCCCTGTTATTGCAAAGATTTAAACTGCAGTCTCGGAGGCAGTTTTACTATCTTTTTTCAATCTGTCCCATAAAAGTGAGACTTGATTTGCTTAGCATGAGAACAGATCAATAAAAGTTAAGTTATATGGCAGATTAGATCACTAACTCAGAGATCAAAGATGTTGGTTGGGGGTTGCATTGAACTGACCAGATCAAAAGTGCATTTTGGATAAATTGGAGATGTTTACAGAACTTCAAGAAAGTTTCAACCATATACAAGGAATTAAATAATCATTGCATTGTATCTTCTTGTTTTATTTTTGATATGACAAAGACATTGCAGTTTGCAACAATGCTTCACAAACCCATATCTTTCCAATAGGAAAAAAGTTTTAATACTTTTTTAATAGGAAAAAAGTATTAATACTTTTCATGTAGGTAGATTGGAACCAGAAGATTTGAAACCTTCAGTAGCAACCACAGTAAAGAGAATCCTGCAATTGACTAATACGGCTTTACAAAATAACCAAAAAATATTGTTTACAGTCCAAACTGATCAAACATGCAATTTTATGATGTTATGTTCTTGCCAATATGATCCCTGTCTATTTGGGATTGTCCATTATAATAGACAGGGATCTCCTCACTCTAACTTAGTTTGAAGAAGTTAAATACATTTCCCAGAAATCAATATGACCACAAATATTGTTATAATGCTATAATTTTATGAAGGAGCAAGAGAAAGTTGATTTTGTTGATATGTATGTATGTACCTATGTGTGTGTGTTTGTATGTGTGTATGTATGTGCATATTTATATGTGTGTATATGTGTGTGTGTGTGTGTGTGTGTGTGTGTGTGTGTGTGTGTGTGTGTGTGTGTGTGTTAGTTAGATGGTGAGCTTTTAGGTGGGCTTAGATCCTACTATGAAACTTGTCAAATTGTTAAATCATTAACACAATGCCCAGGATGGTAGCATCAGACTGATATCTTGATTGGTTTTTGCTTGCTTTATAGAATCAATTGAATAATACACTTTAAATTAATTGATTGAGGGAAATTGTTCCATGGAACAACACACATGTAGCCATGACATAATTGTGTGATCTTTAGTCATACTTGATGATGAAGTGAATGAAGGCACAAAGACATTCTTTTGATATATCATAGTTTGAATATCTACTCTGCATCTTTCAGGGTAGCCTTAAAGTTTGAAATATATTTTAGAGGTGGATGAACAGAAACCTATAGATCAAAGGCATGTAAGTTTGAAACACAAGTTCTTTGCTAAATGCTGAATTGAAAGGCAAGCAATTCAAAATTCAGGTTTATTCAGAACTACTTGTAATAATACCATTTTTTGCAATGCTAAGCAACCTAGAAAATGACATTAATGAAAAACAACTAGGAGGGAAAAAATGAAATTACCTCTTTTCTAGGATTGAGAGAAAGTGACTGTCCCAAAGTTAACCAACTGGCTTCATGCCTCAGACAGAACTAGAACTCCCAGTCTCCTGATTTCTAGCCTCAAATTTACTACGCCAAACTATCTCTCTAAGCTATTATTTAACATTGAAAAATAATTGTGTGCTAACCAGGGGTGAGTTCTAACTTACCTCACCTCTACTTCGCTTCCTCCCATGCTGCATGGCTGTGCCACGCAGTGCCAAAAACTCGGCTTCTGCACATGCGCAGAAGCAAAAATTAGCTTCTGCGCATGCGCAGAAGCCAAAAACAAGATGGCGGCACCCACGGACCGGCACCGACAGAACCTGCTCCATGACGTCATCACCAGTTTACTAACGGTTCTAAAGAACCGGTTAGAACCAGTAGGAACCCACCTCTGGTATTAACATATACTTTATTAACAGTGAGACTGCTTATATGTATATGATCCATCACAACACCAATCCCTTACCTATGAAACTATACACAAATACACCAGTGGTGAAATCCATTTTTTTACTACCAGTTCTGTGGCCGTGGCTTGGTGGGCGTGGTGTAGCTTGGTGGGCGTGCCTTGGTGGGCATGGTGTGGCTTGGTGGGCGTGCCTTGGTGGGCATGCCAGGGCAAGTATACTGCAAAATCTCCATTCCCACCCCATTTCAGGGGAAAGATATTGCAAAATCCCCATTCCCTCCCCACTCCTGGGGGAAGGATATTGCAAAATCTCCATTCCCACCCCACTCTGGGGCCACCCAGAGGTGGTATTTGCCGGTTTTCCAAACTACTCATAATTTCCGCTACCGGCTCTCCAAACTACTCAAAATTTCCGCTACCAGTTCTCCAGAACCTGTTAGAACCTGCTGGATTTCACCCCTGAAATACACCCATACAACTTTTCCAAGACATATACAATCCAACACTTGCTTTTGTTTTTCTGCCATTGAGTCATTCTTGACTCCTGGCGATTGCTTGGATTAGTCCCTGAAATTTTCTTGGCAATATTTTTGGAAGAAATTTACCTCTGCATCCTTCTTTGATATGAGAGAAAGTTACTGTCCCAAGGCCACCCAGTTTCTGGATCTCCCAGTTTCTAGCTTGGTGCCTTCACTACCATACCCGTCTTCAACTAATAATACATGTGGATGCATTATTTCTGTCTGTGCCGCACTGTTTATCTGACCCTGTTAGCTCAAGTAGTTTGCATTATGTTTTCACTGGTACCTCTATTTGTGATAGAAACTTGAATACAGATCTTCATCCATGCTTAGCTGCAGTGGTTAGAATGCAGTATTGTAGGCTAACTCACTGCTCGCTGCCAGGAGTTCAATTCTGACCAGCTCAAGGTTGACTTAGCCTTCCAGCCTTCTGAGGTCGGTAAAGTGAGAATCCAGATTGTTGGTGGCAATATGCTGACTCTATAAACTGCTTAGACAGGGCTGTAAAGCACTATGAAGCATATATAAGTTTAAGTGCTATTGCTATTATCATTTAATATGAGTGCATTGGGCTATCAAAACTGCTTGCTTGTTTTAAAGTAAAACTTCTTGTCACCCTAGCATCTTATCTCAAGAACCTCTGAACTAGGAGACATTAGAAAAGTAATGTCTTCCCCAGGTTGGTGTCTTTCATATGTCCCTGGGACTGCAAGTTTCCAAGAGTTGGAGTCACAACGCATCTGGAGTATACTAGATTAGGGAATGCTGTCATAGATAAAGGATCTAAACATTTTGGTTTGTAAGAAAAATTGAGAAATCCCACACTATCATCTGTTACTTGCCTGGATCTTTATAAGTTACAGATTTCTTAGCTCTGAGAGCCTTTCCATGCAATTATTTAAAAAAAAACGTTTTCCTGAGAAGCCCAGGTATCTTTTAGGAGACATAAAAGATAAGCATCATAGATTTCTCATTCCATCTAAACCAGGTTTATGTGGCCGATGGTAGAGGAAGGAATGACAGATAGTGGTCACTGCGCCAATTTGTGGTTATTTTACTCATACTGTAATTCACTTGCCATATGTGCGCTAGGCTTTATACATGCCTTGAGGAAAAAATGTTGAACAAAAGAAAGGAAGTGTTCCTTGATAAGAGAAGTGCCACTAATAAAGTTCTTTTGAAATTAATTGCATTTCTCTCAGAGTTGTTCCATTTTTTTTCTCATCATTTTTACTAACATGTTCATTTCATCAGAAAGCAAAGGAGACACCAAAATTCTTTTTAAAATGGGAACAGCTGAAATCAAACTTGCTATCTCTTCCATTTTCTGATCCTCAGAAGTCTCAGATAACAGCCATAATGACAACGAAGGAAAATATGTTTTCAAAGGGCTGGGAGAAAATTTTGTCATACATACATTGTTGTTTTCACTGCAACCATGATTTAAATTCTACTCTTTCTTTTTTTCTTCCTACTAGGCAGTTGCCATGTTTTTGCCATTGTTATGTTTTAGACTTTCTCTTCTTTTCTTTCTAACTCCCATAGCTTGCCAAATAGCCTGCAATTATACTTATGGTAGAATTGTTGCTTCTGCAGTTTTGCTACAAGCAGTGAAATAAGGTTTATTTTTCAAGGAGTGTTAAAAGCAAAGAATGCATTTCAGAAAACTTTCTTAAACATTCCAGAAAAGACATGGGTGCAGAATTTCATTCATATTAACTTTGCTTTGGGAATACTTGTGCTATATGATGTAGGTGATATTGATACCCAAATTCCTATAAGATATAGGTGATATTTATACTCAATTTCCTCCTTTCCTCTGAAAAACTGCTTCAGAGAACTGGGGAACTTTGCATGGAAAATTAAGGTAAAATTAGGAAAAATAAAGAATCCCTCCCTCCCTCCCTCCTCTCTGTTGGAACAGCCCTTTGAAAAAACAGAGGTTCCTTCATTTGGACAGAGGACAATTTACTTCCTAACTGGTGAGGAATGTATTGCTTGCTGTGTCTGACAGAAAGACAGTAGCAAGACTTTCTAATTTAGGTGACCACACAGGAAAATTTAGAGCAATGGATAAACAGCATGAAAAAGTAAGCACAACTCTTTTATATTCATAGAATAGAATAGAATAGAATAGAATAGAATAGAATAGAATAGAATAGAATAGAATAGAATAGAATAGAACAGAACAGAACAGAACAGAACAGAACAGAACAGAATAGAATAGAATAGAATAGAACAGAATAGAATAGAATAGAATAACAGAGTTGGGAGGGACCTCGGAGGTCTTCTAGTCCAACCCCCTGCTTAGGCAGGAAACCCTACACCACTTCAGACAAATGGTTATCCAACATCTTCTTAAAAACTTCCAGTGTTGGAGCATTCACAACTTCTGGAGGCAAGCTGTTCCACGGATTAATTGTTCTAACTGTCAGGAAATTTCTCCTTAGTTCTAAGTTGCTTCTCTCCTTGATTAGTTTCCACCCATTGCTTCTTGTTCTACCCTCAGGTGCTTTGGAGAATAGTTTGACTCCCTCTTCTTTGTGGCAACCCCTGAGGTACTGGAACACTGCTATCATGTCTCCCCTAGTCCTTCTTTTCATTAAACTAGACATACCCAGTTCCTGCAACCATTCTTCATATGTTTTAGCCTCGAGTCCCCTAATCATCTTTGTTGCTCTTCTCTGCACTCTTTTTAGAGTCTCAACATCCTTTTTACATCTTATATCACCTAATGGAGAGGCCAGACAATAAACAATTGTGATATAAACAATCCAGGTATTCCTAAGAGCAGGAATATAAAACCTGTGGCCCTCCAGATCTTGTTGAATTATATCTCCTGGGCACTCCTAATTATGTCAGTAGGGAGCCCAGATGCAACAGTACCTGGAAGGCCATAGAGTCCCCTCCTTTAAAAATAAGATATGAAAGTGGAACAACAACGTCGCTATAGAGCACTGCACACCAAGACAACTAGACACAAGAACAGTTTTTTCCCGAACGCCATCACTCTGCTAAACAAATAATTCCCTCACCACTGTAAAACTATTCACTAGGCTGCATTACTATTACTATTAGTTTTTCTCATCGTTCCTATCACCCATCTCCTCCCACTTATGACTGTATGACTGTAACTTGTTGCTTGTATCCTTACGATTATTTCATATTGATTGTTTCCTGATTGCTTACTTGAACCCTATGACAACCATTCTTGACAAATGTATCTTTTCTTTTATGTACACTGAGAGCATATGCACCAAAGACAAATTCCTTGTGTGTCCAATCACACTTGGCCAATAAAGAATTCTATTCTATTCTATTCTATTCTATATCTGATAACAAATCTCTTTTCTGCCTACAATATATAGTTATGGACAGTTGCAACCTCTGAAGATGTTTGATAAGTAGAACTTAATAACTTTCTGGAAAGGAATCAAACTGATATAGAAAAGACTCCAGTGCCTCCACACTCATGAGAACGACATCATTGATGAGTAGTGGAGCAACACATTAAACAGCATAGAAGTACAAAGCTGACATCCTTTGGAATTTCTCCAAAGTCACTCATTTTTGCTTACGAGCTAATAAGCATAGGCTGAATTTGCATGGAATCCTCTATTGTGTCTGCATAAAAGCTTTGTTTTTTAAAATGGATGTTGGGAAGGGTATAGCTTGAACTTGCTTTAGCTAGCCACCTGCTGTTAACTGATTTTACTGAAATGCTCTAAAATGTCACCTTTGAAGAACCATTTTAAGGCTATGCTTATTTTTTTAAAAATACACACATCTTGTTTTTCTTGCTATATTAGATATTGGGCCACTGTGAACGTTTCCGTTTGACAAAGCACATGAATAACAGCTAATTATGGAGAAAATATGAATAAAAAAAACACAGCTTATACAAAAATAAACTAAGTAATAAATATAAACAAATGAAATCATTGACTATTAAAGTAATTAGCATGAAAGAGCAGTTCATATTGAATGCAATATTTTCCAAGGGTAGTGACTTTAGTTATATAATTAAAAGTGTTGGAAAATGACTAAGCTAATTAAACTAAAGCCCCCTTAGTAATTTGCTCATTAAAGAGGTTCACATTTCTACATCTATATCAAAGTTACTTGGTGTTTAGTTTAACATCACAGAGGGTAAAATAATCAAGGTTAATTGACATTTTAATCATGAGCATCTTTCAGATGAAAATATCTGCTAGGGGGGAAAAAAACTATACAGCCAGCTTTTGAGGGAATTCACTTAATATACAAATGGAAAAACAAAGTACAAACCATTCTTAAGTTAATATTCTTTCTGAAAGTTCAATATGTATGCTTATAAAGTATTTTATCTTTCATTGGGTATTTATTGATATTATCATTTTTACAGGTAAAGTGCAACATTTCTGATGCAGCCATGCTATCAATCAAGGCATACAGTATATATCTGATGTAAAATGGAATGGACTCTTTCTTACTGTGAATCCAGATTCAGTGACACTTATTGCTTAGATGCTTGAATAGGACAGTGGCCAATATCAGTGGCCATTGATCAACTTATAAATTTGTACCAGTCAAAATGATAATTCAGACCAAGCATTTCACATTTTCAGATCCTTGTATAACATTCTTGATTAAATTAAATACTGAGTAACTTTGATACAAATGTAATGTAATCACATATGAACCAGAACTAAGCTAATAGAGTGACCCCGATGATTTATGAAATGGATGAACTATGGTTGTTCAGTTCAAACTTCTGATCAATGCAGGAACCCAAATTAAATCCTTCCCAACAGATGGCTGATCAACCTCTTGAATGCATCCAGCAAATGAAAGCTCACCAACTCCCCTTCTTACTGGTTTCACTACTGATTTTTACATTTTGATTACCTTATATACTAATGTATAAACCCATCTGAAGATAACCCAACCTTTCTGTATGTTTTAATTTTCACAAATGCTTATTGCAGATGATATTTTTTTCATGGTTAAAAAATTCAAGGGTCAGCTTAGGCATGAATAGGTTTATCTGCTAGTAAATATGAGATATAAGGGTATTTTAAAAAGTATTATCTATATATACTCACAGATAACCCATTCATGAATAAGCCAAACACAATTGCAGATGACTTAGGGGGCGCTAAGAGGCAAGGGGAAGGTGGGGGGAGCGCGAAGAGGCAAGGGGGGCAGCAGGGAGTGCTAAGAGGCCATGTGGAAGGCAGGAAAGCATGTTGGGACAGCGGGGAAGGGAGGTAGCAGCCTACTCCCTTCCCTGCAGCCCTGCCATGCTTGGCGGCCTTCCATGCGGCCTTCCCGGTTGTCCCCCATGCTCGCTTGCCTTCCAAGGTCGGCATCCAGCCCGGCCAGTGGGTGGGTGGGTGGGCAGCCCTTGGTGGAAATGCAGATGCTGAGAGGGGTGGCGGAAGGGCAATTGGATGTCTCGGAGCTTCTGCGCATGTGCCCACCCCATTTCTGCAAAGGCAGAGCCCCCCCTTGCAGGGCAATCCAAAGAGGGGAGGGGGATGCTACAGAAAAGGCTGCCTTCCACCCGTGCTGGCTCTGCGGCGCCTGGGGCTCCGAAGCAGCCCACTGGCTTCTCACCCAGTCACCTGCCTGCTCTCTTTGTGGATTGGCCCGGCACCACTCTGGGAACTTGGCCCACGGTGCCAGGTTGGAAGCCAGTGGGCTGCTTGGGAGCCCCAAGTCCCACAGAGCCAGCACGGGAGGCAGGGGTGGAAGGCGGCCTTATCTACAGCATCCCCCTCCCCTCTTTAGATTGCCCTGCAGGGCTCTGCAGAAATAGTGCGGGCGGTTTGTATGGAGGATTGGCGGGGGGGATGCGCGGCCCTCTGGGATGGAGATCTGGGCAAGAGAAGGCACAATAGGCTGCACTGTCCCCACCCCTGACCTGAGGGCAAGAGAAGAGGTAATGGATGGAAGCTTAACAAAGAGAGATCCAACCTAGAAGGGGAAATTTTATGTCAGTGAGAACAATTAATCAGTGGAAATGCTTGCCTCCAGAAGTTGTGGGTGCTCCACCACTTGAAGTTTTTAAGAAGAAATTGGACAGCCATCTGTCTGGAATGGTATAGGATCTCCTGCTTGAGCAGGGGATTGGTTCTTCCTCTTTTCCTTCTCCTTCTTATATTGGCCATCTCCCAATGATTCTAGACATATTAGTTGGTTCAGCTTCTTAATTTGTGCAACACATGTATTTCTGTCAAATGGAACTTGCGGGAAGTTGCAAAACTAACATTTCCCCCACCCCACACAGATTCACATAGATTCAGATGGATGACTTGCCAGGAATCAAGTTGAGCTTGAAAAAGCATTTATATTTATTAGTTTTGAATAGTGTAATTATATTTGTGTTTCAATGGATCGTGTAATTCATGCTGGAAAACACTGTGATTTGGAAAAGCTTTCTTCAGACCAAAAAAGAAGTAGCTGACATTGAGATAGGATAATAACAATGGGAGAGGTGACGTTTGTGGATTTTTATATGTCATCAGAAATTCAGTGGCAGAGGTGATCTACTGAAGAGCTGCTAGCAACTCATATGTGGCCTCAAGGCTGCAGATTTCCCATCTCTGATTTAAATCCCTATCTCCCCTTGAGATTCCTCTTTGGGCATCACTATTTCCTACACTGAGCTGGATTCTTTGGGATCTTTCGAATCAATAATTATGATTCGAAAACAATATCAATAAATTCAGAAATGCTGATTTGCTGCTGCTACTGGTATTGATAGTTCTCTTTGACTTGTTTTGGAATTTAGATAATAACAAGAAAAGACATTACAAAAAGGTGCTCAGTCAATGACAGAACCCACAATGGGTTCCCTTGTGGTTCTGAGATAAGGATCAGATAAGGAGCTCTGTGTGATAGGCAAATGGGTTATATGCTTGTTATGGATAGGAAGAGAAAATATTCAAGGTAGGTGTTTATAAAGAAAGGAATAGATAAATGGACAATTTTTAAGTTTGGAAGTGGATAACAATATAACAATAACAATAACAACAGAGTTGGAAGGGACCTTGGAGGTCTTCTAGTCCAACCCCCTGCCTAGGCAGGAAACCCTACACTACTTCAGACAAATGGTTATCCAACATCTTCTTAAAAACTTCCAGTGTTGGAGCATTCACAACTTCTGGAGGCAAGCTGTTCCACGGATTAATTGTTCTAACTGTCAGGAAATTTCTCCTTAGTTCTAAGTTACTTCTCTCCTTGTTTAGTTTCCACCCATTACTTCTTGTTCTACCTTCAGGTGCTTTGGAGAATAGTTTGACTCCCTCTTCTTTGTGGCAGCCCCTGAGATATTGGAACACTGCTGTCATGCCTCCCCTGATCCTTCTTTTCATTAAACTAGACATACCCAGTTCCTGCAACCGTTCTTCATATGTTTTAGCCTCCAGTCCCCTAATCGTCTTTGTTGCTCTTATCTGCACTCTTTCTAGAGTCTCAACATCCTTTTTACATCGTGGCGACCAAAACGCCTTACCACACTTGGAATACTGCACTTGGATAGGCTCGTATGCATCAGTAAAGTATTAAGACTTCACTATTATATCTGATGTTACCCGTTCATCAGTTTAAATTCATATTAGTTTATGATATTAACTATTATTATTTCGGAATTTCTGAATCCAGTGAATTCCTTTAACAATGCATCTTTGTTGCATTGCTCTCAAAATAGCATGTGGGGTGGGGGGAAAGAAATGAATTAAGTCTGAGACATGAAAAAAAAAATCAGCATCCTCTATTTTTGTTAAAGAACTTGAGAAAAAGGAAGTGAGTCTGAATCTTTCACTGAGAATTCCTGTGCCTGCTTAGGTTCACATCATAATGAATTCCTGCAATAGGATAAAATAGTTAATTGTTTTCTTGGTGTGCCTAATGATCTGTTGACAAACATGTGTGATAAGGGATTTCCAGAAAGAAAGTCCAAGAGGTAACCAGAACTTTTCCTCTGAACACACCAAAATAAATAAAACCAGGAAGTTTTGAGGGCCATGTCAATATTACAGATTGGCAGGAAAAAGAAAAGAAAGAAAAAGAAGAAAAGGTGATATAAGATAGACCCCTTCTTTCCTCATCTCCACTCTTTCTCTGTAACTCCAGTGCAGTTCTCTCAAGCTTGGATACAAACATTTAAGCCTTGTGAAAGCTTATTCCGAAGGAGATATAAACCTTTTAAGCCCATTAGTTCCTTTCAAATTCAAATAAAAATTCAGAAGAATCTGGCCAGTCTGATGATGATGATTGGTTGGTTGGCTTTTGAGACATACCAGGAAACTTATCTCACTTAACTCTATTGGCTGTGGGAATCACAAGAATACCAATTACTTATTGGCATAGAAATAAACATGAATGCAAATAGAAAGAATCCAACTTGCTTTCCCCCCCTAAACACTGAGTGGGTTTTCATTATTAACAAGATAAGGAGCACCTGTGCACACGGGACATTGCTATCAGATCAGATGGGTGCATCAATAGGCACAGTACACGTTTACATGTTTGATTGCTCAGGATACATACGTGAGAACTGCTAGTAGTTATTAACATATAAGGAGGATGTATAAGTTCAGCTCTTTTCCTTTAATTATGCCTAGTTTCATTCTGCCATGAAAATGCTATGTGGAATTAAGCAAACTTTTCTTAAAAGTCCCATGTTTATCTACCTCCAATTCAAGTAAAAAATTTTGGAGAGGAAAAAAAAGTCTAAAAACATAATGACAGCATCTTCCTATTTTCTTCTCAATGGGATACTCCTGTAATATATACTAAAAAGAAGCTTTTGTGCACAACGATCATTTTGCCTGAATACGTAAGTGGGGCGCAAAACTAGGGATTTTTTTTTGTCTCCAAAGAGATTATTATTGTGCGGTAAGAAGAAGCATGACTTATTTATCTCACCATCTGAAGAATCATCTCTCTTCTCACCCAGCTGACTCTGCCAACTAACAGTCGGAGTGACAAAAGTAGGGTACAGAATTGGATTCAGATAGAAAAATCAATGCAATTCTTTCTTCCCACCCCAAAAACCTGCAACTGGAGGAAAGAATTGACTATTAATGGCTCAGAGATATATTATTTGCCTTTCATCAATTCATACATCTTTGTGTCGCTGAATAATTTAGATCTAAATGGGTAAACAGAAGTTTGCTTAAAATTGTGTTGCACAAGTCTATGCCACAGGTACAAAATGTTTTCTTTTTCTCTTCCTGTTGTTTCAAAGCTACTTAATGACTGAATGCTGAATACTGGGGACAATCATAAGCACTTAGGACACAATTAAAAAAAGAGAGAAGGGAAAGAAATGGAAATGTTGCGAGCCATTTATGTTGCTTACTTTTTCATATGGAAAACAAGCTTCATAAAGAATTTTCTTTTGTGATTCATCAGACTGTGTTAAAAGTCTCTTCCCACTACTTTCAAGAGATGACTTATAGCTTTGCAAAGAAGGAAAGAGCTTGAGGGAATAGACTTGGAGAAAGATTTAATAGAAATGTTAAAAAACGGCATACTTCTTGCTGTTAATTAACATCAGGAACTTAAATAAAATGTTGCTGTCATAACACTGTCTTCCGGAAAAATTATGGTGTGTCCTGACTATGATTATTAATAAGATGTTGCTCCAAGGGACTTCCTGTAGGTGGTAGAATCAAAATAGACATATTGTTTGAGATGTGTATAAGGTCTGCTTTATTTCAATCAAAGATTTATCCAAACAGTGCTTTGATGTGTCTATCAAACTAAAAGGTATCTCAGTTTTAGATGCTGCATCAGAGCCATTGTGTCATTCTTGTGTTATGAACTGACCATTTTGTATCTCTAATCTTCAATAGTGTTCAAGGTATGTTGTTCATGTGCAGCACATATGAATGATATTCATATGTGCTGCACATGAACAACATACCACTGATATGAATCAGTGTGGTAAAGCAAAGCAGTCCATCCAGTATCTTTCCATGGCAAAGACAATCTCAAAGGAGAACACTGTTGATGATCACAATTGTAATAGTTCTGTGAATCAAGTGCCCATCTTTCCATAGCCCTCATATATCCATCTGTCTCAAACTTTCAGACATGTTTCACGCTATTACAAAAAAAAAAATCACGTGAATTGGTACATAATAGTGATACTCATTATTTCAGTTACTAGCAAAAAGGGCTACTAGAAAGGAAAACTAGGTTTGCCTCTTTTCAGGAGGACTTCTGACCAAGATTGAGTGTTACAACAACATTGAAAAAAGTTACTGATGATCAGTTTTCACACTTATGACCCTTGCAGCATTTCTACAGTCATGTGATCAAACTTCAGGGCTTGGCAACTGGTATGTATTCACAACGATTTCAGAGCCCTGATGTCCTGAGATTGTCATTTGTCAACTCCTCACAAGCAACATCAATGAGGGAAACCAGAGTTGCTTAACAACTGCACGATTCACTTAACAACTTTAGTGATTCACCTAACATCCATAGCAAAAAGGTCAAAAAATGACTCATTTAACAATTGCTTGGGAAGGGGCGTGGCCAACATCCCAGCGCTACAGGTGTCTTCCATGCTCCACAGGAAACCCCGAAGCCCAGCTGTTTGGGGTCCTAGAAATGGACTGGAACCAGGTCAGAGCCACCCTGGAGGGGTGGTGAAGAAGAGAGGCACCAGTTGGTGGTCTGGGGGGGTTTGCAACCCCCCAGGGAGCCGGCACCAGCCTCTCAACCAGCAGCTGTGGAAGACAACTCTGTCGCCATTAGCTGGGATGGCCACGATCGGAAACATTGGAATAGAGAGATCGATGCTGGAATGAAGGTAGGGATTTGAGTTGCTCGTCTGTTAACCATAAAATGGATTATGATTAGATGTACTCAGGGAAGGACAAGAGGGAGGAAGAGGAAGTAGAAAGGAAGGGGAGAGAGGGAGGAGGGAAGTAGGAAAGAGGGAGAGAGGGAGAAAGAAGGTAGAGGGAAGAGAGGGTGATAGAGGGAGGTGAGTAGTATGAAATATAGAGGGGAAACAGACGGGAGATAAAAGTACAAAAGGTGCAAAATTAGGATATTTGTTTATGGCATATTGGACAGAAATGTATAATTATGTATGTTTTGATATGATTTATGGTATATATATGAATGTCTATGTAAAGTTGGTAAAAAAAAACAATTGCTTGCTTAGCAACAGAAATGTTGGGCTCAATTATGGTTGCAAGTCAAGAACTCCCTGTATTTTGATTATTTTTTTTTTGAATTCAGTAATTGAGTCAACACGGTCTAGAAAAGACTTATGGTTATTTAAATGAAAACATCCACCTTATTATAGAAGATAGCAGAGTTCCCACAACCATGAGAAGTCATTGAATTGAAATGGCAAATCTTTATGCAAATTACATGCATTCTGGAGACTTAGAGGAATTTTTTGCACTCTGTTGTTTGTTCGTTTACTAAGTTCATTGCGGTGCATAATGCTGAGATTCTCAGAGCAGGAGGTCCTAGCGAGGAAAAGCATTGAAAAGCCTTCTGACTTAAAATTTGCAGAGTTTGTTTGCTGTGTTAGACTTCACCAAATGATAAGGCTATTTCAAAACTATAAAACTCCAAGGTCCATGCACTTATGGCATGGCACCAAAGAAAATTCAAAAGAAAATGAAGTCATAATCAACAGCATATGCTGATACCTAGCATTTTCAAATAATTTCTCTTACACTGTTTTCTTCTTCTGGCTTCTCTTGTTGTTAGGACCTTGGGGTACCCTGCCCACAAACATAATTGTTTGAAATCTCTAAGAATTATCACACTGTGTAAACTGTGGAAACCTCAAAGTGACCTTTGGAGACTATTCTATTGTCCACACTGGGACATGACCTCCCAGAAGATGCTGGCAACTGACATGGGCTTCACTACTATTTCTTTGTTACATTCAGTGGTCAGGATCAAAGTGAAATGACAGTAATTTTCTTTACCTACATATCATTATTAGCTTGGTGCAAAGTTTTGTCATCAAAGCAGAGGGATGTGCTCTGTCCTTTAGAGGCTACTATTAAAATGCAGAAGGGAAAGATCACATTTTATTGGTTTAGCCTTTCCCTGCACTGCCTATAAAAACAGACAGTGCTTTAAAACGTCTCACTAATGTTCATTTTCCTGAGGGTGCAGCTGACCTCTCATTGTTTACAACTTGGCTGTTAGTTAGGACTAATTAACTTTGTGTTTGTTGTTGGGATACCCTAATCTAGGTTTAATCTTAAATATGTTGAAGAAATATTGTATCAAGCAGAAACAACTACTCTAAGCATGCACAGCTATAGAAGGATCTCTTTGTGACCACCCTGCAAAAACGTTTTATTATTCTATGCTTTTTTGGATTGGGAAAATAATTGAAGACAAGAAGACTGTATGAATGTTGGCAGTGTTTGAACATAGTGAAAAATTTTATTCCCTTCCCTGTAATGTGTCATTATGAAGTTAAAGGTCAGAAATAGAAGATAAATGTTTTGGATAAATAATAGTTTTGTTAAGTGTCAATAGTTGTAGATATTTAGCCATAAAGCATATTCCAGGCAGTTTCTCTAAGTAAGTCAGGTAAACCAGACAGGAGACACAACTAGAGGAATGCTACTCTATTGTAAGGTTACATTAACAGAATCTTGCAAGATTGAAGATCCCTATGTGCCATCACTAGTATGGGTCCACTTCTTAAATAAAACTGCACCTTCTCATTTGATATTCAGGGAACTACTTAAGACCTGACTTTTTCAGAGAACATTGTGGACTGAGGACTTGAATAGCAATAGCAATAGCACTTAGACTTATATACCGCTTCATAGTGCTTTACAGCCCTCTCTAGTGGTTTACGGAGTCAGCATATTGCCCCCAATAATCTGGGTCCTCATTTTACCGACCTCAGAAGGATGGAAGGCTGAGTCAACCTTGAGCCGGTGAGATTTGAACAGCCGAACTGCTGAACTAGCAGTCAGTTGAAGTAGCCTGCAGTGCTGCACTCTAACCACTGTGCCACCTCGGCTCTATGGAATGGAATGGAAAAAGGCACCTTAGAAGAATGATAAGCACTGGTAACAATTGCTATGTTGCATTGTGTTTTGATTTTATACATATAATATTTTACATTTTCATAAATATGTAGTGTTGTAATAAAGATGATGATGTGTATGTTGATGATCTTGTAAATACCACTTAAATACAACTGATTGAAGTAGCATAGAAGCTGCATGTAAGACAGACAGAAAGTGTACAAACATGAGTTTTATGCTTTTTAAGTTCAACAGAACAGTGCAGAATTATAAGAGCTGTGGTAGCACAGTGGTTAGAATGCAGTATTGGGATTGCTCAAATATTGTCTTAAAGCTTCTGTCATAGAATTTGAGCTAATACACCCTCCAGCTCTTGACTTAGTTTTCACTACCCAGGTTTATAGTTCAGTCCTATCATTAAACACTGAAGTTGTGGCAAATAAAATTGCGAAATTCCTAAGGAAGAGCTGTGGGACAATAACCTGTATTCAGGTTATTGTTCAGGGATGTTAAAGAATTTTGCTTGCACTGCTAACTAATCTGGATGTTATGTAACCATTGCATTTTGCAAAAGCATTAATCCTGCTATCAAACAAATAAATAAATAAATAAATAAATATGTTTTTCTGTTAAAAGTTGCAAAAGACTACCAGGGGGAAAAATTATGGAAAGAACCTGCTTTATTTATTTATTTATTTATTTATTTATTTATTTATTTATTTATTTATTTATTTATTTATTTATTTATTTATTTATTTATTTATTTATTTATTTGTCAGCAAGTGCAAGGAAACAGGACACATGAAAAAATGGCACAAATAAATGGATATAAAGAAGCAAAACATAGCCATAAACACATAAAACGAGTACATACAAATGGATACAGTAGGACAGGGATGGTAGGCACGTTGGTGCGCTTATGCACGCCCCCTTAGGGACCTCTTAGGGACCTCTTAAGAAACGTGTAAGGTCCACGGTAGACAGTTTAAGGTAAAAGGTATGGGGGTTGGAGAAACTAACAACAGGATCAGGTAAAGTGTTCCAGACATTTACTACTCTATTGCTGAAGTCGTATTTTCTGCAATCAAGATTAGAGTGGAATACATTTAGTTTGTATCTATTGATAGCCCTAGTGTTATTGCGGTTGAAATTAAAGTAGTCGTTAACAGGTAGGACATTAAGGTAGCAATAGCACTTAGCAATAGCACTTAGACTTATATACCGCTTCATAGTGCTTTACAGCCCTCTCTAAGCGGTTTACAGAGTTCAGCATATTGCCCCCAACAATCTGGGTCCTCATTTTACCCACCTCAGAAGGATGGAAGGCTGAGTCAACCTTGAGCTGGTGAGATTTGAACAGCTGAACTGCTGAACTAGCAGTAGCCTGCAGTGCTGCATTTAACCACTGCACCATCTCGGCTCTTAATGGTAGATGATCTTGTGTACTAAACTTAGGTCAGAATGTAGACGGTGTAGTTCAAGGTTATCCAGGCCTAAAATTTCAAGTCTACTGGAATAAGGAATTTTATTGCGAGCAGAAGAGTATTAAAGAATGAAAACAAAATTTCATTACAACATTTCTGAGAACCATACCTCACTGTATTTTGAACACAGGCCTTTGCCATGTGTCAAAACTGAAACATCAGCTTGGATTCACATCTTCTCCCATTAGCTTAAGATCCTTTTCTTTCCAGTCATTTTGGTTCCTCTAATGATGACCGACAGCTTCCAATGTTCTTGGAGCCAGGCAATACAAGCCAAAAAATAACTCTATGGCTATTCATGGCGAACTATCACCTTGAGAGGCTGTGAACATCCTCTAACTGATCTCAGATAGTGAGCCATTGATTTAGAGCTGCAAGCCAGCTTCTCAGCCCTACCAAAAAACACATTCTTGAACCATTCCATACATCTTCTCCAACCAGCCAGATATCTCAGCCAGATATCTTTAGCCAAATTCAATGTCCTTCTAAGTGCTATGACTGAAGGAAGATACAAAATAATCCCCCTTGAATAAGGTGACTAGACGTCCCACTTTTGGTGGGACAGTCCCGCTTTTTAATAATTTGACCCGCGTCCCGTGGCGTTTCAAAAAAGTCCCGCTTTTTGAATTTGAATTTGCCCTGCACACCCCTCTGCCTCCTGCCTCGCTTGCCTCCTCCTGCCAGGTGGGGAGGGAGGGCAGTGAGAGGGGCAGCGGCGGTCTTGCCTGTTTGTCACTGCAGAGCTGAAGAAGCTGGTGGCGTTCACGGCACGGGGCTTCCCCCGCCCGCTTTCCCCGGCCGCCGGGATGCTGCCATTTGCGTTCTTTTGCCCTCTGCGCAAGCAGAATGCTTTGCGCATGCGCAGAGGGCAAAAGAACACAAATGGCAGCATCCCGGCGGCCGGGGAAAGTGGGCGGGGGAAGCCCCGTGCCGTGAACGCCAACAGCTTCTTCAACTCTGTGGCGACGAACAGGCAAGACCGCACCAGTAGGAACCCACCCCTGGCTGCGATAAAAGGGGGTGTTTGGGGGGGTGCACAAAGCTGCAGGATAAGAGAGACGGACCCCTCCCGTCTTGCTCCCCTAGAAACACCCCCCTCAATGGTGTCCCGCTTTACAAATATTAAAATCTGGTCACCTTACCCTTGAACAGAGATTGTGTTCATGTGGTGGTGGAATAATTGAATTGATAGAACATGTTATGCTCTAATGTCCTCTCTATGCAGGACCATGCCAGGAATTATTATTTCCACAGTTTACTAAATACTCTGGTCATTCTACTTTGTCTTATCTTAAATGTTATTATCAGATCAATCTGATTTCACAGCCAAGTACTGCACAATAGTCTGCACAGTACTCAGTAGTTTTAACTCTAAACTTTTTTTAGATATTTTAGAACTTTTAGAATACACACACACACACACACACACACACACACACACACACACTTTTTCCCCATTTTAATTTGCGGCGATTTCTATATTCTATTTGCTGGTCTATAACTAAATAAAGATTTGATTGACTTTACAAAAATGGCAGCCAAGTTATATTAACAGCTACATACATTAGACAAAGTTATGGAGAAAGAATGCATATATAAAAAGATACTCTGAATGTAAACAGTTATGATTTTTTTTCTATACAGTTACAATTTTGCTTTATAAAAAATGACCATAACATTATAAAAGGCAAACAGACCAGGCAAACCTTTAACTAACCTCAAACCTATTAATTCTTATTCATAATGACTTCAAGGACAAGTTCATGTAATTTTTCTTGGCAGCAATGAGGAAATGTATTGCATCTATCTCCCTCTAGGATGTTTTTCTACTACCCAGGGTAGCTTATAGACCTGGCATTCCCTGATAGGTTCCCATTCAAGTGCTACCTGGGTATGACCTTGAATAACTTTTTGAGTCCACCCAGAGAAATTTTACTACATCTCATCAAAAGCAAATTTGACAGTTTCATTCTTACTTCCAGCTAAGTGTGAATAGCAGCCATATTAACAACGTGTTTCAAATGTTCTTCTTTATCCTGACTGCACATTATATAGAAAATATAATCTGATACATTGAAAGGATGCAAAATTAGGGATGACAGTTGTATATAACTTAATGATTTGTGTAAAACACCTTCTTGGGTTTTTTTTCAATTCATGATATATAACTTGCAAAACGTAGATGAAATCCTTAGAAAACGTGAATTCCAGTAGAAGGAAACCGCTTATGCAAGAATAGTTATAAAAGATTCTCTAGATGGATTATGCCCAAATGCATATAGAAACATAATTTCTTATACAAGCTACAGCTTAATGCTGCTTTAAAAACACATTTTAATGAGAGTTAAATAATTTGCCATCATCAGCTTTTAATGGCGTCATTAATTCTCAGTTGTGCTAAAAAAAAAGAACATTATTAACTTTATGCATCAATACGGAGGAAGCACAAACAACCATTTGCTTGTTGTTGACATTATTCTAATTTCAAATGGACATGAAACCCAGACTCTTTGTAATTATGCACGAATTACAAAAATGACCATAGAATTGCTACATATTGAAAGAAGCTATTTGCATTAGATAATAAATTGGCTGCAAGAAAAGCAGAGGTAGAATTTCTGTAAGAGCCACAAAAGTGGTTTTAATGCAATCTCATGTCCTCATATATCAATTAAAATAATATATGAAACATTGATTTAATCAAGCCAATCCTTTTTCAGCGGCTTTCCTCTCAAAGTGAGACTTTCTTTTTTTCCCAATGGGAGGGAGAAAAGATAGCTTCTGTTGTGCTTTAGTAACACTCTGTGAAGACCTCTTTTGTATATTTTGCATACGGAATACAACTGACCCAGCCCCGTCTCTGAAATATTCCAGAGTTCGGTCAGTGTGGATGAGTACTAATCAATCTTGTTGAATGTTACTAAGGTCCCCAAATCAGGGGTGGGTTCCACTTACCTTCGCCACCAGTTCGCATCGCGATGTTTCACGTGTGTGCGTTCCCTTGTGCGATTTGGCTTCCGCGCATGCTCAGAAGCAGGAATTAGCCCGAAACACAGCTGAGGAGCTCATCAGCTGTGCTTCAGGCAAAGAAATAAAGGACAGAATTCACCCGCGGGCGGGCAGGAGGCCCCTTTTTCAAGCCGCAGAAGGGGAAAAATTTGCAAAAAAAAATGGCAGCGCGCACGGAACGGCACTGACAGTGATGTCACAAGCGGGTCGCTACCGGTTCGGGTGATCTGGTCCGAACCGGGAGGAACTCACCCCTGCCCCAAATAAGTAGTTTCTCAGTTTTACATAAAGCTATAAATAATACTAGTCACTTTTAATTGATTGACTTGCAATACAGAGTTTCACTAACATTAGGGCTATCAGATCCGGGCTGCAAAACTTTGGACAATCCTTCTGAGAGTAAGAAAAACGACCACTATCATCTTTTCGTTGCTGTCTGTTGGTGGCCTGGACTTTTGCAGTCCTGATATTGCACTTCCATGCAATGGTTTTGTGGGAATCTCAACATTTATGCAGTCTCCAACTTTTGTTATAATGTATCTGAAATTTTACGATTACCTGTTGCGGTGCGGGGGTAGGTATATAGCTAAAGGCATCCAATTTGGATTAAAAGTCCTCAGGAGGGGTAGTGGGGAAAAGAAGTTTCAAAAGACCAATATTTAAAGGGTGTTGATTTATGTAAATAAATAATTTATGAACTTGTTCTTGTTCTCTCCTGTCAGCCAGATGCTTCTAGGTTTCCACTGCCAGGCGATGTCAGCTGTGAAGCATAATAGCCTTGTGCTGCACACAGAAATAAGAACATAAATATTTTAAAAATCTTGCTAGAGGAAGTAAGGAGAATGGAGTTTGGAGGGGAAAGGGAAAGCAGGGAGAGATTTTACTGCTGTATTCAGAGTCTAGTGCAGGTTTACATATTTTATGGCTCAGCGTTATCTATCATGGAGGCAAGGACACCTTTTTAGTCAATTTTTTTTAAAAGTAACCCTCCTAACAAGGTTGACCCACTGAAGGCTTTTCATGCAATTTGTTGAAGACATCTGGTGAAGCTTTCTAGAAGATGAACACCCGGCAGAATGTTCCTCTGGTATCCGTTGGCATGGCAACCAGCACAAGACTATTCAATATCAGCAGGTTTTCAAAGGTTAAGGCCTAGTTGAACATCCATTTGGACTCCTATCCTGAAAAAAATATTTATTTATTTTTTAGCTGGTACTATCCTTCAGGATTGAGACTGAATGGGTACTTACAAAAGTGGCTCTATTCGGTGTGGCTTTGTTTTGCTTTTTAAACAGGAGAGGTAATGAGGAAGTCAATAGGGGGGAACAAAATGGCTATCACTTTACTGAAAGAAGGATCATTAGAACATCTGTCAGTGCAATGTAAGAGAAGAAAATATGTTATTATCAAACTTTAATATGTTAATTACTACAAGGCACCAGTGGGCAAATTATACAACATCATTATGTATTATTAAATATGCAAAAAAATAGCAGTTTTCAACCCTCTCTTCCTTTTATTCCTGCCAGCAATCATTTAGTGAAATATTCCTATTTTGTTGTATCATCTCTCTTTCACTTAGTGCATCGTATATTATTTTATATTTGTTCTAAATTATGAATATAGTCTTGTTCTAATAGCAAGGGAATGGAAAGGATAGCATTCAATCCATAAGAAACAGATTATAACTCCAAATTTATTATTTTTGCTAAAATGACATTCATAAAAAAATGATAATTGTGTTGAACACGCAAATAAATATAGATTCTCAGGCTGTCATGCTTATATTGGTCATGATTATGAGAACGCATGTTTCTCTAAAATTATGACAGAGAAACTGAAATTCTTTACAAAGTAAAGATAAATTATGTGATATGCATAATTAAATGTATGTCTGCATATCTGAATGCCAACTGCGGCTTCCATGCCTATTGCAAATAAACTAATCAATCTGATGCAACGAAGATAAGTACAAATTTTCTTTCATTTGTACTGCATTGCTGACTTCCCAAACCTCCATACATATCAGTGAGCCTGTGTTTTTCTAGTTTAGAACACACCTCTCTCTCTCTCTCTCTCTCTCTCTCTCTCTCTCTCTCTCTCTCACACACACACACACACACACACACACACACACACACACACACACACACACATACACACACACACACACAGAGAGAGAGAGAGAGAGAGAGAGAGAGAGAGAGAGAGAGAGAGAGAGAGAGAGAGAGAATGTGTATACATATAGAATATCATTATATCATATGATGACATTCTTTGAATCAGTTAAATAAATCTCTATTGTATACTACATGGAAGTTAATGTAATTTAAAATGTAATACCTCAAAGATTGGAAGAGATTCCAACTACATAATTCTGGCATTTTAAATATTTTGCTATAATTGTTTCATTGAATATTTTCATTTTCTTAATGTAAAGAAATATATATACACATACACACTTTTTATATATACACTTTTTCATGACATCTTTTTTGTGCTCTTAAGAATGTGTGTGTGTGTGTGGATAGATAGATAGATGATAGATAGATAGATAGATGATAGATACTGTAGATAGATGATAGATAGATAGATATAAAACTCAAAGAGCACAAAACAGATGTCATGAAAAAGTGCATAAAACCAAGTTAGTTTAAGAAGGAAAAAAAGAATTTGAGTTAATTTGAAAATGCCAGATTTGTCTATTCTTAATCAAGTCTGTTTATTGTTCTAATTGTGGAAGGAGGAGAAAGGAAAGGGGGTAAGGAAATATATTAGTTATACCACCAACAGAAGAGAATATCTGCAGCTCAGGGGTGAACTATGGAGTCCTTGGTGGTCTCTGACCTTGGTTATTCTTTGCAGTTTTTTTCATTACCCATCTAGGTATTATCTTTAGTGTTAGAGGGGAGTGGGCTTTGTTCTCTGTTTATATACAGTAGCTTTGTCCTGTCAGTGTTACGGGGAGTGGGGGGACTCCCCGCAACACAGCTGAAGTGGTGCAGTGGTTAAATGCTGCGACTGCAGGCTGACTGCTAGTTCAGCAGTTCAGCTGTTCAAATCTCACTAGGCTCAAGGTTGACTCAGCCTTCCATCCTTCCGAGGTGGGTAAAATGAGGACCCAGATTGTTGGGGGCAATATGCTGAACTCTGTAAACCGCTTAGAGAGGGCTGTAAAGCACTATGAAGCGGTATATAAGTAAAGTGCTATTGCTATTTTTTCCTTGGAGAAAAGGAGAAAACCAAGAAGAAAATAAGGAGGAAAACAGTACCAAAACTGCATACAGGAAACAATGCCATGGTAATACCAACATCCTCGCCAACACTGGCAGGGCATATTACTCTACGTCAACAGTGATCAAATCCTGTACTCACTAGCACTAGCACTCATGATGCTACCTAGCTGGGTAAGGGAATATCTGCAAGAAAACAACCAAGCTCAGAGAATACCAAGGACTCCATTAGCTATATCAGTGTGTTGCAAAGAATTATGTGACAATGTACAGACTTTTATATTCTACTCCTTTACCTATTTCACCAATAGTATTCATTTTTGATAGGGTGTATTTTGATCCATGATGCTTTGCAGAAATTACTCACATAATCTTAGTACCCATGGATAACAGGGAATAAAACTGGACCTCTGGACTGCTGTCACTTCACTGCTGCCTCCAGAGCAACTGTATGATTATCACGGACATCTGCAAAAGGTGCTTTCAGTCAGCGATGCATGTATCACACAAGCAGGGAACTTCCTGTCCAAATAGCTATGCTTAAAATATAGCCATGGTGAGCAAGGGTCAAATATGTGATCAATATATGTAACTACCATTGGTCATTTGCTTCTATTATGATATATGTCAAATGCACTTTGATATTCACGAATCCATGCTTTGAATTCATTTATCCTGCTGATTTCTCCTGCTTTTGCTTTTCATTGAAAGTTTAAGGAGCTATTGAAAGAACTAAAAATATAGACCTTCATTAATGTATTGTTATTTTATTTTTTTTCTAGTGCATCAGAGGTTGCCTACTTACTTTTAAATGTGTATGTTCGGGTTTCACAGAGACAATATTTATTTTTAAAGTTCATGCTTAAATTTTAGCAAAAACATTGTGGCAAACTGGGCAAACGTTTCCAATCCGTCTGGATTATTGCATATGGACTATAAAACCAGATGTAAAACTTAGCTTTGGTGGCATTTTACTAAGCCATCTTGGCAGCAATGAGGAACCTGGTCCTCATTAAAAGCTCTCTCTCATCCCTCACAAAGGTGTCTTTGAACTACTTATTCAGAAGCAAGGAAAACTGAAGGCAGAGATTCAAATAAAAGATATGCACAAATGGGAGAGAGGTTTGAGGGCAGCTGGACATTTGCATGCCATTTTTCCTGCAATAGTTTCCAGGAGCAAAGAAACATGTTATTCCTTAAAGTGAGCAGCTGCTTCTTTCTTTGGCAGCAAATCCCGTTGTGAAGCAAACAGATTGGCAGGTGCGCTTGCAATTCTCTTTCTGGTACTCATATGTCATCTCTGGATTGGAGATGATGTTGCAAAGGGGGGAGGGGGGAGGGAGGAAGGAAGAGCACATGACAATCTTGAATGGACTCTTCCCTGTATCCTCTCCAGTGGTGCCGGCTGGGATTGATAAGAAGTGTAGTCTAACACATTTGGACATCTATCAGATATAAAAGGCTGATTTAATGCGCCTTTAATTTAGGAAACATCAAGTCCATTCCTGTTCCATGTCTGCTTCTCATAGATCCAGTTATTGTTATTACTCAATCAACCACCTTCATTGCGCTGTTCCCCCACTGGGGCCCAAGCCGACTGGCAGAGCAATAGAAATAGCACCTAGACTTATATACTGCTTCGCAGTGCTTTCCAGCCCTCTCTAAGTGGTTTACAGAGTCAGCATATTGCCCCCAACAATCTGGGTCCTCATTTTACCCACCTCAGAAGGATGGAAGGCTGAGTCAACCTTGAGCCTGGTGAGATTCGAACTGCTCAATTGCTGGCAGCCGGTGATCAGCAGAAGTAGCCTGCAGTAGTGCACTCTAACCACTGTGCCACCACGGCTCATTGTCTCAAAACCATGTCTTTAGGCCAGCGGTTCACAACCTGGGGGTTGGGACCCCTTTGGGGGTCGAATGACCATTTCCCAGGGGTCGCCCCAGCATCCTCAGCTCCCCCCCACTGCCACAAGCCTGGCCATATCGGCTCAACTCGCCCGACCCCTCCGATTGGTTTGCCTCCTGAAACTTTGGAGTCCTGGGAGAAAGCTACTAAACAGGGATTACTTTGCTGGAAGCTTATCTGATTTCTAGTTTTTCGACACTGCAGGCCACAATTTCTCAACCTCAACAACTTGAATATACCTGGACTTCAACTCCCAAAATTCTCTAGCCAGCTTTGCTTTGAATTCTGGGAATTGAAGTCCAGGCACCTTAAAAGTTGCTGAGATTGAGAAATATTGCTGTACACTTGTTGGTTATGAAGTCTAAATACAGAAGTAGACTTGTTGTGGAAGATGATATTCCTTGTGCTCTTGCAAAGACTGGCCCGAGAATTTCTGATCTCGCATAATTACATATTGTTTTTGTGATTAATCGCTATGCTTTAATTATGTTCCATTTGTAACAATGAAAATACATCCTGCATATTAGATATTTACATTACGATTCATAACAGTAGCAAAATTACAGTTATGAAGTAGCAATGAACATAATTTTATGGTTGGCGGTCACCACAACATGAGGAACTATATTAAGGGGTCGCGGCATTAGAAAGGTTGGGAACCACTGCTTTAGGCCCTTATGAAAAGATAGGAGGGTTGGGGCCAATGTCACATTGGGGGGGGCAAGATGTTCCAGAGGGAAAGAGCAACAGCATAGAAGGCCCTCCTCCTGGACCCTGCCAGCTGGAATAACCAGGCTGATGGGACCTGCAGCATGCCTCCTCTGTGGTCACAAGTGCTCCAGGCCAATCCCAGTGGGGTGAGATGGTCCGTGCCATGAAGGGTTTTAAAAATGATCACCAATACGTTGAATTGCATCCAGAAGCAGACTGATAACCAATGCAGCTTGCTGAGCAATGATGTTACAGGGGCCATTCTTGGGGCCCCAAAGCTACCCGGGCTGCTACACTTTGCACCAATTGTTCCGAATGTCTACAAGGGTAGATATTTTCTCTCTCTTGTTTTGTTTTAAACTATGTTGAGATCATTGTGGGTTTTCACAACATTTTGTATGTATCCTATTTGAAATTGGATTGATTCAATACTGACAATTACAGTTACAAAGAAAGCCAAAGAAACTTAAAAACCTTTAAACATCAGGTTTCTCTCTACTTCTGATTTGTAAGAGAACTTAGATTTGATTAGCCTTCTCTGTACCATTATTAACTGTATAAAAATCATTAATAACTGAATCATCATTATAAAATGCATTTAAATTGAGAAGCCAAGCATCGGATCTCTTCCCTCAATACCCTTGTGTTTATATTAGTTGTGACTGAACAAAGTAGGCGGGTACAAAATGAGCAGAATAACTGATCAAATTTACTGTAGACTCTCATACAATTCATTTGTTCATATGCAACTGCTCTCCCATAACTCAAAACCCTGCTTTCTTTTTTCATTAACCAATATCAAACTCCCTGTGATCCTCTTTTTCAATATCGTACTTGCATTCACACTTTCAGAACCTTGTTATCCTTTCATAATAACAAAGTCTGTTTTAACATCTTCTCCTGCAAGGTCAGTTATATATCCCTATTGTTTGCTGGCACAATTTAAACATAAATCTAGCGCCTGTTGATAATTTATGCTATTTTTTTTACATTAACAATTTCCTGAGGGAAGCTGAATTTATTTTTATGAGCTTTACTCTTTCTACATTCACCACTGCTGACATACTATGCAATACATTAAATAAGCGAAGATTAAAGTGATCAATGCATTCAGTAACAGAGTGATCTTTCCTAGTTGGACAAGGAGTAGATCCAGAAGAAGTATATTTATTTCATCTGTTAATACTAAAACATATGGAAATAACTATCTTAAAAAGTAAGAATATAAAAAGTTCATCTTTCTTTCTTCTGAAAAGATCTTCGAATCACTCTATATTGATCAGTGTAAGGGAATGGATACAGTACCAGCTGAGCACAGTACATGGTAAAGAAATATAAACATATAGAAAATCTATGTGCCTTTCTGTCTCTTTCTCTATTGATCTAGCACAAAAATGTGGAAATCTAAAAGAAGTTATAATAGATAGGTAAAGGTAAAGGTTCCCCCGCACATGCGTGCTAGTTGTTTCCGGCTCTAGGGGCGGTGCTCATCTCCGTTTCTAAGCCGAGGAGCCAGCGCTGTCTGAAGACGTCTCCGTGGTCATGTAGCCAGCATGACTCAACACCGAAGGTGCACGGAGCACTGTTACCTTCCCACCAAAGGTGGTCCCTATTTTTCTACTTGCATTTTTACGTGCTTTTGAACTGTTAGGTTGGCAGAAGCTGGGACAAATAACAGGAACTCACTCCGTTATGCAGTGCTAGGGATTCGAACCGCTGAACTGCCGACCTTCTGATCGATAAGCTCAGCATCTTAGCCACTGAGCCACTGCGTCCCCTATTTATAAAAGATAGGGAAGTATAAAATATAAATAATTAAAAACTAAAAAATAAGCTAAATTGTATAAAATATGCAAAAGTTAAGAATCTAAAAAGGATAGATGGCAGTTTTAAATGGGAGTAGGGGAGCACTATGAAGTGGTATATAAGTCTAAGTGCTATTGCTATAAAAAAGTTAGTGTGCGGAAGAGTGCATTGATTCATTTCCTGCACATTCTAATATGACAAACTAGATACACATAGATCAGAGGTGGGGAACTATGGCCCCTTTATGACTTGTGGACTTCAACTCCCAGAATTCCTGAGACAGTATGGGTCTTGGGTCTAGGACTTGAAGTCCACACCTCATAAAAGGGTCATAGTTCCCCCACCCCTGACATAGATACATTTTGTTTATATTAGTGAGCCCCAAGCACAAACCAGAAGTCCTCATCCAACAAATTTTGAGCACTGCTGCATTTGACCCACAACATTGGTAAGGAATATGGAACTCTTGCTAGGCTTGACTGGTATTCTATGTGTGCCATGCACTGTTTGATTATACCCCATGATGTTAATGAGTTTGCTTCGATATCCTTGGGTACCACAGTGTCCATTTTGGAATCATTAGGGGCGCCATGATTCTCTAAGGGCACCATGATCCAGGAAGTCTGGAAATTTCTGCAATAATACATTTTAAAATTCCAATATTACAATGTAACTGAAGCACTAGAAATTATCACACAATCATAATCCCATGCATGCCAGGTTCACTCGACAATCTACCCCCAATATCTGAGGGAAAGGTCATGATTTCAAGGTTATCTGGAAGACTAACAGGGTTGGGGTCATCCAGATCTCAGGGTAGAAGCTATTCCATATGTCAGGTGATACGATAGCGAAGATATGATTCCTAGATCATGCTGAATGACATTGTTTCAAGGAGAACCCAGAACCTAACTTAAGATCTGAGAATTCTGACCTAACCTGTCAGGTACTGTGGCATGGATAGAGAACATTAGGAACAGGAAGTGCCACAAACAACCTGGTCTGATGCCTACCACAAAGCAGTTGTATTGTACTATCATGCCATGATGCACCTAAAGCTGCTTATGCTGCTGCACCCTGGATTAGTTACCTGTTCTGAATGTTCAAGAGCATTCCCATGTGGAACCCAAGAACCCTATATCACCGCTCCTCACCTGCCAACTTGCAGCATATCCAACTTCAAGCCATGCACTATTAACTAGCTGGTCAGCAGTACTATAGCAGAAGCCATCCTGCAGCTGGCTCAGGAATGGTTGCAGGACTTGGTTCACTTTTCAATACCACCATGTGCAATAGGCATGGAGAAACCTTGTTTAAGGTCAGCTGACTGCTCCCAGATCTTCACGCTGTCTTGTGCTCCAAAGCCCAGATACTGGTTCCATTTTCCCTACTGCACTGGCTCTCTCTTAAAAATAGTTCTAGAAGTCCATCAGCGCTTCTCTTGACCACCAAAACTTCCATCATGATTTGTTTCTTATCTTTTAGTGTTCTTTTGTTTACAAATAAATTCTAGGGAGAATTTGGTGAAATCTTACTGTTGTGTAATTTACCCTAATGACAATATTCTTTCACTGGCCTTGTTTGGAATCATACACCATATTATCTATGATATTCCTTCCTTCCTTCCTTCCTTCCTTCCTTCCTTCCTTCCTTCCTTCCTTCCTTCCTTCCTTCCTTCCTTCCTCCCTCCTTCCCTCCTTCCAACATAAAAGGACAGATCAACAAACTAAATGTACAAGTATGTCCTTTCACTATGACCAATTTATATTTTGTACCTGTTGCCTGGGGATTTGTGCTTCAGAGGAAAAACACTACTCAGTCCATTAGCAGATCTGAATTTATGATCATAAATCCCTTGCCGTTCAGCTGTGACAGGCAGTACTCTGCTGTAATGAGTAATAAATGTAGATAAGTCATGTGTCCCCATGGATTACTTGGCCAGAAATTACATTTAAAAAAAGCCTAATTGCCTAAAATTTATCCAAATTCAATACAAATTTTATTGCCTCTAATTGCTTTTCCAGGTTTAGCGGCATTAATGATATTTAAATGTATTTGTCAACCACTCTGATGCATTTGCAGCTCTCCAAGAACTGGAGTAATAGCCACCTGATCTGGACATTTCAACCATTTCTGTACTTCAGTAGTAAATCATTATGACTCAAGACACAATTTTCCCATTTTTAAACCCATGTGAAATCATGTTTTCACAATTGTGTTAGTTCTTCTGTCATAAACATTTCCTTTTCCCTACTTGTTTTATAGCAGTTTTGTCATGACTTGGTGTATATGGCAGCAGTAATTAATGACAACTGTAGAATAACGTGGCCCAATCTCACGTCATTGAATTAAGTATCAAGTGCCAATTATACATGTTGATTCTAGAAAGCGACATAGAAACATTCACCTGTTTTTTCATCTTCCTTGTGTGATCTTTTGAGACTGATGGAATATTACATAAAATGGTTGGATTAAGTCTCTTCTCATTCTATTACTCTGCTGATCATTTGCCATCCAAAAAATAAATATTGTTTGTAAATGCTGCTAAAAAATGGAGTACACGGCAAAAGAGAATTACTAAGGGGAAAGAAAAAGACAAACTCCAAACTGATTCTGTCTAACAAAGTCTACTACAACTTATTCTTTAATAGCATCAAATATTCCAAGGAACTTAAAGATGCTTAATTCTAACGTAGTGTAGATTATCTTTTAGTATATTTCTATGAGTTTGACTCAGCCTTTCATCCTTCCAAGGTCAGTAGAATGAGGAGCCAGATTGTTGGGGGCAATATACTGACTCTGTAAACCACTTAGAGAGGGCTGTAAAGTACTGTAAAACTAAGTGCTATTTCTATTTCAAATAGCCATGTCAGCTATTAAATTCTGATGAAAATCACATGCAATGTCATTGTCCAATGTTTGTTTCAGTTTGAAAACTGAAAACCTACCAATTGCAACAAGGGGAATCTTGACATCCCCAGTGATACAGGGCAGAGGTACTTCTTCCAGTATCATACCTAGTTATGTTCAATTTCATCTAGACAGAATGAGACAGATCAAACCCAGGTGGTTTGGTAGAGGGATCGCTAAAAGTCAGGCCACAGGAAAATACATTGGACCATTCCTCTCTCCAGCCATTCTCAGGGTTAAACCAGGTAGATGTTAAGTGAATGGCAGTTTTCCATGCTGGCCTGCAGGATTTCATTATTTTTATATAAAACTATTATTATAAGATGTTGTTATTTACACAAATGTTGGAATCAAGAATTGGAATACCCTATATTAACAAATCACAGATTAAAAGAATATAAGTATGTTTGTTATAATTCTCAGGTGATACTCAACATTATTTTAATGTATATTTGTTGATTGATTCAGTCATGGACCAGAGACCAAAACAAATAAAAACACTCAATAAATATACAATAAAAATTCTAGAATAAAATAATAAATAACTGATAAAATCTATGATAAAACCCAGTCTGTCAATTACACATGGTCTAACTATGCTAAAATTACAATCCATAAACTGTGTGGCCCATAATCAGTTTAATACTGAAAGGAATAAGCAGTGTAAAAGGTTTGCCACATTTATAGCTATGGTGGATTAGATACATGTTTCTGACCAATCCACAGTGCTGCTATGCAGAATCTAGTCACCAGTGCTGTAGTTATGGACTGTTCATCCTTAAGCAGCCACTGGAGATAAGCACTGTCGGAGTGGCCAGGATACCTAGCAATTATTGGAAGGATATTTTTTTCAAATTTCTGTAAAAGGAACAACAAAGGAGTATGTGACCAACGGTCTCCACTTCTCTTGAGCCACAGGAAACTCATAATATTTTAAAGAGTTGGTCATCAACTTCATTATGATGAAAGTGTAAAATGATGGAAGATACACTTGCATGTTATGGCCTCACTTCTGTTTTATTTTGATTTTTGATTTAATGTTTATAATTTTGTGAATATGTGTTTGGGAAGAGTAAGTTGGTTGAAATATATGAATGTGATTTTGAATTATATACCAATAGTTTGGCATGTATATGTACTTAAATATGGAGTCACTTGACAGTGAGATGGGAGGTATATATATTTAATGTATAAATAAATAAAAATTTAAAACAGCACCAAAAAAAAAAGAATCTCTTTTACAATGGAAAGATAGTATCATCCCAGATTTATAGTTTTGGAGAGATAACATGGGTTTGTTCTCTGCATAAGAATTGATTCTTTATTTGTAAAATGGAAATGCCAATCAATATTATTCCGTGTGGTGAAAATTTAATGAGTTGTTTAAAATCTGATTCCCCCCCCCCCTATACTGTCTATTTTGGGTTTTTTTCTGTTTGCATTTCTTTTGGTATCTTTTTCTTTCCATTTACTAAAGCAATGTAAATACAAGATCAGCAAAGTGCAGTCAGCCTCACCGCCATTCAATAATGGTGGCTCCTCCTTCTCCTCTAGTTTCTTCTCTTTCAGGGTGAACACAGAAGATTAGAATAAATAATTAGAACATGCATTTAGACAAAAGTCGTCAATTGGAATCTTGATGAAATTCTATATCTAAGAATACCCAAGTACACCTTGACAATGACTCTGCATCATCACAAGAAAGTACCACTGATGTGAAAGGGGTGCTTTACATTTTAATAACTCTTCATTGTTGCTAAACTCGGTTAAACCCGTTCATTTTAACAGTATACCGTCGTTGCCTGCTCAATAGCGAGAAAGATAATGCTATTTTGTTGAACTGTATGGCTGTATGAACTCATGTCCTTCAGCAAGAATAGCTTTGTAAATTCCACGTCAAGCTAATTAGATTTCTTGATTACCTCACTGGAGCTAGTCACTCGGAATGGCCTTCTCCTACCAGGTGGAAGACAAAATAAATGTCTTTTTTTTCTTACTCTTTTCTTTTTTTTCTTTTGTGCTGATTGCTCTAAATTGGTTATGTATTCTGTACCTTTTCTCTTTCTCTTTCTCTCTCTCTCTCGGTTTGCTGGTTTCCTTTTTGTTTAAAAACCAGCTGGTTGTGAAAGCAGTCAGAAAACAAAAATGTCAAGTTAATAATTGTGCAGCCATGTCCTTCTCCTTACCAAAGAAAGAATTTCCTTACCTAAAAAAACCTAATCTTGACTAGATTAATTGGTGGATTTCAATCATGCCTTCAATCATTACCATAAAGATAATCCAGGAGTATAATGGTGAAAGTGTTAGAATTGAAGCCCAACCTTCTTCAAATGTTGCGGTGGGATAAAAGTAAAGTAGAATTCAATCTAAGCTATATTGATCTTCCAGAGAAAAGGTGGGATATAGAGTAAATAAAAGACATTTGCTAGATCTAGTCTAATGAACAGAAGGACCAGGGGAGACATGATAGCAGTGTTCCAATATCTAAGGGGATGCCACAAAGAAGAGGGGGTCAACCTATACTCCAAAGCACCTGAAGGCGGGAGAAGAAGCAATGGATGGAAACTAATCAAGGAGAGAACCAACCTAGAATTAAGGAGACATTTTCTGTCAGCGAGAACAATTAATCAATGGAACCAGTTGTCTCCACAAATTGTGGGTCCTCCAACCATGGAAGTTTTTATGAAGAGATTGGACAACCATTTGTCTGAAGGGTTTCCTGCTTGAGCAGGGGGTTGGACTAGAAGACCTCCAGGGTCCCTTTCAACTCTGTTATTCTGTTATTCTAGATACCTACTTTTTTAAAAAACACAGTTGGATTTTAACCAAACCCTCTAAGGCAGACAGTCCAGCTCAGTGACTGCCTTGAAAAAGAGAACTCTTTGTGGATGTCAAAGCCACCCGCGGAGCTCTGGTTTCAAGCCAAGGTATTTTTTTTTTGTAAAACTATAAATGACAAGCATAATTATTACAGAGGCTTCATAAGAATAAGCCTGGCACCTCAGTTTCTCACCAGTGAAATATTGTCTGAAATGGTACCTTTGTCTCAGTTTCTCTCTTCCTTGAATGTAGGGCAAAGCAGGCATTGAATTGGTCTTTCATCAGCAAGCTGATTATACCAATTCCAAAATGCATGTTTACAAATATTATTCGTTTCTTGCCTGCTATTTTGCATACTGGCTTCCTCTCATTCCATGGTTTCCATGGCGACTCTCCCATTGCTTTCTCATTAGAAAGAAGTTCTGTTTAATTGATCTTCTAATGTATTGCTTAATAGTAACTGTTAAGCAATCCTTTGTTTCCAGGTCACATTTAAGGGCACGCAGATTTACATTTTTTAAAAAAAATAATAATTTTGTTAGCCTGAAACTAATCATTAGCAGCCATTTTCTTTCTTTCTTTTTAAATAGCCCTTATTGAAGGTTTCCAAACAGCAAATATTTATATCCTGCAAAAATTGCTGCTTTGTCAGGTTGGCTGTGTTTGTTTGTCTGAGTCGGCAAGAAAATGACTGTCTCCAGATATTGGCCCTCAAAGGAAAAAAGGGAGATAGTTGCATATGACCACCTCTATTTTCTTCTAACTCAAATTTGGACATAATGTACTTAAAAGAAGGCAAGATCAATATATAAGGACAAGCTCAGTGCATATTGTTAAGCAGATAATAGGAAAATCGAAGGACCAGTGACCAGAAAGGAGAATGAATGGGTCACTGAGTGCCATTGTTGTTGTGATGGTTGTTCTGATGCAGTTGTGGGGGAAGCTGTCAATTTAATCATACTCCGTGTCTTGCATTATTCTTTCACGGAGGAAATAGCAGCTAAGTTATGACATATTACTAACTAGATTTCTACTATGATCAGGTTACTCTGATCCAATGGGCCTAGATGTCCATGCAGTCTCATGTTCAACTGCATGTGCACTCATGCATGCATTGTCATATTTCTTTTATAGAAAATGTTGGGAAAATCTATTCATAGGTCTTGCATTATGTTGTGCATTTGGTTCAACAGAAGTCGCATTTTTTGCTTGCACTGTACAGTTGTAGGCAATGAACTGAAATCTTCCGTTAAGCTGGCAGCAGCCTTAAATTCATTTAATTCAAGGTTTGTAGTCTGGAGGTCACTTCTATGAATACCTAGATAGCCAAATTAGCAACAACCATTTAAAAAAGCCAGAAGTAAGTATGAAAGTGGAAAAACAAAAACAAAATAAGGACTGAGTATGGCAAGCATTACGACAATACTGAATTATTATTTTTCAAAGCAGCCATTGTGCTGAAAAAATATTACCCATCACTCTATTTCAGTCTGATTAAACTTGTCCAAAGATATGGAACCAGTTCTTGCATAGTACTCTGAACATCCTTAGTGAAGCCTTCTCTGATTGGGTAAAATTAAATGTACCGTATTGCTACAAAGATTAGATATCCCTCTTCAGACGGGGAAAGTAACATTTTTGGTGACGATCATCCTCACAGATTCCCATATGGAAGTATGAGAGCTAAAAAATGAACAAATCAACCAACCAACCGCCCCAAAAAATCAACATAATAATTCCCCAATTTTTATTTCTACTGTTCTCTGGAATACCATCCATGAAGGAACACAGTTCTCTGGTAGGCATCACATTACCAATTTCTGTTCTACAGTTCCAGTTGCCTTTCAGAATCCTTTTCTGAAGAACACGAAAATTCTTTAGGAAGAAGGGTTATGAAGAGAGGGAAAATAGCAAATACTATTTTTTTTCCACCTATATTCATCCAGTTACTTTTCATCAATGAAGCATTTGAATAGAATTCCAGTTTTAAAATTAGCTTCTCATTCAGCAGCTAATATCTAATGATAGCTGTAGATAAGGCAGAAATGTTACTGCAAACAGAACTTTATAAGCAATCAATTGATGAATAAGGTTTCCTGTTTCTTTTATTTTTAATGAAAAGGAGATGCAAGGAAGATTCAAACTGAGGTTGGCATACTGGAGAAGGGGATTTTATTTTATTTTATTTTTATTTTTTATTTTTCATATGTTTGTGAGTGTAGAATTAGGAATACACCTGTCTAACTGCTAAATTGGATAAGTGACATGACTTTAATATCAGTTTCCCAATATTTGTAATAACTTCTTCAATCAAGAGTTATAACTAGTTGATCTAATCTGGTGATATGTTCTTCAAACTTAAAAAAACATAGTAAAGAGCTTCTGTGATTTTAATTATTTAATTAAAACATTGAAGATATTATCAAGTTTGGGATTTTGTTTTAAAAAAAATTGCAAATATTTCAACCAGTCGCTAATTAGAGTTATAGAAAATATATCAGACAGGTATCTGAATGTTTACCATAATTCTTCAAATTTTTCAAAGATATTCAAGAATATTTATACTTCTATGTTATTTTGTCAGATGAACAAACTTTCATGAGCTGGCAAAATATAGGATTATATATGTTCCTGAAGTAGCTATTAAGGGACTTCCATTATCAACATATCAGCTGCTAAGACTGGTACTAGAGCATCAGGTTCGGATTTGTATGTTTTTAATGAAATCGATCCACTGAGCATATTATCATAGAATAATACCAGGTTGCAGAGCCTGATAATAAATTATATGGTTATGTTGGACAAATGCCCAGGATATAGTGCCATCTCTGTCCAGGATATACTGTATTTTTCGGAGTATAAGACGCACCTTTTTCCTCCCTAAAAGTGGCTGAAAATTTGGGTGCATCTTATACTCTGAATGTAGCTTTTTCAAAGCTTTTTTCCCAGCCCTAACTAGGTGCTAACGATCTTCCCAGCTCTTACCTTGCAGGCTTTTTCATTGTTACTGTCTCAGAAGAATGTTTTTCCAGCCCTAAGTCTTTGCATAATTTTTTTTCATTGCTCTACTTGCTCCGAATAAGTTTTTTTCTAGCCCTAACCAGGTGCTAACTATCTTCCCAGCTCTTACTGGCTTGCAAGCTCTTTCATTGTTATTCTCTCAGAAGAAGGTTTTTTTAAGTCCTAACCAGGGGATAAAATAATGTGCTGAAGCTGCTCCGAATAAGGTTTTTTTTAGCCCTAACCAGGTGCTAACGATCTTCCCAGCTCTTACTGGCTTGCAGGTTCTTTCATTGTTATTCTCTCAGAATAAGGTTTTTTTAAGTCCTAACCAGGAGATAAAATAATGTGCTGAAGCTGCTCCGAATAAGTTTTTTTCCAACCCTAACTAGGTGCTAACAGATCTTCCCAGCTCTTACCTTGCAGGCTTTTTCATTGTTACTCTCTCCAAAGAATGTTTTTCCAGCCCTAAGTCTTTGCAGAATTTTTTTTCATTGTTCTACTTGCTCTGAATAAGTTTTTTTTCTAGCCCTAACCAGGTGCTAACGATCTTCCCAGCTCTTACTGGCTTGCAGGCTCTTTCATTGTTACTCTCTCAGAAGAAGGTTTTTTTAAGTCCTAACCAGGGGATAAAATAATGTGCTGAAGCTGACCAGACTAAGGACGCTAGCCAGATGAATACCTGGTAGGCAGATTGTTTTCCCCTATTTTCCTCCCCAAAAACTAAGGTGCGTCTTATACTCCGAAAAATACGGTATATGCGTATTTGACATAAATTGATTGGTATGGGCAGAAGAAATTCATGGGGATGCAGTGGTTAGAATGTAGTACTGCAGGCTACTTCTGCTGGCTGCTGGCTGCCTGCAATTTGGCAATTCGAATCTCACCAGCTCAAGATTGATTCAGCCTTCCATCCTTTCGAGATTGGTAAAAGGAGGACCTAGATTGTTGGGAGCAATATGCTGACTCTGTAAACTGCTTAGAGTAAAGCACTGTGAAGCGGTATATAAGCCTAAGTGGTATTGCTATTGCTATTGATTCCGTATGGGTGAATGTTGTTAAAAGTAGATATTAAAAGTGCAGTTATAAACAAGGTCAATGAACAAAAAAATGTAAAAGACCAAAAAGAGCTGCAAAAAATCATAGTGAAAATCTGAATCTCAAAGAGAACAAATGTAAGAAATTAAGCGTGGAATAAGAGGGCCTTCAAGTAGCCTAGTTTTGTAGAGATGGCTTGGTAAAACTAAAACAGAATGATATTAGGCTAGTGAAAAATGGCTATGAATAGCAAAATGGACGTACTGAAATTCTTCAGTGCATACAACAAAAAGGTAACAAGTAATTAATAAAAAGCATACATATTTAACTCCATCTCATTGGCTAAAATAAAATAAGTTGTGAAGAGCTGATTGGAGAAGCAGAATGCCAACTTGATCTTCATCCTTCTACAATATTTTACCTCCTGAGATCTAGACAGTGCTCGCATGGGTGGCATTTAGAAAGGCAACAAGACTAAGCTTTTGTCCAGAACTCAATGAATTTTATGTAGTTTTAATGAATTATTGTTATTGATACTGTAATAGCAATAGCACTTAGACTTATATAATACTTCATGGTACTTTACAGCCCTCTCTAAGTGGTTTACAGAGTCAGCATATTTCCCCCAACAACCTGGGTCCTCATTTTACCAACCTCAGAAGGATGTGAGGCTGAGTCAACCTTGAGCCCAGTGAGAATCGAGCTGCCGAACTGCCGAACAGAAGTAGCCTGCAGTACTGCATTCTAACCATTGTGCAACCATGCCTCCATGCCATAATCTGTAGCATGTAAGCCATCTAAAGCCCCCCAGAACATCTTAAGTAAACCAAAAGACTCAGTAGCCCAAAAATTAAAAACAGAAGTTAGCTTCAACATGCAGTGTAAGGACTGTAACAGCCATTATGTCAGATAGACAGGCAGAAGAGTATCATCCATAAACACCAGCTAGCAGTTAGAAGGCAAAATGAAAATTCCTTAATTTTACAACACATTAATGGATCCAGACACAATTTCGACTGGGAAACTGGACATCCTAGACCATTGCCCAAGCTAAATCTAACAATGCTAGGGAATTCCTGGAAGCCTGGTATTCAGACAAATCATCTATCAATAAACACATAGAAATAAATCATATTTACAAACCATTCATTAAAAAAGACAACAAAAGGCTAAGAAGGAAACAAAAAGATTAGGAGACTCCCCCTCCAGCAGACAAAATCCAGATAAAAAGGAATTAATACTAAACTAATAATCAATCTAATCAAGAAAATCCCCCCAAAATAACCCACATACTTATCAACACTGTCAGGACAAGCTACTGTATATAAACACCCTCAGTAGCACTGAAGATGTTACCTAGTTGTATAAAAAAGCAACAAGGAGTCCATGAATGCACAAATAAAATATTGGATGGATCCACAGATACTTTGCAAATGAAGTCTAGGTGGTTGGATCTAAAGTGGAAAAGGTGGAAAGGAGATATACTCATTGTACCTGATGGCACCTTCTCAAAGAAGGTGATTTTTGTCCCCCTAAGGCTTCATGTTTACTGCATGGCCACAGGAAAGTATGCATTGATGTGAAGGAGATATTAACCATATCACATCTTACTGGGTCTTCTTTTTCTGGATCTTGTGGCTACCAAGGGAGCCCAAGAAAAGGCACACTTTCTTTAAGATGGAACTAACAGGTGCAGCATGTATACTCATGTTTCTTTCAAAACACAATTTGACTTCAGGTGCAAATAGCTGTAGGCAGTAGTGGATTCTAAAACCAGGGGTAGGTTCCTCCCGGTTTGGATCAGATCGCCTGAACCATTAGCGACCCACTGGTGACGTAATTTTGGCATCACGGATCTGGTTCTATCTGTGCTGGTCCATGCTCGCCACCATCATTTTTTTTTTAATTTTTGGCCCATTTTTCTGACTTTGGAAGGCTTCACAGCATTTGTGCTGTGAAAAAAGCCGTCCCGCCTGCCCCCGGGTTAATACTGACCTTTATTTCTTTGCCTGAAGCACAGCTGATGAGCTCCTCAGCTGTGTTTCGGGCTGAATCCACCTTCTGAGCATGCGTGAAAGTGAAATCGCTTGAGGGGACGATTTCATTTTTACTAATTTTTACTAATTTTTACTAACATTTTTACTAATACATTGGGCGAGAGATTAAAGGAGTGCTTGCTAATTGTGTGTGTGTGTGGCAGTGGTGGGTTGCCCTCTTACCAGTGCTGGTGCGCTCTCAGTGCATCTCCAAGTTTTGGGGGGGCGCTCGCTACGCGTGCACGCCCCCTCACACGATTTTGCTTCTCCATCGCGTGCGTAGCCATTTTTTTCCCGGTGATTTTTGATTGATTTTGCTTCTGCGCATGCGCGGAAACAAAATCTCACCGAAATCTCTCACGCGCATGCGTCCCCTCGTGAGATTTTGGTGCAATTTTGTTTCCACACATGCGCAGAAGCAAAATCAACCCAAAATCACCAGGAAAAAATGGCTACGTGCACGATGGACCGGCAGAGAGGGCTCCGGAGCGGTTGCGCAATCCACCGCACCCTACCAGAGCTGCGCACCAGGCAGCTCCGGCAGGAACCCACCTCTGGTATGTGGGGGGAGGGTTAGGGTTTCTTAACAAGGGTTTTCAGAAGTGGATTATTATTGCCTCCTTCTTGGGCTGAGAAAGAGTAAATGGCCCAAGGTCACTCGGTTAGCTTTGTGTCTAAGGTAGAACTAGAACTCAGGATTTTTCAATTTCTAGTCTAATTTAATACTACACCAAACTGGTTCTCATTTGCTCCATTAGCAGATGATAATACAAAACTGTGTAAGATAGATATATAGAAGATACAAAGACAGGTAGTCTAAAAATAACCATATTAAATTTGATGGAAATGAACACAGAATTCTTCATTTTAGAAAAAGACATCTATTGTTTAAGAACAGGATGGGAGATATCTAATTGGATATACTCTGTAAAAAAAAGCATAGAATCACCTGCTGAATAATAATCATTAGTATAATATATATTCTGAAAAATAGCGCTCTTGAAATATTAAGGGTTTGTTTCACAGAAAAGGCTGAGACTGTTTTCTCCTATGCACCCTTCAGAATTGTGGTCTGAATACAGAAATGCAAATTCTAGTTGAATGGTAAGAAACGTTTCTTAATAGTATAAGTAGTTTTAACAATGGAATGTATCAATTAGGGATAGCTCCCCCTTTCACTGGATATGTTCACAAAGATTGATAAACATTTATTGGGGATGCTTTAATTTGAATGCTTGCACTCAATGGGTATCTTGTTCTTGCTGATGGTCTAAATTGTCCTTTTTAGCTCTACAGTTTTATTATTCTATGTTATCTAACATGAAGCAGTATCATTGTTTTAAAATGAAATGTCACCTGGCCTCACCCTGCAATGAGAGGTTATTAATTGCATTGTTGTGATAAGTTCCAGAAAAGACAATTAGCACTGATCATATTATATTTCTTCCTTTATATTTTTCCCTCTTGTTCTTGACCTCTGGATGTCTTCACCGAAATTCTAATAGCATTAATGTTAACAGTATGATTAAAAAGCTAGACAGTGCAACAATGCTACTTGACAATATATATTTTTACTATCTTCTTTGTGCCATTCTGTTGGGATTGTATGTCTTGTGAACTTTTGCAAATAAAGTACATATTCTCAGAAGGCACCTTTTTGTGCTATCAGTTAGCACTCTTCAGCTTTATAGCCTGTGAGTATTGATTTCCATATTTCTTAGCACCAATAATTTTGTAAATAGCAATTATTCATTCATAGTATGGGTTTCAAAAGCATTATATATGGGGCGGGTTGCTCACTTACCTCGCTGCTGGAGCCATGCGTGTGCATCTCCATGCTTCGGGGGCATGCGTGCTTGCTACGTGCGCGCGCCCCCTCATGCGATTTTGCTTCTGCGCATTCGTGGAAGCAAAATCGCGCCGAAATCTTGCGAGGGACGCACGCAAGCATGAGATTTTGGCACGATTTTGCTTCCGTACATGCGCGGAGGCAAAATCTCACCAAAATCTCACGCGCACGTGCGACCCTTTTCAAGATTTTGGCGTGATTTTGCTTCCACATGAGCAGAAGAAAAATCGACCCAAAACCACCGAAAATCACCGAAAAAAAATGGCGACGCGCCATTTATATATATGTTTTTCTGTCGTATTATGTTGGTGTACCCAAATATGGGAGAAAGCATCACAGCTTTCATTTTTGCCTTTCGGCCCCTTTCTGGGACCATCCAGGCAGTTTCTATAACCAACACACTATCTTCTATATGTGTAGCATTTTTTGCTGATAAATGAAAATAAAGGGAGACTATTATAGATCTATTTCAAGCTACAGATCTATAATAGTCTCCCTTTATTTTCATTTATCAGCAAAAAATGCTACACAGAGAGAGAGAGAGAGACATACACACACACACACACAGAGACACACAGACACACACACATAGACACACAGACACACACAGACACACAGACACACACACACACAGACACACAGACACACACACACATACACACACACACACACACACACACACACATATATATATATATGTGTGTGTGTGTGTGTGTGTGTTGTGTGTGTGTGTGTGTGTGTGTGTAGGTCTTTGGTTATTCGGGTTTTGTTTTCTGAGGTTTTCGCGGGTGTTTGTATGTAACTATATATATATATAGTTAGTTGCAGCCCGCTTCGGCCTCTTCCTCTGACGCCTACCAAGCAGAGACTGAGAAGATCCGAATGTGTTCGACGCCACCCCACCTACCTTGAGGACTACGCATGCGCCATCCAAGGGGGAAGGAGTGTCAAGTCCTCGAGTTACGACTGGCAAAGTCCTCGACTTACAACCCCGAGCTCCTCAGTTCCTCGAGTTACGACCCGACCTTACTGGCCCAGGCTGGAACCTGATTGTTTGAAGCCTTGGCCAGCAGGAGCGCGGGAGACACAAATAGCTCCCATTGGACACTTGTTCTGACAGCTCCCTATAAATAGGAGCTGTCATTCCCTCAGTTCCCCGCTTCGTTCAACACTCAGCTGTGTTGGTGCTGAATAAACAGTTCCTTAAGCCAAAAAGAGCCTCTGTTTTTTTTTCCTTGCCGAAGCTGCCGGCAATCTAACAATCTCCATGGTCATTGGCTAGCATGACCATATGCCAAGATGCACAGAACGCTGTTACCTTTCCACAGAAGTGGTACCTATCCATCTACTCACATTTGCATGCTTTTGAACTGCTAGGTGAGCAGGTGCTGGGACAAGTAACTGGGATCTCATACTCAGGCTATCAGCTTTCCAGTTGACAAGTCCAACATTTTTAACTGCTGAGCCATCGCACCCCTTTTAAGCCATAGTGGAGATCTTTTTTCATAGTGGAGATACATTCTTGGCTTCTGAATGATAGACCGTGAGTCACACTCAAAAAAATATAGGTGTGGGACAAAAATGGAAATTAAAAATTATTTATATACCACCAGGCAAGTCAGCAGAATATTTCTTTTGAATTGACCTCAATTTCTGGTGACCACATGGACACACTCGAGAAGTTTTCTTGGCTGTGCTGTAGGAGTGTTTTCCCACTGCCTTCTTCTTTTGTTCTTCCGGTCCTACTTTTTTCTTACAGCATCTACTAACCAAGACCAATTCTGCTTAGTTTCCAAGCTGACATGGGTCAGTCAGGCCAGAGGTGGGTTCCTGCTGGTACGCTCTTACCTGTTGGTCGCCGCAGAACCGAAGAAGCCGGTGGCGTTTGCGGCACGGGGCTCCCCCCGCCTGCTTTCCCCCGCCTGCCTGGACGCCACCATTTGCATTCCTTTGCCCTCTGCGCAAGCAGAACGCTTTGCGCATGCGCAGAGGGCAAAAAAACGCAAATGGTGGCATCTAGGCGGGAGGGGGAAAGCGGGCGGGGGAAGCCCCGCACCACGAACGCCACCGGCTTCTTTGGTTCTGCAGCGACCAACAGGTAAGACCGTACTGGCAGGAACCCACCTCTGAGTCAGGTGCTGCTAAGACTCTCACCATGAAGTTAATTGTGTAGTTAACCTTTTTCTGGTATTTACTATTTCTCTCTTTCTCTCTTATAAAAAACTGCAATTCATTGGCAGCTTTTGGAAGTCCTGTAAAATAATTTTTTTTTAGAGGCCACCTTTTTTCATTTCTTAACTACAGTAAATGTCTCTTTTCCTGGCTTAATTCTGCCGCTGAGGCACAACACATTTTCAATGCTCAATATTTACTAACGATGCTAATAAATTTAATCTTCCCCCATTAATACCCAAGGATGCTGCGTACCAATGTGTTCTTATAATTGTTGCATTATTTCTCCAACCCACACATTGCTTTTCTATGCATCCATATTCCTGCAGAAGAACAATTCTGTGCCAGTGAAAAACGTTCTGAAGAGAATAGTGCAAAAGCTCTCCTTGCAACCTTAGGTTACTTTCAAGCAGAATTTCTCAGGATGAGCCTTTTACAGCCCTGAACCTGATGCAGAGAAGGTGAATGACCCGCAGGTGTCTTATTTCACATGAATACAAGGTCAATTCTTAAGCACTGTATGCTGGGGGAAAAGGACTGGCTTGAAATAAAGAAAAGGGGGAAAAAATAGCAACATTGAAATTAGCCTACCAATAGCATTGTAACTTTGTAAGTTAAGTCATTGGATGCAAGGAGTGTATTAAGTTTAACACACACATTTCAATAATAATAAAGGAGGGAAAAACATGAAAAGAACGCAGAGCCCCATTTCAAAAGCACTGAATAGTTGCTCTGTACTGGAGAGTTATTCTATCCTTTAATTGTGACTCGTATATGAAAACAAAAAGGGGAGGCAGGCATAACAAAAAGTATGGAGAAGTAAGGAGCAGAACGAAAATTATTCACTTATAGATTAGAATTCAAGTTAGAATTCAAGTTCACACAATTCATTTTATTTTGAAGACTATACATACTATACAGTAATTTTGTGGGTCAGTCTTTGAAGCTCTCCTCTACTGCATGACACTTGGAATAAGAATCCATTTTTGGTGGTGTTTGGACTGCCCTTTGACTGAGCTGGCTGAGAATTTTGTGTAATTCGGTCCATCATCTGAAGAAAGCTAAGATGTAGATCAGTGGTGGGTTCCTACCAGTGCGGTCCACTCTATAGCACTGGTAGGGGCCCGCTGGTGATGTCACAGTACCGGTGCGGTCGGTTGCTGGTGCCTGGGCGCCACCATTTTATTTTAATTTTTTTTAAAAAAATTATTCTGCGCATGCCCAGAAGCCGAGTTTCCGGCACTGCTCATGCGCTGCCTTCCAACCCCACAGTGAGTCCAAGCAGGGGAGGATGGCTGAGGGAGCATGTGAGACGCTGAAAGAACGGGCGGCAGGAGCTATCTCCATTCCCCTCCCTTCAGCAGTCCGAGAAGCCACAAACACGCGGTGATGATCCTAGGCATTTTTGCACGTTTGAGGCTTCTCGAGCTGCTGAGGGGAGGGGGGAATGGGCGACAGGACCTATCTCAGTTCCCCTCCCTTCAGCAGTCCGAGAAGCCACGCCCAGCCGGTCACATGGCTGGCAAGCCACACCCACAAAATAAGCCATGCCCACAGAGTGGTAGTAAAAAAATTAGGAACCTGCCCCTGATGTAGATGGATAGGAAGTGAAGCCTAGGTTTAAAGGCATATTTTCCCAATTTTCACTCGCCTTATGCTTTCATATTGAACAGTGATGGGCCTTAAGGAATTGGTAAATAAATAGGTAGAGATAACAATGTCAAGAATATTGTTCCACCAAGGATGGAAGAGTCTATGAAGATTACTTGTCACTTTAAAATTTGGAGTCCATACAAGGATATTCCCCACTGATTGTACTAAACAGAAATGTGTATGTTCGTATTTCTTAAAAACCCTTCTAACAGGTCATGATTTATGATGATGGCTTTTACTGCTCAGAGAAACCATAAAAATGATGATCTCTACTATGTCCCAAGAACATTTTGCTGGCTAATGTTGAAGACAAAAAGAAATGTTTGTTTTGACTGAACCAGCATGGCAGTCCTTAAGTTCTTAAAAGGTGGTATATGAAAGACATTATTTGATATTGCCACTAAAATAAAGATAATTTGCACATTAGTGGAACAGAATTTACAGTCGAAAGCTTTACATTTTCTCTAGGTGAACAGCCATTTCTAAAGTATCCATTTGGTAACTGCATCAATAATTAGTTTGAGATGCAATTACTATGAGAATTCCCCTTAATTTTTGGGAAGCCATTCCCCACAATTCTGCACATGATATGAAATAAAATATTTTTAAAATGTGACTATTTTTATAGTGTCAGCCTTTAAAACCCACCCTAAGTTATTTTAATCTATATACTTGTTTTAAGTAAAAGCCATTTAATCTCTGACTTAAACATTAACCTTCCATTAAGTATTAGGGAAGAAGTTAAATGCACCTTAGTCAATAATGCTAATGTAGGTGCCACTGTACCACCTATAGAGAAATATGTATTCATATTATGTTAAAGTGGTTGTCCTTAACGATTTACCATTATTTGTCAGGAAGCTAATAATAAATTTGAAATATTCTGGAAGAAAATGAATTATAATGTTCAAACTGAGTTCTCTGTACTATAATAATTTTGCAATGAGGTCATCTACATTTACTGGTCAGTGCTTTTTAAGGCAATGATACTGAAGTGACAAAGATACCAGGGATACTACTTTGACCTTACTCTGCAATTTTTGCATCTTGGCTTGCAATAAATTAATTTGCTAATTCAACTACATCAAAGTAAAATCTCTGCATCTACCTGAAAGCAGGCAGTAGAATTACTAATCTGGCTAAATCTTTAGGCTACATATCAATCTCAGTAGTTAAGTGGAGATATTCCCAAAGCACATTTTTAAATGCATCCTTTCTAGGATGCATTTCAGATCAACTTACCTATGTAGGTTTTTGAACAGTAATTGATCTATTGAATTGTCTAGAACAGTGATGGCGAACCTTTTTTCCCTCGGGTGCCGAAAGCGCGCATGCCCCCACACCCATAATTTAATGCCCCCCATGCCCCACCGCACCACTGCACATGCGTGCGTGACACCTCTGCGCTGCCCCGCACCCCCATGCATGCGGGCATGACCCCCCTCCCCCATAGCTTTATGTAGTCCAGGCAATCTTTGAAAATATTAATCAAGCTGTGGCAGAACGACTGCATGAAGCTTTGTTAGCTAATAAAATAACAGCTTTAAAAATGTGATTTAGAAATATTCTAGATTTCAACATTATTTTCCATCTTGTATGTTGTACTCTCTATTTTGAGTACAGAGCCCAATTTGCCCTGGTGCAAAATGCTCTGGCCTGGGCAGTTGGGTGGGCCCATGTAGAATCGCACATGTCACACCTATACACCACGAACTGCACTGGTTGCCTGTCTGCTACCAGGTCCAATTCAAGATGCTGGTTTTGACCTTTAAACCTGTTCATAGAATGGGGTTAGGTTATCTGAGAGACTATTATGTCAGCCAAAACAGGCAGGGTCCTAACTATTAGGGAGCTATGCATGATAGGTTCCAGGAGATGGGCCTTCTCTGTCATGGCACTCACCTTATGGAATAGTTTCTCTCCCAAAATGAGGTTGGCTTCATCTCTGTTGATTTTCTGGAAGTCTCTCAAAATCTGGTTATGTCATCAAGCCTGGAGATTCCAAGGAAGTGGTTGAAAATTTAAGGTGGCTCCGTTATTATTGTTAACGTATGCTGTTTCTTTTAGTCTTGTGGTTTAAATTTTTTTCAGTGATTGTTTTTATATGTTGACTGTTTCATAGTTTTGTTGTACACCACCCAGAGTTTAATTTAATTTAATTTAATTTAAAGTTCTTATAGGCCGCCCAATCCCGTAGGACTCAGGGCGGCGTACAACAGGAATAAGAGTCATTTTTCAATAGATGGGTAGCCGTATAAATGTAATAACAGACAGACAATGGATAGATGATAGATAGATACCGGTAGATAGATAGATAGATAGATAGATAGATAGATAGATAGATAGATAGATAGATAGATAGATAGATAGATAGATAGATAGATAGATAGATAGATAGATAGATAGATAGATAGATGATAGATGGTAGATAGATAGATAGATAGATAGATAGATAGATAGATAGATAGATAGATAGATAGATAGATAGATAGATAGATAGATGATAGATAGATAAATGATAGATAGATAGAGAGATAGAGAGAGAGAGAGAGAGAGAGAGAGAGAGAGAGAGAGAGAGAGAGAGAGAGAGAGAGAGAGAGAGATGATAGATGGTAGATAGATAGATAGATAGATTGATAGATAAATTAAATATTAAAAAGTTAAAAATATTCACCACCAGATAGATAGATGATAGATAGATAGATGATATATAGATAGATAGATGATAGATAGATAGAGATAGATAGATAGATAGATAGATAGATAGATAGATGATAGATAGATTGATAGATTGATAGATTGATAGATTGATAGATAGATAGATAGATAGATAGATAGATAGATAGATAGATAGATGATAGATTGATAGATAGATAGATAGATAGATAGATAGATAGATAGATAGATAGATAGATGACAGAGAGAGAGAGAGAGAGAGAGAGAGAGAGAGAGAGAGAGAGAGAGAGAGAGAGAGAGAGAGAGAGAGAGAGAGAGGTAAATAAATAAATGTACATAAATAAAATAATTAGGTAAGGAAGAAAAGAATTGAATCTGTGGTTGAGACAGCATTAAATCATTCCCTTGGAAAACTGCTTGTCATCCTTCTGAAGAATTCAAGCCAGTTCACCATATTCTGAATTTCATATCCCCAAAGTGGCCTACATGTGGTATACTTTAGTGCACAACATCCTATAAAATTACAAAGTGTATACAGATGTTAGTTTGAATTGTGCAATCTGGAAGTAGCCTGTGGTAGATTAAACTCCTGAAATAGCCTTATGTAGTCCAGGCAATCTTTGAAAATATTAATCAAGCTGTGATAGAACGACTGCATGTAGCTTTGTTAGCTAATAAAATAACAGCTTTGAAAACATGATTTAAAATTATTCTAGATCCGAACATTATTTTCCAGCTTGTATATTGTACTCTCTATTTTGAATACACAGCCCACCTTGCCCTCCCACCTACCACCTTTAGGCTTCTGAGCACCAGAAATAAGTTCTTGTGTGCATAAGAAATAGGCTTTTCTGTTGCTTCCTTTATTGAAAAGTCTAGAAAAAATAACTATCTCCAGTGACCTATAAGAATTTCATTATCTAAAGACAGTCCAAAGTACTTGAAAAACCATACAGGATTGCAGAATGCAGAATAAACCAATAACAATAAGAACAAGAATACTGATATTTCTGGGTGTATATTTTCCATAATTGGGAATACTCTATCGAATATGGAGTTGAATTATCCAGTTGGCCAAGGAACAGAGATCCTGATGTACAGGAACAAAAAAAAACTATTCTGAATAGAGAAAAATCTAGTCTGGGTATTAATTATAGAAGTGCCACATTTAAATTAAAAGTTACAATTTTAAGTTCTACAGAGTTCTACAGTTCTACAAAGGAATTATTGAGTCTGTCACCTGCACCTCTATAACTGTCTGGTTTGGTTCTGCAACCCAACAAGACAGACACAGACTTCAGAGGATAATCAGAACTGCAGAAAAAACAATTACTGCCAACCTGCCTTCCATTGAGGACCTGTACACTGCACGAGTCAAAAAGGGGGCCGTGAAAATATTTACTGACCCCTCGCATCCTGGACATAAATTGTTTCAACTCCTACCCTCAAAACAACGCTATAGAGCACTCTGCTAAACAAATAATTCCCTCATCATTGTCAAACTATTCACTGGCTGCATTACTATTACTATTAGTCTTCTCACCGTTCCTATCACCCATCTCCTCCCACTTATGACTGTATGGCTGCAACTTGTTGCTTGTATCCTTACGATTTATATTAATATTGATTGTTTCCTGATTGCTTATTTGTATCCTATGACAATAATTAAGTATTGTACCTTATGATTCTTGATGAATGTATCTTGTCTTTTTATGTACACTGGGAGCATATGCACCAAAGACAAATTCCTTGTGTGTACAATCACACTTGGCCAATAAAGAATTCTATTCTATTCTATTCTATTCTATTCTATTCTATTCTATTCTATTCTATTCTATTCTATTCTATTCTATTCTATTAATATATTGTATGCATTGTGTTTCTAGGTCATAATGTTCATCCCCATTTTTATATAAACTAACTTTTCCTTCCATTCAATGTGCCTGCTATGAGTAATTATTTTTTCAATGTCTACCTTAGAATCATGTTTTTGTTGGACATAATTCATCATCATCATTTAAGCCATTGTCTATTCACTGCAGGGTGAAGGCCTCTTCCGCATGTTTCTAACCAATATGGTCCTGAGGTTTCTTTTGCCAATTGGGCCCGCAATACTTGCTAATGTCATTGATTCTTCTGGTTTTAGGTCTGTTTTGTGGACTCTTTTTATCAAGTGGGATCCATTCTATGGCTGCCTTGGTCTACCTGCCATCAGTTCTTCTTGCTATATGACCAGCCCATTTTTATTGCAATTATTTTACGCTCTTGATGATATTGTTTACTTTTGTTTGTTCTATAATCCATGTGCAGGTCTTTCTACCTTATCTTGTAATGCCAAGCATATATCTTTCCATGGCTCTTTGCGCCACTCATAGCTTTTGTATCAATTGTAAGGTTAGTGTCCAAGTTTCACAGGCATAGGTTAGAACAGGTAGCACACACTGATCAAAAATTTTTCTCTTCAGGCATAGGGGGAAGTTGTTCTTGAAAATTATGCTTAGCTTTCCAAATTCCTGCCAACCACATTTAACACATTGTTCAATTCCCTTTATTGTATCACCTTCCATTGAGATCCATTGGCCAAGGTGTATGTAGTGGTCTACTACATCTAGTTCTTCTCCAGATATTAAATAAAAATTCTTTCTTTGGTGAATTTATTAAATATAACCTGGTTCTTTTTCATGTTTATTTTAAGCCAAATGGTTCTCCTGCTTTGTACAGCTCTTGTATTTGTCTTTGTAGCTCTTCTGGGGACAAAATTAGAATTTAGAAAGACTATATTTTGTATTACATTTCAGTGTGATTTTAAACAATTTTAGAATGCATCTTGTATAGTCTAATAATCCTACTGTTAGCAGACTGCAATGTTTAGCATGTTTAATATTATTGAACTGAGGTATTATAACCTATCTAGGAAAGAGTAACACTTGTAATGGAGCAGTCAATAACAAAGTCAAAAGTCATATTGATTTTTCCTGAGCGATCTAGTGTATCTTGCAAATATTTCTCATTCTAATAAAGTTGGTTATCAAGAAGAAACACAAATCCATTGGTGCTGTTTTATTCATTTTTTGAGAGGACATAAAAATAAAACCCAGTCTACATCTCAAGAAAATTAATCTTCTAGACCTTAATCAAGAGAAGGGGGTCATGGAAACCCATTCTTTGCACAGTTGTCTGTCACAGCAGACATTTCTCTGAGCAAGGAATAAACACATGTGCCTTTGGAAAGGTTTTTACCACTTCCTTCTCATAATTAGTGGTTCATAATCTACGTATATAGACTGGGTCAGGCACAGTCATCTTTGCTTGTTTGTTTATGCACTATTTGATGTTGTTCAGGAGAGAATGAATTTCCTGTTTTATTCCTAATATAACTTTGTAATATGCCAAGAAATAGGAAATCAATCTTAAGAAATATACTACATAAATGCTGTCATATATTCATCATATTTATATGTTTTCCCTGCCATTTGGCCCAAAGTGATTTAATACTACATTAAAGTAGAATCTGGGAAGACATCATAAACAGCTCTTGTTTAAAGGGTATTGTGAAGGAGAGCCTTTAATCTGATTGATGAAATAAATGGAAAGTAATCTATCCTCTATTCAACAGCTTGTTGATGGTATGAAAGAATTCCTACTCAAGCAAGCAAGCCTTTAAAAGAGAAAGACCTCTTTCATCCTGTCAGGTTCTCATTTTTGAGAAAAAGTTAAGTTTTTCATCATGGTTCAGGGGAGTTCTTGTAAAACGTTCACTGAAAATTTAAGAGCAATTACAGTGTCAGACAGCTAGAAAAATTGCTTTACTGAGTGAGAGTCCTCTGACAAATGCATTGTGGGAGAATTGATTCTTTCTTAAGGATAAGTGAATTGTCATTGTTAGTGTCTCTCTGTGACATCTAGCGAGATGTCATCTGCTTTGTAACAGAAGATTTGAATCAGACAACTGTACTCAACAGTAGACAGTGTCTAGATTAGTTCAGCAAAGAAATAAGCCTTTACTCTGCAGGGTATCAACTGAGCTATTAAACATTACAGATGAATGAGGATTTCGGAGGAAAGGAAGGGATGAAGAGTTTAAAATTTTAAAATTAAAAGCCAAATACAAAGCCATGTAGTTTGGATGTTGCAAAGAAATCTGTCATATCCTTCAGGAAACTACACTGAGAATAGATCAATAGCTTGGAGAGAGAGGGGGGGAGGGAGGAAGAGAGGGAGGGAGGGAGGGAGGAGACAAAGAGAAATTTAGATCATGTTGGTAAAATTATGGTAAAACATGCAAGTGTGTATGTTTGAGAGAAAGAGAGGGTGGAGGGAGGGAGGGAGAGGGAGGGAGGGGGAATGGAGGGGGGAAGGAGAGGGAGGGAGAGGGAGGGAGGGAGGGAGGGAGGGGGAAGGGAGAGATGGGGAGAGACAAAGAGAAATTTAGACCATGATGGTAAAATATAGTAAAACATGCAAGTATGCATGTTTGAGAGAAAGAGAGGGGGAGGGAGGGGAGGGAGGGAGGGAGGGAGGGAGAGAGAGAGAGAGAGAGAGAGATGACATTATTCCAGAGTCAGGTCTTTCTGCAGAAAAGAAGATGGGAGGGGAAGAAAGGATGAAGATTCTTGGTGGGCCAAAATGGGAGGGAAAAGATTTTGTCAGGTAATCCGACTGAAGAGAGCAGTTTACTGCCAAGGAAAGAGCAGTAATGAGGTGTTCATTAGCATAAGGTAGGTGCCAGCTCTAATCTTGAGTAATGCAGAAGCCCTTGAAGGTTCTAAAAACAGTCTGTCATTCATGCTTTGCTTTTGCTAACCCACTATTCTGTTTTACTGACACAGTCATATTACAGATTTATACAGGTAATGTATTAGAGCTACGAGAAAGTGCAGTTAATAGGTGAAAATGTGGAGCACAATTTCTTGCAGCATTTCACTGCTTCCATTATATGCCCAGGGCAATCAGCATTAGAAAAGAATTGAAAATGTTAGGTATATTCAAAGCTGTAATTCTATTTCAGAATTCCACTGAATTAGCTAAGATCCAAAGCTGAATATTAAGATGTGTTGAAAGATTCTGCAAACAATATGTCAATTTACAATAGTATATACAATATACAATAGTATATACAATAGTATATAACATAAATCTACATCCTGTGTACACTTCTGTATATATGCATACATTAGGGAGACAGAAGAAAATATATAGTACTATATGTGGTACTATATACAGCATAATGTGTGTGTGTGTGTGTGTGTGTTTGTGTGTGTATGAAAGAGAGAGAGATGAGAGATGAGAGAGAGAGAGAATTTTACTTTTTTTAATGCTGACAGGTGTATTGGTATATATGTGTATTCTTTAATCAGTATTTTTCATGGCAGCATAAAGCATTTCAAATTTTTGAAATCATTGTATATTCATAAGAAAACAATGACCAAGTCATGTTTTGATTTCTTTTCAAGTTCAGTGTTTAAAATTCTCAGACATTTAAACTTAAAATTCTTTATATTCAGCACATTACATACTGAAGGGAATGTATACAATGTTCCAGTTAAACATTGTTTAATCTTTTTGGTCAAACAGAAATATTGCTCTTTAAATATTTAATTGTCTGGTTCTTTCATCAGAAAAAATATATTAGAATTTAGCCTTTGCACTGTCCTTTCTTTATAGAGCTAGTAAGTCTGGATTTTTAAAAATAAAATAAATTAAAATAATACCTCAGGCTTAGGGAAATTGTGATGCCCATTATTTTTTTCTTTAGTGTTAGCATTTTAGGCAGCTGCTGAAAAATGTTCCCATTACACATTAAATAAGGCTATGCTTTCCTCAATTAATAATATATACTTTTACATATTTGCTATTTTTATGATTTTTCCTTAATTCCCTCTAATTAATTTGCTATTAATAACTAAAATAAAGAGATAAACCAGAGCAGGCTTGTAATTCATTACGCCAAAAAAATTAAATAACAGATAAAACTTCAATTCTATACATACCGTATTTTTTGGAGTATAAGACGCACCTTTTTCCTCCCTAAAAGTGGCTGAAAATTTGGGAGCGTCTTATACTTCGAATGTAGCTTTTTTTTTTCCAGCCCTAACTAGGTGCTAACAGATCTTCCCAGCTCTTACCTTGCAGGCTTTTTCATTGTTACTCTCTCCAAAGAATGTTTTTCCAGCCCTAAGTCTTTGCAGAATTTTTTTTCATTGCTCTACTTGCTCCGAATAAGTTTTTTTCTAGTCCTAACCAGGGGATAAAATAATGTGCTGAAGCTGCTCCAAAGAAGTTTTTTTCTAGCCCTAACCAGGTGCTAACGATCTTCCCAGCTCTTACTGGCTTGCATGCTCTTTCATTGATATTCTCTCAGAAGAAGGTTTTTTTAAGTCCTAACCAGGAGATAAAATAATGTGCTGAAGCTGCTCTGAATAAGTTTTTTTATAGCCCTAACCAGGTGCTAACGATCTTCCCAGCTCTTACTGGCTTGCAGGCTCTTTCATAGTTACTCTCTCAGAAGAAGGTTTTTTTAAGTCCTAACCAGGGGATAAAATAATGTGCTGAAGCTGACCAGACAAAGGACGCTAGCCAGATGAATACCTGGTAGGCAGATTGTTTTCCCCTATTTTCCTCCCCCAAAACTAAGGTGCGTCTTATACTCCGGTGCGTCTTATACTCCGAAAAATACGGTACCTTAGCACACTGTTCTCAATCTCATCAACTTTAAGATGCGTGGACTTCGACTTTCAGAATTCCCCATCATGTCCACACATCTTAAAGTTGCTGAAGTTGAGGAATTCTGCTTTAAAATTGTGTGATTTCACTTTCAGGGAGATATCTGGACCAGGATGGCATGACAAACAAAAAGGGAACCAGCCTCACATAATTACTGAGAGTCCCAGTGAATGCTTTAGGATGTTTCTTTAAACTTTTTTTTCTCCTGCTCACACTCCTGCTGTTAAAAGTTATGGAGGACTCCCAAAGAGGTTTTGCTTATATGGATTATATTTATGGATATTTACCATATTGAAAATGAACATTGATGCATTTGCTATTTGCTACCATTTCTCACAATTGTATTATTTTTCAATTGAGACTGGCAAATAGTTTTTCATTTTTCCTGAGGGGATCTTGGCGGACGGACACACACACATATACCGGGCTTCTAGAACTACCTTTTAAGAAACACTGCACTGAGTCAACATGCATAGAGTGATGCAAGAGAAAAAATGCTTTGTAATTCACAAATGAGTTGAAATTACTGAATTTGCACATTTGGGTTAGGATAGCATTTTCGATCATTCAAAATTATAGGTAAGTTTTTATTATTTCCAGGTTGTAAATGTGGATGTTTTGCTTGGTTTCTTTAAGATACTTGATGAGTTCATCAATAAGGAGAGTGATTACTGTCTTTGCCAAACCTCTTTACTAATTCTGATAAGGTGCTGTACATGTATATGTTTTCTCTACTAAAGTAGAGAGCAGGCCTTACGTTTGTCTTACAAGTAATGAAACAAAATCTGCTTTCCTATGCCTCCCATAAATATGCCACATTGTTAGTGAGTTCAATTTTTTAAGGGATTCTTTAAATTCAGAGAAAGAACATTTACATTTTTTTAAAAAAAATCTAAATACTGAAGAATTGGGAATTTTAGGAATTTAGCAACAGAAATTCAGTTAGTAAAAGTTACAGAAAGGTTCAAGTGAGACGAGTGTAGTGAGATTATAGAAATAGATATTGCAATCCTATTTGGAAACTGCATTAGGTTTAGTAGAGATTATCACCTAATAATTTCAAGATTGCAACATAGACTACTGCTTTCTTTATTAAGGAGATTAATAATAATCTATAATAAGCTATTGTTCTGCTTTCAAATAAGACATTATTAGCCCAATAATTACTATATTTCATGACAGCAATAATTAAAATTTTGATGTTTATTGGTGTCATCTACAGCCAGCTCATGAGCAAGTATTCTTTTTAAATTTAGAATTATATTTACTTTGTTGGTAGGAATAATTTAGAGTTCATTACAAAAAAAGTTATTCAGATGTACGTAGATAGCGACAGAGGGAAGAATTTAGATTGTTTCTCCTTCTGCTCCATTATTAAGTGCATGTATAAATACCCACATACTGTAAACAATTGTGAGAAATTTACTTCTAAACGTACCTAAGGAAATCAGTATGTAGTGTGTTAAAATAGAGGTTTGCTATCTAACTTTACAATGCAATATTACTTTGGTTCAAACTTGCATTCCCTGCTACTAAACAATATTTTTTGTGGAAATTCAGTTTTTGAAAAATCTTCCAAAATAGTAAGTCTAAGCTACTGTCTTGGACTTTTCTTATGAATTTGTTGTGGGAGATTATCTTGTGTAAATCTATAGCCTTTCTCAAAAATGAGCTTCATTCTGATACTGATACATTGCTAGGGTTCAAGGTGATAGAAATCATATGAATTTGTGTTTTTATAACATTCTATACAATGTATTATCTAAAGTCACTTTATGAAACAATCAGTGATTTGATCTTTTGTCTTGCTACTATGTGTATAATAATTATTTAATCATTAATCTTTTTCTCCTAATAAGAAAAAAAAAACAATTGGTATGTGGTGTATTTACTCTTTTTTGGTAATTCATGATTCCATCTTCAGTTTCTGCTGTGCTTTTTGTGGGTATGTAGTCCAAAAATATCTTTATATCTTTGAAAGGTAAATTAATCTGTGACGTCTTAAATGTATAAATTTTTAAGATATGAGGACAAAATGGAAGCATAACAGTGCTGGGGATATTTTTTAATTTTAGCTTAATAAAATGTAGCTAGCCTTGATATTCATCTTATTATACTAAAATGACAACACTTCAATCTCTGTGTCAGGTAAAGTAATTGTATACATTTGATTTACTCTTTTTACATGCATTAGCAATAGAGTAAAATGCATTGTACTGGACAAAATGCTGTAATCTAATTCTGTACAAAATGTTACAATCAGATTCTGAAATGTTGATGTATTGCCAATCTGAAAAAAAATACAAGTTTTAGATGATTGATAATCCATCAATATTTCACTATCTCTTAAGATAGGATTGGTTTTATGCTAGAAAAAAATGTTCTTATTGTTATATGATCATAATCATTACATCAGATTGCAACAAGACATTAAAGATATTATGCATTAGTTCTCTGAAGGATCTCTGTTCCATATGATGATGTGTTTTTTAAAAAATAAACAGAAAAGCAAAACAACTCTAATGGCATTATCTTTGTTATTTTTGCTAATATATAAAAATGTTCCATTGTATCATTTATCAGCTTACAGAATCATGCTTCCATAGAAAAGGTGAACGAAAAAGATTTCCCCTATCCAATTGTATCCAACTCTAGGTGGCGGTACTCCATTTCTTAGCTGAGGGAGCCAGCATTGTCCAAAGATCCTTTCCATGGTCCTGTGGCCATCATGACTATACACCAAGGTGTACAGAATGCTGTTACCTTCCCACCTAAGTGGTAATCTACTCACATTTGCATGCTTTCGAACTGCTCGGTGGGGAGAATCTGGAACTGTCCCCATCCTATGGCACTTGGGTCTTGAACCCAGGCTATCAGTTTCTGTCAGCTGCAGAAGGATGGAGAAATTGACAACGGAAAAATAAAATATTACAACATTTTTTCAGTTTTCTACAAAAGAAATTTTAAAGAACCTTGAAAAAGAAATAGATAAACATATTCACTGTCTTGCAAGTGAATGACATTTTAGGAAATTGGAAAACACATGTTAGGGAAGTACATACATACAGTAAGTAAGTACATAGAAAATGTCTATATGGGTCAAAATATTCAAGAAGGGATCAGACAGAATGGGTGATAAAAATGACAATGTTGACTTTACACACTGGGGTTTTCTTCTATACTGCTTCAAAAACATCTAGCCCACCTTAGTAAGTTGTTTTTAGTTCCGTATAGGGGTAGCCTTTCCAAATAGTATTCAGAAAGCACCAACTACTACAGCACAGTTTTCAATCAGACTTCAACACCTCCTCCACACATGGTGTGATCTTAAAAGTCAAATGTAAGTAAAAGGTTCATGGTAAACTTATTTTCTCCCCCAAAAATACTAAAGTTAGGTGGTATTTATTTATTAGGATCAATCCAAACATCAGGAAAAGAATGTGCTGACTGTTGAGTTCACTGGCAGGCAAAGTGTTACAAAACGGATGTTGTGAATACATATTTAAAAGATAACAATGTTTGTTCTTATTCTTACATTTATTTTATATTTTCATGTTGTCCCCTGCATTGAGGTGTGCAAATAGATAAATGAACCATTTAAAACAGCAGACATTTGGATGACAGATATTTAAATTCATTGATTGCTTTTATCTTTGCTCACTTGCATCCTAATAATTTAGAATTATACGGTGTACATTAATCATTATTATTTTTTTAAAAAAGCATTTAAAAAGAACAGTTTGGGCAGTCTAGTATAAAATAAAGTGCTGTGATTATCCCAATTTAGTTTCAATCAATTTTGTTTATGGTTCAGGGAATTAGGAAAATCTTACTGTGTTTACAATTTTATAGCGTCCTTAGGAAGGTACTCATTATGCTTGTTTGTTGTTACCATGTACTTTGCTCTTATAAGTAAGCTTGCTACATCTTTTATTACTAAGCCAAGATCATCATTACAGTGACAAAGTGTTCATAACAATTCAATCCTTTGCCTTAAAAAATAATAATCAAGAAGTTACTGTAATTTCAGAGCTTTTAATAATAGTACAGAATAAAATAAATATCTCATTACAGAAACTCCTAGAATAATGTCAGGAGAACAAATTTTCTGCCAGGATCTAGACAGAATGAAGGAGCAAAGAAATGCCAAAGAAACCTCAACAGAAATGTACGATACATTTGTTAAGTAGGAAGAGTAGAAGGGTTGCTACATTGAAATTCCTTCTGTATTGAAAAATAGACCCAGTGTGATGAAGCAATTGAAGTGATGGGGGCTAGGAGTGGGGACTAGTCCACTTCACAGACACACGTAGACAGAGAAATACAACACACACACACACACACACACACACACACAGAGAGAGAGAGAGAAACAGAGAGAGAGAGAGAGAGAGAGAGAGAGAGAGAGAGAGAGAGAGAGAGAGAGAGAGAGAGAGAGAGGCAGGCAGGCAGGCAGGCAGGCAGGCAGGCAGGCAGACAGACAGAGACAGAGACAGAGACAGACACACACAGAGAGAGAGCACAAATGAGTTTGGATGGAAAGTCTGAAGATGTGAACTTCAAGCTGCCAGAAGAGTCACTGAATATTCCATCCTGGGTCTCCTCTTCTTTCTCCTCTAATCTTTTGGTTTATTTATTTATTTTAGACGTTATGATACTATCCTAATTGAAATTTTAGAATGCCTTAAAATTAAATGCTAGCACTAACTGAGTTTGAAAACCTAAGCAAGATCAGACCCAAAACAAAATAACCTCAGTGCTACAATAATATCTGATAGGATGCTGGATCTCTGTAGGTGTCCTAGGATACCAGTTCATGTTCCAGAACTGATATTATGCATACATCTGTACCAAGAAATATCTCTAAAAGTAAAATTTGCTCCAGTGATGCAGGAGGAGGAAGAGGAGGAGGAAGGGGGGAGGAGGAGAAGGAGAAGAGGAGGAGGAGAAGGAGAAGAAGAAGGAGAAGGAGAAGGAGAAGGAGAAGAGGAGGAGGAGGAGGAGGTGGAGGAGGTGGTGGTGGTGTTAGGAATGCAATTGAGAAAAGAATACAGTACATTAGATAGAAAATAATAGAATAGAATAGAATAGAATAGAATAGAATAGAATAGAATAGAATAGAATAGGGATAGGGATAGGGATAGGGATAGGGATAGGGATAGGGATAGGGATAGGGATAGGGATAGGGATAGGGATAGAATGGAATGGAATGGAATGGAATGGAATAGAATAGAATAGAATAGAATAGAATAGAATAGAATAGAATAGAATAGAATAGAATAGAATAGAATAGAATAGAATAGAATAGAATTCTTTATTGGCCAAGTGTGATTGGACACACAAGGAATTTGTCTTTGGTGCATATGCTCTCAGTGTACATAAAAGAAAAGATACATTTGTCAAGAATGGTTGTCATAGGGTTCAAGTAAGCAATCAGGAAACAATCAATGGTGGAAGAAATAAAATATTGCCATCATAGTAGGAAGCAAATAAGAAGAGGAGACCAGGCTACCTATCTTAAATTGTTTGGGCGGGGGGGGGGGGATTAGCAATAAAACTCCAAAGGATTTTACCTCCTGGTTGCCACTTTAAGATTCCTGTCTAGCTCCTTTATAAAACTGTTTATGCTAACATCTCCTGTTGATGACCTTGGAAGTTTATTGCACATTTAAACTGGTTCTTGTGTAAAGAAATTACAGTTCAAATTCTCTGTGACTGCCCTGTTTAGTGTCTTTATGTTTTCTTTGCTCTCTACAAAGAGATCTGGACATTTCATTCTTTCAATTCCCCTTTGATGATAGACTCACTTAAAGGAAAAGCTGTGGGCCAAATAACAGGAAGTTAGCAAGTGGGGAAGAAAGTTGATATTGATAGTTCAACATTTGAGGAAAACAGATCCTCTTTTATCAACTACCGATCTCATATACAAATTGTTTCCTGTAAATAGCATAATCATAACAAAATTTAGGGAGTGGTCCAAAGTCTTCATGCACTCAATTAATACACTGAACTATTTTAGAGATGCAAACAGATAATTGTATTCCTGCAGAGTAAACAAGACAGCAATATCCTAATAGATATCTGCTTAAAACATAGAGAATGATTTCTGGCAATGCCATCCAGTACATCCTACATGATCTTGCAGAGCTTTCGTTGGTCCCCTGTCCTTTCTAAGCCTGGAATCTTCAAGATAAAGAATAGAGGTAGTCCTCGACTGACAACAGTTCATTTAATGACCGTTTAAAGTTACAACGGCACTGAAAAAAATTGGCTTATGACTTACAACCATTGCAGCAGCCCAATGGTTACATGATCAAAATTCAGATGCTTGGCAACTGACTCATATTTATGACGGTCATTTGGTCACCTTTTGTGACCTTCTGACAATAGCAATAGCACTATAGCAATAGCACTTAGACTTATATACTTTCATAGTATATAAGTATATAGTGCTTTACAGCCCTCTCTAAGCGGTTTACAGAGTTCAGCATATTGCCCCCAACAATCTGGGTCCTCATTTTACCTACCTCGGAAGGATGGAAGGCAACCTTGAGCCAGTGAGATTTGAACAGCTGAACTGCTGAACTAGCAGTAGCCTGCAGTGCTGCATTTAACCACTGCGTCATCTCGGCTCTTTCCCTATTGACAAGCAAAGTCAATGGGGACGGGGGGGTTCCTCTTACCTGGCTACCAATGCGCTGTGTGCGCATCATCACATTTAGTGCGCGTGAACGCTCGCTACGCAATTTTGCTTCTGTGCATGTGCAGGAAGCAAAAATCACCAAAATCTCACGAGGGGATGCATACATGTGCATGATTTTGGCGATTTTTTGCTTCCGCGCATGCACGGAAGCAAAAAATAGCCAAAATCTCTCTCTTGCTTGCGTCCCCTCATGAGATTTTGCTTCCGCGCATGTCCAGAAAGCAAAAAAAGGCCAAAAATTTGGAAAAAAAGATGGCACCACGCGACGGACGGACTGGTGAAAACGGCATTGGAGCCATCACATGCAAATTGCGCAATCGGCGGATCCCTACCGGAACGGTGCACTGGACCGCACTGGTAGGAACCCACCACTGAATGGGGAAACCAGATTCACTTAACAACCATGTTACTAACTTGGTGCAGTGATTCACTTAACAACTGTGGCAAGAAAGGTTGCAAAATGGGACAAAACTCACTTAACAAATGTCTCACTTAGCAATAGAAATTTTGGGCTCCGTGGTGGCTGTAACAGGAAGACTTCCTCTGTAGGTGTAAGTGCTATTGTTAGTGAGAAAGAATTGTATGCTAGTACATCTTATGCCACACACTCCGGCTGGCTCCTGGCATTTGATAGCACTCTTAGTGGTTCATTTGATGGGTGGCACAAACCTGTTGGAATAAATTCTATCTGTTTGAAGAATTTCTATACTTTGCATACTCAGCCAATATTCTTCTATTATTCCTACTTGTTTTTTTATAAATACCAATATATATATACTGATTTAAATTTTTGGCACACATAAATAGCTGACTAATGATGTTTCAGATGTCAACTCCAAGTGAAAGAAAAAGGAACAGATCTAAAGAGAAATACAGGTAGTTCTCATTTAGCTACTTGCTTGCCTTGTCAGGCAATTGCTTTAGATAGATAGAATTCTTTATTGGCCAAGTGTGATTGGACACACAAGGAATTTGTCTTTGGTGTGTATGCTCTCAGTGTACATAAAAGAAAAGATACATTTGTCAAGAATGGTTGTCATAGGGTTCAAGTAAGCAATCAGGAAACAATCAATATGAATATAAATCATAAGGATATAAGCAACAAGTTACAGTCATACAGTCATAAGTGGGAGGAGATGGGTGATAGGAACGATGAGAAAAACTAATAGTAGTAGTAATGCAGCCTAGTGAGTAGTTTGACAGTGGTGAGGGAATTATTTGTTTAGCAGAGTGATGGCGTTCGGGAAAAAACTGTTCTTGTGTCTAGTTGTCTTTAACCTCTAGGCCACAAGTTCTCCTCCCTATATCACCTGAACCAGGGGAGGGATTATATGTTTTTTGTGTCGAATCACCTGGTACACCCAAATATGGGAGGGAGCATACTGCTTCCTTTCGCCTTTCGGCCCAATACAGGGGCCATGCAGGCAGTTGTTTTCATGACAAACCAACTTGTGACTTAGAGGTTAAAGCAACTGCCAGACAAGGCAAGCAGCCCAAGTTCAAATCCCAGAAGGGTATGTTTTGGGGCAATATGCTGACTCTGTAAACTGCTTAGAGAGGGTTGTAAAGCACTATGAAGTGGTATATAAGTCTAAGTCAGTGGTTCTCAACCTGGGGGTTGCGATCCCTTTGGGGGTCGAACGACCCTTTCACAGGGGTTGGGAAACTTCGCCCAGATGCCGCTATTTGGGTTCCTTTACACCCTGCACATGCGCAGAACGCTTTGCGCATGCACAAAAGGTAAAAGAACCTAAATGGCGGTGGCGGGGCTGGAGTCGCCGTGGTGGGCGTGGGGTAGGTTGCAGCATGGGCGCAGGGGCGGGGCACAGGTCGTGGCATTAGGAAGGTTGAGAACCTCATAGCATTGCTATTGCTATGGCTAGCTGATTAGAGTTAAATAGCTTGAAATAGATCTCTACTTGTCTCCCTTTATTTCTTTATCAGTACAAATGTTACACACACACACACACACACACACACACACACACACACACACAGTATATATGATCCAATGAACACCAAAGTTAATTCACTTCAAAAAGCTTTTTGAAGTCAATGAAATGACGGCTGTTTCAATTTCTGGGCAGGTGCTGTTCTAAAGTGCAGGCACCCAAAGGAAAAACAATGGAATCTCCAACCTCTTCCCAACTCATGAAGGTAAAGAACTACAAGTAGGTTTTCCTAAGACCCCTGAGCCAGAAGGATCAAAACATGTTCGACAGGATGTTCCTGCAAATACTTCAATGTCAAGCCATGTGGAGCTTTAAAGATCAAAAACAGCACTTTAAGTTTCATTCAGAAGGTCATTGGAAAATATAACTATAGCATATTTTGTAGTATAGTACAGAAACAGTGGTAGAGATTGTTCATTACAGCTGTCCTCCCCAACTTGGTGCCCTCTAGATATGCTGTAATTACAGTCTAGAAGGTGTCAGGTTGGGAGGGCTGTTTTACTGGAAAAGGATAAAACCAGAGCATCTTTCACATACCATATAATTATCTAAGTATTGTTCCAGCCTGTGTGCTTGGACAAAGCAAGGCAAGAGAGAAGGTACAATTACAGATACAAGCACTCATTTTTGGATTGCAAGCAAGGATTCTAAGAAAATAGTGAAATGGTTTTTGCATTTATAAAACTGACAGACAGGTGCTAAGTTAGCTGAAGTTTTTCATCAGTATTTCACTTAAATATTGCAATGCAGTTTCTTCCCTCACCAGTCTGTTCTGCTTTGATCATTTAAAGAAATTATATTCCAAAGCGTTTCATGATATAATTTGAAACACTGGCCTATCTGAATGCAAGCATGCACTTCCTTTTGAATGCAATCTTCCAAACCATTAAATTCCTCCCTGTTTCACCCTTCACTTCATTCTATAATATTTTTTTCATAGTTCCACTTTATCCAGGTGATACTTGTAGCAAGTCATTCTTATCTGAAGTTCCCCATTTAATGAGCTCCTATATCTAATTCATGAAATTAACTCATTTCATTACAAAGCAGAAAGTGCTGGAATCCACAGGCAGGGTGGTGGAAATTACAAGATGGCATATCAAGGCTTACATTGCAAGACCTACCCCTTTTGAAAGTATGTGCCAATGTATCCACATATGTAATGTTGATTTCATGTATGTAATTTGCAATGTTCCATTTGCTATTTTGACCATTTTGAAACAACACACATCTGTTTTGAAACAAACACACTGTTTGCTGTCAAACAGACAACAAGTGGTCAAAATAGGAAGCGCCCTATCAAATCCCGTTCCTGTTAACAGCGATGTACCCCAAGGCAGCGTACTAGGACCTACACTCTTTATACTCTATATAAATGACCTTTGCGATCACATTACAAGCGACTGTGTTCTCTTCGCGGATGATGTAAAACTCTTCAACACCACCGACAACACTGCTACCCTCCTAAAAGACCTTGACTTTGTGTCAGAATGGTCAAACATCTGGCAACTCCAAATCTCAACTAACAAATGCTCTGTCCTACACATTGGCAAAAGAAAAAAAACCCAGAACACTAAATACAAGTTGAATAGACAAGACCTTGCAGACGACCCTCACTCTGTCAAAGACCTTGGAATACTCATATCAAATGACCTAAGTGCCAAAGCCCACTGGCAACAGCATCGCCAAAAAGGCTTCAAGAGTTGTTAACCTAATCTTACGTAGCTTCTTCTCTGGTAATATCACACTACTAACCAGAGCATACAAAACTTTCGCCAGACCAATCCTTGAATACAGCTCATCTGTCTGGAACCCACACCACATATCAGACATAAATACATTAGAAAGTGTCCAGAGATACTTTACGAGAAGAGTCCTCAACTCATCTACTCGCAACAGAATACCTTATGAAACCAGACTCAAAATCTTGGGCTTAGAAAGCTTAGAACTACATCGCCTTCAGCACGACCTAAGCATAGCTCATAAAATTATCTGCTACAATGTCCACAATGTCAAGTGGAGTCTCTTCTTTTAATTTGTGAATAATCTCCAGTATTGATGGAAATAGGTTTGAAATGTTCTTGCATGATCTGATATATGATGGCAAGTGTACATATTTATTTGTTTGTTTGTTTGTTTGTTTGTTTTATTTGTCAAACATGTACAGGATAGTAGTTGTTTGTATAAACATAACATAAGTATAAAGTTCCGATAAAAGAGGACAATAGGACAGAAGGACAGGGACGGTAGGCACGATGGTGCGCTTATGTATGCCCCTTACAGACCTCTTAGAAATGGGGAGAGGTCTACTGTAGACAGCCTAAGGTTAAAGTTTTGTGGGTTTGGGGAAGAATACAGCATATCAAGTAACAAATAAATATATGGGTGTTTTGCAGACATTAAAAAAATGTTTGAGGAAAGGAGAAGACCTTATTAAGCTCTGACCCTGATCTATGTGTTGAGACATCCGAATTATATTTATGGCTTTTTACAGATGTCGCAAGAGAACTTTGCCATGTTCTGACTGGAGTCACTCTCAACTTTCTGAGCCAAGTTTAAAATAAAGCTACAGAGGGGAAGGAAAATAGCCTTCCTTCCCATGATGGACAATTTACTAATAGTGGGTGAACCATTAATCCCAGCCTTTAAATTAGGGGTGTCAAACTCGCATCGTCATGGCGTCATCACGTGACATATCATGACTTTTCCCCCTTCGCTAAACTGGGCATGGGTGTGGCCAGCACGTGACGCATCCGGCCCACGGGCCGCGAGTTTGACAGCCCTGCTTTAAATCTAGGCAAGTTTCCTGTCCTACGCGCCAACTATCATTAGACAATATTAAGATAAAGGAATAGAAGAACTGCCAGCTGTTAGCAATAGCAATAGCACTTAGACTTATATACCGCTTCACAGTGCTTTTACAGCCCTCTCTAAGCGGTTTACAGAGTCAGCATATTGCCCCCAACAATCTGGGTCCTCACTTTACCCACCTCGGAAGGATGGAAGGCTGAGTCAACCTTGTAGGAATCCATACAGAACTCATTTTAACAAGTATCTGCTAAGACAATAGTCCTGGTGTGAATTTATTACACATGGTTTAGGAACACTGGCGATTCACATTATAGCCCTCTGCATTTTGTGACTCACATTATAGCCCTCCGCATTTTGTGACTCTTTAAAGATCAAAACTTCTGTGAAAGGGGAAGTTTTTTGTAGACAGTCTTAACAGTAGAAAACATGATCATCCCTTAGATCACTTGCTGCTAGCAAACTGTCAGTCATTATAAAGAGAAGGCATAAAGAACCGTGTGTACTGCAGGGCTTCTGAGTGTATTATACAGCTCTACTGGATCTCTGTAAGTGATGACTGATGGTTGGATAACACCAAAGCATTTCCTCCAGGTGTATACTTGCCTTATTTGAAGTGAATGGTAACCATTGTCTTTTGAGAGAGAGTAAAGGGGCACTCTTGAAGACACAATTAGGTGTACAGAATGTTTATTTTAATCTTCCCACATTTTTCCCTAAACCTTCTACATCCATCACTCCATTTGTGATCATTTGTGAATGGACACTTGTGGTGGAAATCGTATGCTTCAACTTGTCCCTTGGTATAGAAAAGATTATAAATACAATGAGTAAATCACTCCAATCTTTTTTATTTTTAACCTGGAGACAACTTCTTATAAGACTAGAAAATGTATCTATTTGAATTGGTTTGATGCAGCAAAAGAGTGCTATTTTCAATTATGTACATATCAATTCAGCTTATTGAAATAAATTAATATTCAAGTATTTTTTATGAAAATTTTCAACCAGCAAACAACGTGGTATGTTAAAGCTTGGCGTACGGAGAATAATCCTTAGGCACTCTTTAGTGTTTTAAACATCCATACAAATCAACACCCAATGTAGCCCCATTAACTCCACAGTGACATGTTTTTCACATGAAGAACACTTACTAAATAGGTTTAAATGGTCAGTATGCATAATACAATTTTCTAAAGTGCACTCTTCCTGGTAGGAAATCCTTCTTCATGGAGGTGAGACCATGACAAATTTCCCTTTCTCTACAAAGACACTCTCCTACCCAATTTTCCCCATAGAAAATCTTCCACTTCCATCATTTATTGAAATAATGGAAAGTACTCAAGAGCTCATACCACCAATTTTTCTGCTTTTAAAATGAGCCTTTGCCAAAAGGGAGAGCAGGTGGGATGGGGATAAATTTCAGCCACAGCCTCTGCAATTGAAAATATAACTTACCTGTAATCCTTTTAAACTTTCTATCTTCTACTTAAATGAAAATATAGTTATCCTACAAACTGTATTAAATGTAGTTATCATGCAAATTACATGCACTTTGGCACTGATTTAATAAGGTTATCAGGGGTAATAATATGGTTTAAGGGAAATACAACAGCCAAAATGTAAGAAGCATACAAATGAGATTAAGTAGACACAAATACATCCATTATAAAAGGATTGGTAAACCTCTCTAGGTCTTGAGAGACCTAAACTGAATTGGGGAGAATGGATGTGTATATAATGTTGGCAAATGTTTTTATGGAATGTTTGCATTAAACATATTTGTAGGTTTACATTATTGCTGCCCCATCTCAGAATGGCAGGAATCACCTTGTCTTTAACAAAGATGAATAAACATATTTTAACTCCTTCTGGTATAATACAGCAGTGGGTTGCTCCCGGTTCAGACCAGTTCTAAGAACGGGTAGCCCACCCGCCCAGGATGCTCCGCCCACCCGCCTAGGACACTCCTGTGCATGCACAGAAGCATCACGCGCAAGTGCGCGTGCATGAACCAGTAGTAAAGGGTTTTAGAACCCACTACTGGTATAATACCAAATTTTTTTCTGCATCTTAGATCAGGGGTCTCCAACCTTGGCAACTTTAAGACTTGTGGACTTCAACTCCCAGAATTCCTCAGCCAGAGGAATTCTAGGAGTTGAAGTCCACAAGTCTTAAAGTTGCCAAGGTTGGAGACCCCTGTCTTAGAGCATTCTAATTTATTGAGTAATAATTTTCTTTTGTGTTGAGTGGTAAATCTTTATTCCATTATTATGAACCAGTCCAATTATGTGGTTAATCAAAGGAAAGATAAGCATTTTCATAAATAAATGATCTGACAAAAAGCCATTTTCTCACTGTGAGCATTGGATACAGCAGGATTCCCAGGCCAGTTTTCCTGTCATAAGTGTTTTCTACAAGTCACAATAATGTCACTTACATTATATTGTCATGGTACCTATAATGCAAAGGGTACAATTTGTATTGTTTAAGCAATGGTGTGAGGATGCTTGTGATAACACTTCCTCTTCCTGATGCTTCTACTTGTTGGACTGCAGTTTCCAAAGAGGTGGAGCTCTTGCCTCACAATCAGGAGGTTGTGAGTTCGATCCTAGGTAGAGGCAGATGTAGGGGCTCCTGCTTGGGCAGGGGGTTGGACTAGATGACCTGCAAGGTCCCTTCCAACTCTGTTAATCTGTTAAAGCTAGGATTGAGAATTCAGTACTGCATAATTCTTAACTTTCTCTGAAGCTCTGCTCTTTCCATCATTAGGTCTGCAATAGTCTATATATTTTAGTACAGACATCTTTTTCACTCTGAATAAACTGTTGGCTATGTTGGAAAGGTGTTGCAATGATCCATGTCCAAATTTAATCGTTAAATATGGACTATTAGAATAGAATAGAACAACAGAGTTGGAAGGGACCTTGGAGGTCTTCTAGTCCAACCCCCTGCTTAGGCAGGAAACCCTATACCACTTCAGACAAATGGTTATCCAACCTCTTCTTAAAAACCTCAAGTGTTGGAGCATTCACAACCTCTGGAGGCAAGCTGTTCCACTGATTAATTGTTTTAACTGTCAGGAAATTTCTCCTTAGTTCTAAGTTGCTTCTCTCCTTGATTAGTTTCCACCCATTGCTTCTTGTTCTACCCTCAGGTGCTTTGGAGAATGGTTTGACTCCCTCTTCTTTGTGGCAGCCCCTGAGATATTGGAACCCTGCTATCATGTCACCCCTGGTCCTTCTTTTCATTAAACTAGACATACCCAGTTCCAGCAACCATTCTTCATATGTTTTAGCCTCCAGTCCCCTAATCATCTTTGTTGCTCTTCTCTGCACTTTTTCTAGAGTCTCAACATCTTTTTTACATCGTGGTGACCAAAACTGGATGCAGTATTCCAAGTGTGGCCTATTGTAGCACTTTTCCAATAAGAAAGCATAAATCTTTGAAGTGGGTTTCTTGAAGTATCTCTTGTTGTTTTTAAGCGGAATGAACAAAAGATCTCTTGATGTTTGTAATAGATTGGCAAGGCCTTGTGACTCACAACCGTGTAACAGCAGCAACTGTAATCTTCCTTCCTCCCCAGTTACAGTGAATTGCTAACTATCTGCCCTTGATTCAGTAGAAAACTATACCAGCGTGAAATCCATTCCCTCTTTGCTAGTCTTTATCCTGCCTTTTCTGGTTCACTGCTGAATGATGTTGCCATGAATGCATTTGTGCAGTGACTGATGGGCAAAGCAATTGGTCAAGGCCTTCTCCTTTGCTCTCCTCCTTTACCTGACATCCTCAACTGGCAAGAAAAACAAATGCCACTCATGTAGGTGTGGCAGGAACAGCAGGTCTGATGGCAGGGCTCTTTCCATCATCTCCGTGCTCTTTCCAGGGTCCTTCCTTCTACATACCATTCAGTCATAATTAAAATTAAAAGCCAACAAAAAACAAATGACAGATCACATTTATAAAGAGAGCTGAGTCACAAGGAGTGCTTTAACTTAGCATTTCTCTTCCCTTTCTTTGTATCAGCAACAAATGCCAACTTTAAGATTCTTCCATACACTACTGTATTCTAGAGGCAATTGGGGATAATCTGAACATGACACTGTGAGCAGGATAAGAATGAGGGTGATGAAGATGATGGTTTCAAATTCAAGGATTGAGCAGATCCACAGTCATGCCCTGTTCTTTAATTCTCTGCATATAGCTGTCCAGTATTTTTACTTACTCACTGTCAGTGCTATTCCGTGCGCACTGCCATCTTTTGGGGGGATCTTCCCCTTCCGTGGCTTGAAAAAGGGCCCTCCCGTCTGTCTGCGGGTGAATTCTGACCTTTATTTCTTCGCCCGAAGCACAGCTGATGAGCTCCTCAGCTGTGTTTTGAGCTCATTCCTGCTTCTGAGCATGCGTGCAAGCCAAATCGCACGAGAGGACACGTAAAATGTCGCGATGCAAAACATCGCGAAAGGTCGCGATGCGAACCGGTGGTGAAGGTAAGTGGAACCCACCCCTGGTCCCAAGGAACCAATAGCATCTCAGGATGGCTCCACGATTGATGTACCGTATTTTTCGGAGTATAAGACGCACCAGAGTATAAGACACACCTTAGTTTTTGGGGAGGAAAATAGGGGAAAAAATCTGCTTACCAGGTATTCATCTGGCTAGCATCCTTAGTCTGGTCAACTTCAGCACATTATTTTATCCCCTGGTTAGGACTTAAAAAACCCTTCTTCGAAGAGAGTAACAATGAAAGAGCCTGCAAGCCAGTAAGAGCTGGGAAGATCGTTAGCACCTGGTTAGGGCTAGAAAAAAACTTATTCGGAGCAAGTAGACCAATGAAAAAAAAACCTGCAAAGACTTAGGGCTGGAAAAACATTCTTTGGAGAGAATAACAATGAAAAAGCCTGCAAGGTAAGAGCTGGGAAGATCTGTTAGCACCTACCGTATTTTTCGGAGTATAAGACGCACCGGAGTATAAGACGCACCTTAGTTTTTGGGGAGGAAAATATGGCAAAACAATCTGCCTACCAGGTATTCATCTGTCTAGCGTCCTTAGTCTGGTCAGCTTCAGCACATTATTTTATCCCCTGGTTAGGACTTAAAAAAATCTTCTTCTGAGAGAATAACAATGAAAGAGCCTGCAAGCCAGTAAGAGCTGGGAAGATCGTTAGCACCTGGTTAGGGCTGGAAAAAAAACTTATTCGGAGCAAGTAGAGCAATGAAAAAAAATTCTGCAAAGACTTAGGGCTGGAAAAACATTCTTTGGAGAGAGTAACAATGAAAAAGCCTGCAAGGTAAGAGCTGGGAAGACCTGTTAGCACCTAGTTAGGGCTTGAAAAAAAAGCTACATTCGAAGTATAAGACGCACCCAAATTTTCAGCCATTTTTAGGGAGGAAAAAGGTGCGTCTTATACTCCGAAAAATACGGTATTCACTTTTTCAATGCCTTTGTTTGTATATTTTAATTTGTAATATATTTTAATTTCTTATAATTGTTTTATATTTTATGATTGCTGTGTGTGTGTGTGTGTGTGTGTGTGTGTGTGTGTGTGTGTGTGTGTGTTATCTGATTGTTATATGCCTCCAAGAGTCACTTTTGGTGAGACAGGTGGCTAAATAAATTTGATAAACAAATTTCTTCTGAGTTTTCTTCTTTATATATTTGTGGATATCAATAGATGGACTAAGCAGATATGCTTGGTTCAAAGCATGTATGCCTGCTCTCAGGAAAGTGGGAGGTAATTTTAGTTCTTAATTTGCACTGCTTAAATACTATAATTCTATAGTGTTTTTTTTTCCTGAAGGAAACATCAAGTTAAAAAGGAAACTGGGTTGCATTAATTATACTGTGTCAAATTAAATGAACCAAGTTCTCCAACTATTTTTAAATATTTTGACATCTGGCACAACATGAGCCGCATTTTGATACACACTTTAATTTTGAACAAGGCTTTTGAAATGTGGTGAGTGCATGGCACTGCACATCCATTTTCTTGTTTCCAAATGTCTGAAGACCCTGAAAGCTGCATAAAAATTGTTCACTTATCCTCTATCATTGCTGCGGGTGATTGGGATAACTGGTTCTTATAATTCACCAGATCAGTCAAACAGAATAACCTGCAGCTGATGGACATGTCAGTCAGTCAACCTTTAATGACTTGAGAAGGGTGGTATCGCAGTAGTAGATCTCATGCCTTGTATGTGAAAGATTTCCTATTCAATTCAAGGCGTCTCAAAGGAAGATTCGTGTTTAAAATTTGGAGAAAGGCCAGCAGTGAGAAATGGGCTGTGATAGGCTATTTGAGAGCATCTTCTGGGCACACTCATTAGGGCTAGCTATAATTAGTTTAGGGGATGCAGTGGCTCAGTGGCTAAGACACTGAGCTTGTTGATCAGAAGGTTGGCAGTTCAGCGGTTTGAATCCCTAGCGCCATGTAACTGAGTGAGCTCCCATTACTTGTCCCAGTTTCTGCCAACTTAGCAGTTCGAAAGCACATTTAAAATGCAAGTAGAAAAATAGGGACCACTTTGGTGGGAAGATAACAGTGCTCCGTGCACCTTTGGCATTGAGTCATGCCGGCCCCATGACCATGGAGACGTCTTCAGACAGCACTGGCTCCTCAGCTTAGAAAAGGATATGAGCACCACCCCTAGAGCCGGAAATGACTAGCACGCATGTGCGGGGGAACCTTTACCTTATAATTAGTTTTGTGTTTGGCACCAAACAATCTTTAGAAAATTGTAGGGGGATTATGGCAATTTCATAATGCAGTGTTTCTTAAACCAAGTCCTTTGAAACTCCAGTCTCCTCAGAACAACTTAGAAATGTTCTATTTACTGATCCTAGGATCCAAGAACTTGTTGGGTTTGGATCCATCTGGTTTTACCACTCAAAGGAGTGACCTATTTATTAATTAAGAGGAGATGTTGATAGGTATCTCCTCAGATGTCATTCAGAAGCAATATATAGAAATTGTTCATCACTGGATGACTTTTGGATGAAAGTTCAAAGAAAGGGAGCTTTTAAATGTACAGGTATTGGGAGGTTGTACCAGCTTTTCCTTCAACATGTCTTGGATTGTCAGCACTCAGTAGAACCAAGCCAAATATTGAAATGGGTTATTAAATGTGATGCCCATTCTGAGGCATTCTTTAACAAATTTCACTTAGACTGTGATGAAATATGCCATCATATGAAAGCATTTGCATCCCATTAATGTTTAGATTTTATGTTTTAATAGAATATTATTAAAACATGCTTTGTTTCAATATTCCTTTTACATTTTTAAAGAAACAATCATAGATGATTCTCATAAAAGGAACATTGTGTGGTGTTTCTTGTCTTGAAAAGTTTAAGAAACAGAGACTAGCTTTTTCAATCCATACATTAACAAACTCATCTATTTCAGCTTGGCAACCATCCAGTTCTCCTAACCTCTCTTCTGAAAGGACAAAGCTGACTCTCCCCTTTGTTCCTTGTCAACTGAAGACCCACCCCCTCTTCCTCTGCTCCTTTCTTTAAACTTGGGGGTCCATATAAGGATACACATCCCTTTCAAATATTTCTGTGTATCCCTGAAGCAAAACAAAACAAAATCATTCTTTACTCATTGTGGTGCCATTTGGACTTCCAATAACTTTGTCAGTATTTACCATTTTTATTTTTATTATATAAAATACAAAGAAGAAAAGAAAAAAAGGAAATTAATGGATGGAAAGGAAGGAGGGGGAAGGAGTGTGAGATACAAGGGGAAAGAGAGAGAGAAAGAAAAGGAGGCATTGACGCCCAACTCCTCTTAGCACAGTACAAGATAAATGCACTCCAACCTCAACTTTTTGCTTTTACACATTAATATACTTCCAATAACTTTATCAAAATGGTTGGCTTGAAACATTTCAGCCCACCATGTTTTAAGGCCTTTCCCTATTTTTACCTACCAGACAAGCCTGGGCACTCTCTTATTTTCTGCTATCAATTTATGATGCCTTTATTTTACCCCCAATTCTGTCTGAGGGAACTTGACTATTCTGTATAATGTTCAAGTAGCATTTTCTTCTTTACGCAGACCACAAATAACCTTGGAAATAACATTTATTTATTTGTTTGTTTGTTTGTTTGTTTGTTTGTTTGTTTATTTATTTATTTATTTATTTATTTATTTATTTGTCAAACATGTACAAGATAGCAGGTATTGGTATAAACATAAACATTAGCAAAGTAGGTACAGGTAAATTAGGCAGTAGCAATAGCAATAGCACTTAGACTTATATACCGCTTCATAGTGCTTTACAGCCCTCTCTAAGCGGTTTACAGAGTTCATCATATTGCCCCCAACAATCTGGGTCCTCATTTTACCGACCTCAGAAGGATGGAAGGCTGAGTCAACCTTGAGCCTGGTGAGATTTGAACAGCTGAACTGCTGAACTAGCAGTCAGCTGGAGTAGCCTGCAATAGCTGCATTTAACCACTGCGCCACCTCGGCCCCAACAATCTGGGTCCTCAGGACAGTAGGACAGGGACAGTAGGCACAATAGTGCACTTATGCACGCCCCTTACATCTTTCATCATCAAGGTGGCACTTATTCATATATTTAGAGTCTTTAGACCCTTCTCTTTGGTTCGTCCCCCTCTATCTGCTGCTTCAAGGCACAACCCACCACCATACCTGTCATATGTTGTACAAGCTGTTCTTGATCATAAATTTAGAGCTTTTGAAAAAAAATGTTAAACCCTTGTTTATAATATCATGAAAAGCAGTTGAGAGGCACAAAGGGGAGGCAGGTACAAGATTTTCTAAAGAGGGTCTCCCATAACACTAAGCTATCCTTCCTCTGCTGTCAACTGCTAGCTGGACTACTTTTAAACATGTTCTCACTAAACACAGGTTTAGTACTCTTTCAGAAGAAATAACATATCTAATGACCTAAGTGTCAGAGCCCACTGTAACAGCATTGCCAAAAAGGCACTAAGAGTTGTTAACCCAATCTTGCGTAGCTTCTTCTCTGGCAATATTACACTGCTAACCAGAGCTTACAAAACATTTGTTAGACCAATTCTTGAATACATCTCACCTGTCTGGAACCCGCACTGCATATCAGACATTAATACAATTGAGAGAGTCCAGAAATATTTCACAAGAAGAGTCCTCCACTCCTCTGCTCGCATCAGAATTCCTTATTCCACCAGACTTGAAATTTTGGGCTTAGATAACTTAGAGCTACGTCACCTTCGATCTGATCTAAATGTAGTTCATAAAATCATCTGCCACAATGTGCTACCTGTCAATGAATACTTCACCTTCAACCGCAACAATACACATGCACACAATAGATTCAAACTCAATGCAAACCGCTCGAAACTCAACTGCAGAAAATACGACTTCAGCAACAGAGTAATCAATGCCTGGAATGCACTACTTGACTCTGTGGTTTCTTCCCCAAACCCCCAAAACTTTAACCTTAGACTGTCTACAATCAACCTCTCCCCATTCCTAAGAGGTCTGTAAGGGGCATGCATAAGCGCACCACTGTGCCTACCATCCCTGTCTTACTGTCCTATTGTCCAAATTTACCTGTACCTACTTTGCTTTTGTTTATGTTTATACCATACCTGCTATCTTGTACATGTTTGACAAATAAAATAAATAAATAAATAAATAAAATAAAATAAATAAGTGTAGCAGGTGGAGAAGATGCGTTAAGGAAACTCTGTGGTACCTAACAACTTATTTGGGGCCTGGATGACAAGCATTGCCAACTTGACTCCACTTTTTCCTATCATATGTCTAGTCCTGATAGCCAGGGAAGACAGACATTAAGGCTACACCCTAGCAAAAAAAGAAGAAGGTGGAGATACGTTTTTACCCTCAAATCTTAAGAGATCTGACAGGTAAATGTTGACCATCAACCTTCTCCACATGGCTTCCCAGTGAAGCAGGAGAACTTCCACTTCCCCTGTCAATTACGTTTTGACAGATGGCTCAGGTTGACAAAACTGTCTTGTCTCTATCCACAGCTCGATTCTATGGTAAAAAAAAAAAGGAGGTTAGTGGATGTTTTCCCAATACCTGGTCAGAGAGGAAAGAAATTATATTGGACGGAATCCATCAGTCTTTTTCCTTAGATTGTCTTGCACATAGAAATTGAGATTACCATAAGATGGCATTGTTATTTTGGCATGATAAGGATTGTCGAAAAGGTTAGTAAATGTCATTCAAGATGCTGGCTCAAGGCTAGGTGAATAATATTTTACTTCAACCATGGGGAACTGTTCTTACTTGTAGTGCTTCAAAGCCATCAAATAAGCAAACTCTGTAAATGAGAAGGATGCAGAAAAGACTCACAGGAAACATTATTCTCCCTATACACCTGAGTGGGTCTAGGCTTCAGCTACATACCCTGTGATGGAACTGAGTGGCTGTCACAGAAGTTGGCTGGTTCCCAACATCCTTTGAGTAAAGTACTGGGTTAATTTGTCAATCAGATTTAATCAAGACGAGCAGCTAGGCCAGTATTTGGGAACTAATGGGGCAACAGGTGAAGCAGAATAGGACCTTGTTTCCTTGTCATCTGCATCTGGCCTCTGAGATGAAGGGAAACCTTTTTTTCATGAAAGTGTTGCCAGCACTAGTCTGAACAAAACGCTTTGGCTGTCAGCCTGCAGAGCCCGGCTGCGTGCCAGACTCCTGTGTCGTGGGCAGTGAAGGACTGTTGCTCGGAGGCCCAGAGGGCACAAAAGAATAAACGGATTGCTATTGTCATTATTGCTGTTGTAAAAGCAAGGCTGGCAAATATTTTTATTTTCTGCAACACATCTTGGCAGGATTGAAAAACCAGCTGCACACTGAGGCACTTGTGTGAGATGGAGAACCAAGTTCACAAAGAAAGGAAAGGCTGTCATGATAAATATGTTTTCTCCTAACCCTTTAACTTCACTGAAAATGATCAACTGTTCTGGTTTTTTCCCCCCCCAACCTCTCCCCCTCACCCAAAAAATATTTCCAAAAGGCTTTTGTGGTCTGTTTGAGGGGACTCCAGCAAGCCTTCTTCCTCTCCCCAAAAATTAAGTTTTTAAAAAGTTGGTCTTATGCTTAAATGCCCTTTCCAGTTCCTGACAAAATGCAAAAGGCTAATGCAGAGGCTAAGTATGAGCCTTAAGAACATAGCCAGTGGTAAAATCCTGTTTTCTGCAGAGCAGAATAGCTTAATATTATTAGGAAGGAAAGGAGTTCTTGTGGATTTTACTCCACTAACCATTGCCAACTATAGGGGGCAGTGCTTATCTTTATTTCAAGGCTGTGAGCCAGCGCTGTCGGAAGACGCTTCTGCAGTCACAAGGCTAGCAGGACATTGGAGAGTGCTGTTTCCTCCCCACCTAAGTGGTACCTATTTATCTCCTCGCATTTACATGCTTTCGAACTGCTAGGTGGGCAAGAGATAGGTGAAGATGGATGCTCACTCCATTGCACCATGCTTGGATCTCGAACTTGGCTGTCAGCTTTCCAGCCAACCAGCCCAGTCTTTTAACTGCTGAGGCCTCGCACGACAGTTGTTGTTGTTGTTGTTGTTGTTGTTGTTGTTGTTGTTGTTGTTGTTGTTATTAAACAGTCTAAAGTAGCTTAGGGAGGCTTGCCACCAATTTCCACAGTTTTGACATTAATAAACCCTGTGTAATTAAGGAAGTTGACTTCTACTGATGTCTTCTGTTATTTCTGAGAATTCGTTGCATTTGTGCAGATTTTGAAAAACTTGGGAGTGACAGTGATGCTACTGGAACAGGACCATATCTTAGAGTTTCTCGAGCACACTCACATTCCATTGAGTTGTACCTATGTACAACTATTGGTTGATATTTCTGTTTATTTTCAATCTGTATAGTCATCACAGATATTTATTATTCCATTTTGCCATATTGTCACACTCTCAAATTGTAACTCATTAATTATGTCACAGTTATATAACTACTTAATCTTTACAGTACATTCTTTACACTAAGTTTACTGTTTGCTGGTGCACATGCAAACTTGTTCCTTACTTTTAATTCACTCTGGCATCTGCTGTAAGCAAGTATGAAAGAGTTCCAGTGCAATGAAAAATACATTTAACTTGGGAAACAAATATATTTGCCATTGTGCCTCACTCCGTTATACACTAGAAATAAGTCAAGAATAAGTATTTGTGTAAAAGTATATGTACCCATATGAAGAATTCTAATAAAACGGTTTTTGAAGTTCCTTATGCCCAGCTGGCATCCAAATAAATAGTCTTCGTCTATTCTAACAATTGATAATTTAACACACACACACCACTATATCTAAGTGGTCTTTTTCTGGTGTAGGCCTCAGATGGTAACAACTCCTTTACAAGATTTGTCTCCTCTCCCCTCCTCTCCCCTCCCCTCCCCTCCTCTCCTCTGGTTCCTTACTTTTAATTCACTCTGGCATCTGCTATAAGCTCTCCCTTCCCCTTCTGTCCTCCCCACCTTCTCTTTTTCCTTTTCCCTTGGCAGATGATGTTTACTTCCACTATTACTTCTCAATGCTTTTGGTATGCTGACAAAACTTGCTGTCTTCTAGACTGTGAAAATGTTGGTATGCTGATTCCATCTGCAAGAAATTCAAATCAGAAATAGTGGTTTTCTTATCGTGTTGGTTAAAATAAAGTCAATAGCTGACATCTTGCAAACTAATGTCTCTTCCTTTTTAAAAATGTCTGAGCTTGGGAAAAAAAGAGACTTTCTTCTCCCCCTATGGAAGCAGAGATTTTGGCTATGTAAGTTTACCTGATATAAGTCTTGAGACTTCAGGCTTTTTTGATAAAATGAACCTTGCCAAAGTCTTCCTGTTAGGTGCTGACATACTCCAGCACTGGGAGCCAAAAGGTTAAAATAAATTAAATAGCTAGCATCTTGCAAGATTTCATAAGTTTGTTGTAATTGCATCCTACAACTATACCTGAAATATCTTGTGATCTTTGATAAGACAATAAAACTTCTTGGTCATCAGAAAAATATTGGAGTGTGCAGAAATGTGCAAATTAACAATGCAGATACATGGGAAAGATGACACGGACTTCTACCAAATATGGAATAAGGTATACAATTGGATCAATCAAAACCCAAAATTAAAAATTTGGCAGATGAATTGAGACATACTTAAAATCACTTTCATGTGTAAGTTGTAATTAAATAAATTAACCTATGGATGATAACCACCGATACCTACGATATGGAACATACCTAAAATGTATATACAGATTTCGATACGAAACAAATATTTCAATAACGCTGTAAAAAGCATTGGACTTTTCTATAATGTTGCGTGTAAATACGTGTATTCGTTTGTGTTACATGTGTTCTGTCTGTGTGCTGTTGTGTGTTGTTTGTGTCTTTTTTTATTGTAAAAATTCAATAAAGATTATTTTCAAAAAAAAAAAGACAATAAAACTTCTGTGTTTTCACCTGGTACTTCAGGTTTCTACTAGGTGCTTTTTGGCATCTTGGTTTGTGTATTCTGTGTTGCTGATCACTTTCCTATATGCTCTTGGAATAAAAGGAAAACAATAGCCTCATCAATGGGTACAATTCTTTCTACCTGTCCTTTGCTTTCTTTGTTGTCTGTCCAAATCAGTTGCATGCGGAGAGCTTTCTGCTATATATTGTTTTGCTCTTCTTCATTAACTTGCTTTGCTCTCTAAAATAACATTTGGACTTGACTGATAAAGTAGTCTATTCCTCCATTTCATTGATTTGCAGCCTACAACCTGATGTTTCTAAACTAGGCATGTCTATTATTCAATGTGTCTTCGTGCATGTAAAATTTGTGGTCCATCACTGTACGACCATCCCTCTTCTATTATATGGGTAGAAACTAATCAAGTTTCTTGATTAGAAAGAGAGAAGCAATCTAGAACTAAAGATAAATTTCCTGACAGTTAGAACAATTAATCAATGGAACAACTTGCCTCCAGAAGTTGTGAATGCTCCAACACTGGAAGTTTTTAATAAGAGATTGGATAACCATTTGTCTGAAATGGTGTATGGTTTCCTGCCTAAGCAGGGGGTTGGATTAGAAGACCTCCATGGTCCCTTCCAACTCTGCTATTCTATTCTGTTCTAAATATGTGCAGTGATATGACCCTGGACATACCTGTGCCCTATTACCCAAATTACAAATCAAATATCTCCACTTGGAAGGAAAAATTGTATTCTCCCACCCACGTTCAAAAAATAAATAAAAATCACAGCATGTTTAAGATGGACAGAAAGAAACATCCACTTTTGTAGTTTGTTAATCCTCTTTCCTTATTAAGTTTTTTATTCTCTACACCTATTCTCTAACCATTTATACATTACGTCCCACATTGAGTAATATTCTGTTTCTCCTTTATCTTTAAGTTCCATCATTAACAGATACAAATATATACATAAATAAATAAATAAATAAATAAATAAATAAATAAATAAATAAATAAATAAATAAGTATGTATGTATGTATATGTATATGTATATGTATATGTATATGTGTATATATATATATATATATATATATATATATATATATATATATATATATATATATATATATATATATATATATATATATATATATATGGCAAGCAATAGTACTATTGGACTGTACGCAATTTTAAATCAAAATGCATAGAGCGATAAATGTATAGACTGTAATGGTATAACCATGGAAATAATGGATATACTAATTATGATGTAAAATATTATGTATGTAAAAGAGACCATATTAAGTCTGTTTTCTTCCAATGTAATTCCACGGAACTGTATAGTTACATTTGAAAGAGACAGTACCTGGAAAATACACTGTACTTTGTAGGGAAATGGAAATTTATATACAACAAGGAAAAGAAAAAGAAGCAAGGAGAGGGAAGTGGAGAGATGAAGGGAGAGAGGGAAGCGGAGTGGAGTGGGGTGGAGGAGAGGAGGAGAGAAAAGCCAAGGGAAGAGGAGAAGGAAGGAGATGGAAGAAGAGGAAAGGAGAGAGGGAAAAGGAGAGAGAAATGGATGGAAGGAGAGGAGTAGGAGAGAGGGAAGTGGAGAAGAGGAGAGAGGAGAGAGGAGAGGAGGAGGAGAAAAGGGAGGAGAGGGAAGGTGAGACAGGAAAGGAGAGAGATAAATATATAGAATGTTATGGTACAGTTATGAAAATAATGGTTATAACTATGATGTACAATATTATGCATTGAAAAGAGACTATAATGTATGATTAAGAGAATACTGGTTATAATCAGGGTGTATGATACTATGTATACTTGAAAAGGACTGGATACAGCCAGTATAATGTCGTTTCAAAACTGGAAATGTGAGGTATTATAAAGAAAAAAAATGTATAATAAAAATATTTATTTTTTTAAAAAAAGAAACATCCACTTTTGCTCTCGAATTTTATTGCCACTGGCAAGTTTCTTGTTTTCATAGGTGGAAGAAAATGGCATAAAATTATTTCTTTCCTGTAATAATTTATATCCGTTTTTTTTAATAAGGGTCTATCTCAATTTAATCCTATGGCTTTGCTTGTCAACTGAATACTAAAGAAGGGGGGGGGAATGCCATTTCTTCTGAGGTGTCTTTCACCAAGTTACCACTGAAGCATTTCCACCTCTCCTTCTGAGTATTTGGACAGTAATTCAAATAAAGCACTCTAAACCTGGACTTCTTTTAACATTCAGATCCTTTCCCCTCCTTCCTTTTCCCATTACTACTGACAGCCCTATCATCCTCTTGTCATGCCCAGGTCGGCATGTCCTCCTTGCGTATCTGCATTGCTATTAAGTCCTGACACTTCCAGGCTAACTCTGAAGTCAGCTGATAAAATAACATTGCACTGCTAAGTCATTTCTTTACACTTAAGACTCCTACTGTTTCCTGTCTGGTTTGTTCCCCCACCCCACCTCTCTCTCTCTCTCTCTCTCTCTCTCTCTCTCTCTCTCTCTCTCTCTCTCTCTCTCTCTCTCTCAACAAAATCTGGACCACTGTTAGCACCACGCTGCCTGTCTATTTTTTCTTATTATTTGATTATACCATCCCATTTGTGGTTTTGTTTTTTTGTATCAAAATGACTTTTTATTTTATTTTCACACTTATATTTAATTTGATGAGGGCATCGCTCTGCACAATTCTACCTGTATATTGAAAACAAGACAGCATTAATACTTCCATTTATTATTGTTCTTCAATGGACTCATGCTAGCTTTTGCTCCTTCCTAGTAAAAAATTACTCAGTCTGGAGCCCTTGGTGTTTTCTGAGCTTGGTTGTTTCTTGCAGATGTTTCATTACTCAGATAACTCATTACTACTAGTGAGTATGGGGTTTGCTCTCTGTTTATATACAGTAGCTTCTCTGCCAGTGTTGGATGGGAATATGGTTTTCTTCTTGGTGGTTCCTTGATTAGGGTGTTGTTTTCCCCTTGATTGCTTGTCTGGTGTTAATCCCTGCTTATCTGAGTGTTGTTTGCTGGAAAGGATGTGTTCTGCATTTTTGTTTCCTTCTTAGTTGTTTTATTGTCTCTTTTGAATGATTGTAAATGTGGTTTATCATGCATCAATGAATGGCTGATTTGTCTGAATGCCATGCTTCCAGAAAAGGTTTTTAGATTTAGCTTGGTCTAGGATGCTCATATTTACCCAGTTGAAACTATAGTTGAATCTTCCCATGCATGATGACTTATTAATTATCAGAGCTGGGCAGAAGGAATGTCTCTTGCACTCTTTTGCATGGCAATACTGTCACGGTGTGAATATTGTCAGTTGTATGTCTATGCAGGGTGATGCACCCCTATTCTAATATTATGGTATACTCCAATACAAGCAGAACACATGATATGATCTTGTACGCATGTCCACATTCCTGATCCACCATTAATCACTTTTGACTTGGCTCTTGACCGGAACGGTCGCTTTTTCTTAGCAAAAATGTAATTATTCAGAATTTATTGTTTTTGTACCAAAATAAATATTTCTATTAGACTTTTAATCTCGGTTTTATTTCTAACTTTCTGAATTCCAAGCAAAGATCCAAATCACCTCTATGAGATTTATTCTCATCCCTCAACAAATACCTCTCTGATACATTGGGAAAAAAAACATGGAAGAGTATTTAAATGGACTTTTTAAAAGAATCAGTTCATTTTCCTGGACAGCATGGAACTGAGCTACTCCTTGGATTGCACATGCTGCTGATTTTTTCAATGTGGTTCTTAACACACATAAAGTTTTTGGAAGTGTGTCATTCAATAAAAACTATGCACATTCTATAAACCACTGCTCAGAAAATTCGTATTATCTGAATGTGTTCTTTTTTCCTCTTTTCTTTCTCTTTCTTGTAAATTGTTGCATTATTATTATTTATTAAAAAAAATGAAAAGGGCATTGCTGAATTATTCTTGATTTTTCTCTCATAGAACTTCAGAACTAGTGTGGTGTCATAATGAAGTATTCATTGAGGGCTGGGGAGATCCAGGTTCTGATCTACTTCCAGCTGTGGAATCTCATTTGATGACACTGGGCCAGATGTTTTCTCTCTTCCCCAACCCACCTTCCCAACAAGGTTGCGGTGAAATAATCAGATGAAGGAAATCTATGCTCATTAAGCTTCTGAGGAAAAGGCTGGATAACAAGCAATAAATAATTGTTTATACTAAAAACATTGCACATTGAAGAGTGCTATGGATGTATTCTTTAAATGCTGTCTAATGTCACTAATAATGTCCATATTGAAGTTTTTCCCTTTTGGAACTCTAGTACCACTAACTTAGTCATAACTGAGCTTAATTATAAAGAAAAAATATTCAAAACCTCTGGATTTGTCATTTTTATCTACTTATCGACTCCTTCCCAAGAGTCTGGAATAGGCAAGAAGTAGTTCTTTATCATTGCAGAATTTAAGCTGTTCCAAGTAAAACTGCCTTTTGCAATTGGCTGATGATGATTTTATCAATGCCAATAGTGCACAAGCGATGCTCCAGGTTTTTTTAGACTTACACTCAAGGAACCTATTACTATTGATAGATGTCTGCTTTCTTTTGTCACATTTGTTCTAATTCTATATGCAGAACTTTCTATTTTATGATTTTCTCCAGTTCTTTCTCTTCTATTCTTCTTTCTCCAGGTACTGCAATGTCCTTTGAATTTTGCCATCTTTCTTATCAACAATTGTTACATCTGGGGTGTTGTGTGGCAGACGTGTGTCTGTTTCAATTCTAAAGACCCAGACCATTTTATCTTCTTTGCTTTTATTACTTTCTTTATTTTATGGTCACATCAGTTCTTGCTTGCAGGCAAATGGTATTTCTTGCAGATCGTCCAATGCACTATTTGCTATTGGATGTACAATGCACAATGTTGCTATTTTGTCATGCCATTGCTTGTTTTATACCTTCAATTCCCCCTTGTGGAATTGGACAACTTGCCATGGCTGACTCGCTCCAGTTGTCACACTGTGGCCAACTCACCCCGGTCAATTCACTGCAGCCAACTCACCATTGGACAATTTGCCACAGGACAATTCAACATGTGATAACTCAAGAGAGTGACAAGGAAAATTGCAGCTCACCCTAACTTCTCACTTGAGAAGGTTCAAGCCTTGAACCTTGAAGGTTAACTTGAGAAGGTTCAAGGATGTTGAGACTCTAGAAAGAGTGCAGAGAAGAGCAACAAAGATGATTAGGGGACTGGAGGCTAAAACATATGAAGAATAGTTGCTGGAACTGGGTATGTCTAGTTTAATGAAAAGAAGGACCAGGGGAGACATGATAGCAGTGTTCCAATATTTCAGGGGCTGCCACAAAGAAGAGGGAGTCAAACTATTCTCCAAAGCACCTGAGAGTAGAACAAGAAGTAATGGATAGAAACTAAACAGGAGAGAAGCAACTTAGAACTAAGGAGAAATTTCCTGACAGTTAGAACAATTAATCCGTGGAACAGCTTACCTCCAGAAGTTGTGAATGCTCCAACACTGGAAGTTTTAAAGAAGATGTTGCATAACCATTTGTCTGAAGTGGTGTACGGTTTCCTGTCTAAGCAGGGGGTTGGACTAGAGGACCTCCAAGGTCCCTTCCAACTCTGTTGTTGTTGTTGCTGCTGCTATCATCATCATCATCATCATCATCATCATCATCATCATCATCATCATCATCATCATCATGAAACAAGACAAGGCTCATCCAATTCATTTGTCCTTTTCTTGAGTTATCCTGCATTGAATTGTCCCATGGTGGGTTGTCCTGAAGCAAGTTGGCTGAGACAAGTCGACCAGGGTGAGTTGGCTGCAGCAAAATGTCCTAGACCCTCCCTCTTGACTCCTTGTCATTTTCTGAACTAACCCCCTCAGTTTTCTTGACAAGATTTTCAGAAGTATTTGCTATTGCCTGTTTCCTAGGACTGAGAGAGAGTGACTGTCCCAAGATCACCTAGTTTGCTTTGTGCCTAAGGCACAACTAAACTGATAGCCTTCTGGTTTCTAGCCTGACTCCTTTGCCTGTGTGCCAAATGTATCTATTAAGCCTATGTAAATCTTCCAAAGAATGCTTTTTTGGGGGGGGGGGACAAAGTTTCAAAGTGAAACTTCTCTTTGAAGTAGCATAGGCAAATGGTGCAATGACTCACTTCAAATCATTAGAGCTAGCAGCCTTGGCACATGGACATGCACAGGAGCCATATCCATCAAAGCAAAATGGTTCACTGACTTAGATCAGCTGATAGTTCAGGGAGTTTGAGAGACTTGACTCAGCTCCCACAAGGTGCTTCCCCTAAGCCAGAGGTCTTCAAACTTGGCAACTTAGCCACCCAGAGTCCTCTGGGAGTTGAGCGGCATAGAAATCCATTCAAATAAATAAACTTTAAGACTTGTGGACTTCAACTCCCAGAATTGTCCAGCCAGCTATGCTGGCTGGAGAATTCTAAGAGTTGAAGTCCACAAGTCTTAAAGTTGCCAAGTTTGAGGACCCCTGCCCTAAGCAACCAGACTTAGCAAGAAAAGGGGCCTTAATAAGGTTTATCAGCTGCAATCTACCAAAGCCTAGTTTTTCTTGAACTAAAATTAATTCATAAAACTTATTATAAACATGGGAATGGTGGGGAACATTTTTTTATTATTATTAAAGGGATGCTACTCTCTTCATGGTTAGATCAAGATCTATCTCTCTCTTAAACTAGAAGGCTAGAAGTTTTCAAAAAGTGCCACCTGGTTAGAGAAATCTTTCAACTTATTTATTTAATTTATAGATAATGTCATTTACAGATGGATAAGAATTAGGAAGTAAGGTTTTTTTAAAACTTTATTGGTTTTCAAAAACAGATAAACTGAAAGAAATAAAATGTTGATTTCAGGATTTGCTTATTAGAGTTTATAGCTTATAGAAACAATATAGATATATGTTAACCCCTAGAGTAAGTGTCTGCTGTATTTATATATCTCTTTCAAAGAAAGTCAGAAGTCCTTATTTTTCTATTTTCTTTGCCTTTTCTTTCCTTTTTGCACTTCCATCTTCTTTCTTTCTTTCTTGATCTTTTTTTCTTTCTCAAAATCCAGAATTAAGGAAACAGTTTTGCAAATAACCAGCTGCAGGCTCTTCTGTTATCAGTGAAAAAAACACCGCTGTAAATGTGTCATACATAACAAGCCCTTAAATGGTGTTTTTCAATCTTGGCAAATTCGAAATCTGTAGTCTTCAAATCCTAAAATTCCCGAACAAGCGCTGAGTTGATAATTCAGAGTCTCTTGTTTTTTGAACTTCTTGGAAAGTCAGGATATCATTTTTTAAAATTAAGAAAATAAAATAGATCTTACATTCTCTACATGGAAGTAATCACCATGCTGAGTCTCCCAGGTAAATTAATAGATGACTTCAGCCTTTGGCTTGACTGCAAGAGGTGGAGAGGATTATGAGGAAATTTAAACTTTAAAGAAGAGTTTAAGGACAGAAGAAACCTTATTTCTCTGGGTTGTCCATGCTGATTACACAACAACGGTTTTTATAATTTTCCCATAAGGTTTTTTGGAGTGGAGGGCAGAGATGGGTTCCTGCCGGAGCTGCCCAGTGCAACCGCTCCGGGCAGCTCAACCGCTCCAGAGCTCTCTCTGCTGGTCCATTGCGCGCGTCGCCATTTTTTTCCAGTGATTTTGGGTCACTGAATGCGTGCACAGAAGCAAAATCACACCAAAATCTCGTGAGGGGACGCGCGCACAAGAGAGATTTTTGGGAGATTTTGCTTCTGCGCATGCGCGGAAGCAAAATTGCGCCGAAATCTCATGTGGCCGCGCGTCCCCTCACGAGATTTCAGCATGATTTTGCTTCCGCGCATGCGCAGAAGCAAAATCGTGCAAGGAGGCCTGTGCGCGTAGCAAGTGCATGCCCCCCCAAAACGGCACTGGTAAGAGGGCAACCCGCCAATGGTGGAGGGGAACTAGAGAAAAAGATGACAAAAAAGAGTAGCATTGACACAAACCTTTTATTTCCCTATTAGCTTTAAAGCTGCTTAATTGGCAGCCAGAGTGTGTTTTGAATAGCTTGCTAAGGTTCAAGGTATATCTAACCTGGTGAATGGAAGTAATGATATATGTTTCATTCACCAAAGAAACAACTGTTTTCTTTTCCTCCCCTAATTCTCTTCTGTGCAGGTACCTACAGTGATATAATATACATTACTATTATTGTAAAACAAGACTTTATTACATGGCTAAGTAAGTTGATCTTTGTAAAAGTGAACAAGTGCATTGAAATAAAATAAAAACTACTTAATCCAATCTTCTCTCCTACAATTCCTTTCGAGGGGGAACAGACACAGCCTGTTAAAAATCACAAAGAACGTAGAGTTTCCATTCACAGACAAAGTGTCCTCATTCAAACTTGCATTCTATAGCTACCTTCCCCTCTTCTCAGCTTTCCGCCCTTGCAGGGAAATGTAATTCCGTGGAGCCATTCGTGTCTTTTTTGTTTTGTTTTTTATGCTCCCTGGCAGAGCTTTTCGAGCCTCGTAGACCGGGTGACACCTAAACGGCACACACATTTTGGATTGTCTTGTTGTGTGGAAAAAATCAGGTAAAGGGAGGAGGAGAAACATGAAACAGGTGGGGAAGGCCTTCACGGGGAGACTGGAGCCAACGATGGGATCATTTCTGTGATGAAACAGAGACTTTATTGAAATAGTTTTGGGTCAGGTGTTACATTACTTAGAAAGCTCTGGGAAGTCTGGGAAATCTGGCCAGCCTGTGCTACAAAGCAGAAAAGCAGAGTGGGAAAGGGGGAGAAAGAGGGAGATCTTCTGAACTGTCAGCTAAGAAATGAGGAAGAAACAAATATTATCCTATATTTGAGTTTGTTGCAAAAAAATCAATTTCCAGAAGCACACACAGATGACTGATTCAGCTGGATTCATTAACTTCTTTATATACAAGAATGTAGATGAAGTAAATTTTACAATACCAATATAGATTCTTCTTCAAGCAGTTACAGGCAGCAGAGAACAGTTAGTTTCATTTCAGCAGCAGACAAGCACAGAGTGGACAAGAGAGCAGAGTGGACTGAGCCACGGCCAGCCTTAAGCTTAAGCTTTCAGTTTCGATTCTCTGCACAGACTTAGAAGTGGTTAGCTCCCATTGGCTGACTTAGTTGCTATGCCTATTCATTGGCTGACCTTGTTACCACTGGCTCTCCCAGTCATGAATATGCTAACATCTATAATAGTAATCATTTTAATAAGTGTTACAGGGAGTAAGGTTGTCAACACAATCATGTCATAGTAAATATTGCCAGAGAGAAAATCCCTAACTATGTTTGGGATAATATCCAATCTTCCACCCAGCCCCTCATCATGTGACTCAGGTTGTAGGTCATGCAATCTGGGTCAGGGGTTCCCAACCCCTGGTCTGTGGACCAACCCTGGTCCATGGCCAGGCATGGCTTTCACTTACCTTTGCTACCGATTCGGAACTGTGAACGCACGCATGACGCTTCTGCACATGTGCAGAATCTTCTGCGCTTGCGCAGATCGTCTGTGATGACTTCTGGGCAGGTGGGTGGAGCCTCCCGCCCCGGCCGCTACCAGTTCCCCAAATCAGGGTGAACCGGTAGCAACCTACCACTGTCCATGGCATGCCAGAAACCGGTCCGCACAAATAAGTGAATCCCCATCCGCAGGATGCAGGCAGCACATGAAACCATGGCCCATCCAGTCCATGGGAAAAATTGTCTCCACGGAACCAGTACCTGGAGCCCAAAAGGCTGGGGGCCTCTGCTCTAGCTCATGGATTTGTCTTCCAATATCATAATCTTTGTTTTCCAATCATCAAAACTTCAAAACTATTGAAGACGCTCAAGCCTTACTGAGCTGTTCTGGGGTTTGCTTGCTTGGCTGATTTTGTCCACCTGAACTCTTTTTAAAAAAACAAAATAACATTTCTTTATTTGTTTGTGAGCATAGTTATTTTCACTGGAATTTTTCATTTTATCCAAGTACTCATCACCGGAGATCACTTTCAGATCAAATGATTTTCCAATGGGCATATAGCTTCTATCCTTACAGAACTTTAACATCTACTTTATTGTCTCGTTTGATCTTTAAAATCCTCATCGTGGATTAGTGTGATGTGGCTTCAAAGAAAGTAAGTCCTATTTTATGCTGCATCAGCCAAAGCACAATTTCTAAAAACAAGAAGCAATCATTCCCATTTAACCTTCAGGCTTCTTAATTTTAAATAGAATTCAGATAAACTGGAACAGGTTCAGTAGAGGACTGTATAAATGATCAAGGAACTAGAAATTAAGGATGAATGAAGCAACATATTCAATCTGGAGAAGTTAAGGTGGTCTGGGGACAGAATTCTGTACACCCTCGAAAGGACATTACATACTGCAGAAGAAAGCCAACATCTGAAATGTTGTCATCGCAAAGAGCAGATATTGGATGTATGTATATGTATATGTATATGTATATGTATATGTATATGTATATGTATATGTATATGTATATGTATATGTATATGTATATGTATATGTATATGTATATGTATATGTATATGTATATGTACAGTTTATGAACCGTATGTTTGTGTGTTTGTATTTATATTTATATTTATATTTATATTTATATTTATATTTATATTTATATTTATATTTATATTTATATTTATATTTATATTTATATTTATATTTATATTTATATTTTTATTATTTATATTATTATTTATATTATTATTTATATTTATATTTATATTTACATGTACACACACACACACACACACACACACACACACACACACACACAATGTTTGGTGTAGTGGTTAAGGTACCACACCAGAAATGAGGAGACTGTGAGTTCTAGTTCTAGTTTCGCCCTAGGCACAAAGCCAGATCTTGAGCCATTTGCTCCTTTCAGCCATAGAAAGCAGACAATGGCAAACCATTTCTGAAAAACCTTACCAAGAAAGCTTTGACTAGCAAGGACTTGGCCAGGCAGTCACCAAGAGTAAAAACTGACTCAAAGCTACCAAAAGAGAGAAAAAAAGGAAGACTTCTTTTTCAGAAAAGGAAGACAAGGTTATAATCTGAAGCAATAATCCAGATAGTAATTTAAAGTAATAGTTAATCTTGTAGTTCTAATATGCAATAGATTTTAAACAACCTTTGGCAGTTCCTTTCAAAGGTGTCGTTTGAGTATTGTATTGTGTTTAAAATAATTTATATGACTATTATAAAACCAAAATTGATGCAGAATTCTTCAGGTTGAAAAGCCATTCGAGAGAGAGTAAACTTGATCTGTGTTTTCTCTGGGTTTACAATTTACAGGCTAGCTGTCAGGCATATTGGTGAGGAGTCACAATCTCCACCTGAAAAATAAAGGGATGGAAAGGTGCAGGAAGGAGAGATATGTGCTGAGCAACTGGATTTCCCCGCCTTTTGGTACACCACCATCATGTTACAAGCATCAACATGAGGATATCAGGTATATAGAGTATTGAGTGTGATAAGATTGAGTGTGATAAGTTTAGATCCAAGCCTTACCCGACTCTAAGTTTGCATATCTTTCTTTAAAGCAAACCAGGATTAGCTTTTGAAGGGGTGAAGGGACAAATTGAGACACTGATCTTCCATTTTCTGTGGCTGGCATTAAACTGTCAGTCTACAAAGATCAAGAATGTCTGGTTAATTTTATAGTCACCTCATATGATATGCATTTTTTGCTCTCTCTCTCTCTCTCTGTGTGTGTGTGTGTGTTTGTGTGTAGAGGTGTGTGTGTGTGTAGAGGTGTGTGTGTGAAAGATAGTGACAAAAAAGAGAAAAAGAAAAAGACAATGAAAGAAAAAAAAGAGATCCTGGTATTACTCAAAGCCATTGTTTTTCAAGCTCAAATGTTACAGCAACTGCATTTTCTTCCACTGCCTATCAAGTGTGAGCCACTCAAGCGAGAAGATTTTGATTGCAGCAGTATAGATACCCATGTAGTAAAAATATATAATAAAATAAAAATAAAAAGTCCCAGTAGTACTTGAAAGGTGAGTTGAAGGAGCGAGAGACAGCTCTCACAGAGGAAAAAAATCTATTTCACAGCTGGAAATCTTTCTGCACAGTAAGGGAAATTATATTAATACTTTTTGTTAGGGTTTCTTTGTTCAGATTGAAATATCTAATAACAAGGGGGAAAACAGTTGAGAGCCAGTAGAAACAATTATTTTTGTGGATAGTCAACTTTTTCCATTCAGTGAAAGCTTTTGAAATAATCTCCTTTTCTCCATCCATTTAAACTTGTCCAAAACTTTATATTTGGTTAACTCCATTTTGCTCTGGCTCATACAAACACATACACACATAAGTATGCCCACTTTAAATATGAGATAATGGACCCAAATTACTATTGTACACTTACATTCAATTGGAAACAACCTGCCTAAGATATTTATCAGGGGACTGTTGCAACCACCAAACAAAAAGGTCATGTGAAAACTATCTCAAATCCTGAGCACAAAAAGAACATATCAGGTATCCCAACCTATATGCTCAAAGGCCATATGTTACACAGCAAGAAAAACAGAGATCTACTGTCTGCTTGGACGAAAGAAGTGAATTAGGTCTTCATGCAGTTTCTGACAGGATAATTCCATTTGGGGGGGACATCTTTATGTAAATTTCTCTATATTAAAATGTGTGATAAATGTGCCAAAACAAAGGCTGATCTCAAAAACTGCAACCTAGGTACAAATATCCACTAAATCAAATGCTAAGATGTCCACAGGAGACACACACACACATTGCGATCTTGTCTAGTGACATGATTACTGAGCGGATAAGCAAAAGGAAACATGATATCTTCCCATGCCTATGCCTTCCTTTGGAAACTGACTTGTCAAAAGACAAAGAAATGAACTAGTTAGTAGAAAGTTTTGGGGACTTCAAGGTAATCGGAAAAACAGAGGTGTAAAAAGAAAGCTTGCCACCTGAGGTAGCAACACTTCCCACATGTTCCCCTAACTTTATTTTTTTTCCCAGAAGCATCAGCAGTTGCACTAGCTCAGGGGTATCAAACTGACGGTGTCACATTGTCGTTACGTGACTTATCGCGACTTTTCCCCCTTTGCTAAACCAGGAGTGGGCGTGGCCAGCATGTCACGCATCCGGCCCACAGGCCGCGAGTTTGACTGCCCTGCACTAGCTTGTTGTTGGTTGATGGTCAACTGCTTCCCATCATAACTGCCTCAAATGTGTCACTCTTCAATTGTTCTAGTAGTGCTGCTGATAGAGTGGTAAAACAGCATGAAAATCCTGTGTCTTTGGTGCAACAGCTGCTCTGGGATTTGGATTGGAATGGCAGAAGTAAGATGGCTGACCAATTTTTCTTCCATCCCATTGTTATTTGAAAACACCACCTTATTCTGCCAAATGGCAGGACTGTCTTGTTCACCATTCAATTCCCCATTCAAGTTCAGAGTTTGAATCCACATTTGAATGATTATCTGCGGACATGTGCAGAAGTAGGTTGAATTGATTCAAAGCCACAAAGGATTCGGTCTGGCACTGTTGAATGGATTTGGTGATTTTAATTTAAAGATCTTCCTTAAAGGGGCGGTGTGACAGAATATGGTCCTATTTTTCATTGTAAAAAAACGATAGGTTTTTTTAAAATGAAAATGGGCTGAATACTTCAAAGCCACTGTCATTTCTACACAGAAATGTCTCAGGGGAAGAGGAGAGAAAAGGACAGAAAAGGAAGATGGTGGTTGGGAATGCATAATCAAATCATGGCCTTTTTTTATGTGTGTTGCACATGTGACACACATATAAAGGAATGGAACTGCTGTCACCCTGATGCTTTTTACCCATCCCAGTGAATGTGCCTGCTTCTAACACAAGAGTGGACAAACAGCTGTCAGATGATGGGAATACACTTTTTAAATTTTGTCCCACCTTAGTATGGGTTTGGGGGATTTTAAAAAAATGTTTTATGTATTTAAGGTCAATCTCAAAAATTGATACTTTTTTGCAGTGGGGAAAAATGATGGGAAACTGCTGTTTTATAGATAGAATAGAATAGAATAGAATAGAATAGAATAGAATAGAATAGAATAGAATAGAATAGAATAGAATAGAATAGAATAGAATAGAATAGAATAGAATAGAATTCTTTATTGGCCAAGTGTGATTGGACACACAAGGAATTTGTCTTTGGTGCATATGCTCTCAATGTACATAAAAGAAAAGATACATTTGTCAAGGATCATGAGGTACAACATTTATAATTTGGTGGCTTGCTATCTATCTTCCGTAATGTGATCCTAGAAAGCTTTGGGACCCCCCCCCCAAAAAAAAGAGTTTGGAGACTGCAGGTTGCTCATCTCAGGCTTAATGCTAGAGCCATTCAAAAATGTGGGAGATGGTGAATAGGCAGGTGAGTAATATAGCATAGATAATATAATATAGAGCCAGTTTGGTCGAGCAGTTAAGGCACAAGACTAGAAAGCAAGAGACCATGAGTTGAAGTCCCTCCTTAGCCATGAGAGCAAATTGAGTCAATCACTGTCTCTCAGGCCAATCCATCTCACAGGGCTTTTGTGGAAAAATAAGGGGAGGAAGGAGTACTGGGTATGTTCACCACTTTGAGCTGTGTGTAAAAATAATAAAGGTGGACTAGAAATAAGTAAATAATAGAGTTTATTCTTAAATATTTGTAGAATTATGATTTGGTATTTACGTGGGCAATTTTTCAATAGTGTACTTAGGTATTTTTTATATAATCTCAAAAACACATCTAACAGCCTTATTCAAGAAGATTCAGGATTCTAGAAAATTGCAGTATTTATTAATACATATATGTATTAAGGTACAGTATTATACGTATCTAAATGCACAAACACAAAATTACTGGGGGAATTTGGGAAAATGGGAAATAGAAAAAAGTGTCTGCTTCTATCTGCCTTTACTAGTCTGAAATAGAGTATTTGATTGACAAACACAGAAGTCAAACTTTATTTACATGATGTAAAACCACACAGAAAATGTTTTCTAGTCTCTCTCCATTTTAGTAACTAAATGGTATTATTTTAACATGCTTTATACTGATGAGAAGACATCTATTCCTTATGATATATATATATATATATGTAAGGCAGTAGGATGAAGAATGCTGGTCCAATCATCCTCTATTTTAAAATTCCAAACTAGCTTTTGATCATAAGCGTTACGCATTCACAATTGCTTTTCTTATGCCTTGTACAACACTTGAGAGAAACATAAATTAATGTCCATTATTTCTTATTTTCAGAGTTCTAGAAGGAAAAATAATTAAGAAAGAAATACTGCACCCTTGAATAGGCTTGTCTTAAATTTAAACATCCTGGTCAATAGCCATAACATCTGTCAGACATTGAAGTGCCAGATAAAAGGAAAGCTTCTAGTCCACTTGAAATTTAATAGCATGTATTGATAAATTCTCACCCATCCTCCACAAGACTGTACAATTCTCAAGATACCATGATAGGTTGTAATTAGTTCAAAGAATGAAATTAAAGGACACACTTTCACGCATAACACATGCTGAAATAGTTCATTTGTTCACCGGAGGAGATGGGTATCTAAAAGTATCTAAAAGTATCTATAGAAGGAGACAAATCTCTTATTTGTTGGATTTAAATAACATAAATATAATTCACCAGTAGTTTTTAAACTATGTAAACTGCAGTTAAGACCAATGTTTAACATATAGTTTGTTATATGTTGTCAGTTTCATGTCCTAAATAGCATTTGAGTGTTGGTGTGAGAATTCCACTGACTTCAGAAAATCATAATTGGTTAGGCATCTTAATGACAAATGGATTAATTTCTGCTCCGGCTTTGCTCTTTCCACCACCACCACCCCATTCATAAGTATATCTGGTCCTTTCAATATCTTTTTGCATTTTTGATATGTATACATATTGTTATTAATTATATTGATAGATAGATAGATAGAGAGAGAGAGAGAGAGAGAGAGAGAGAGAGAGAGAGAGAGAGAGAGAGAGAGAGAGAGAGAGAGAGAGAGAGAGAGAGAGAGAGAGAGAGAGATGATAGATAGATAGATAGATAGATAGATAGATAGATAGATAGATAGATAGATAGATAGATAGATAGATAGATAGATAGATAGATAGATAGATAGAGATAGAGATAGAGATAGAGATAGAGATAGAGATATATAGATATATAGATATATTTCAAACTTGAGGATAAGCTAACAACTACAATGATGTAAAATTATTTCTAGATTGCTGCTACTTTATGTACTTATCTAACTATTAAATTAAGGCTATAGTAATAGCAATAGCACTTAGACTTATATACTGCTTCATAGTGCTTTTACAGTCCTCTCTAAACGATTTACAGAGTCAGCATATTGTCCCCCAACATTCTGGGTACTCATTTTACCGACCTCGGAAGGATGGAAGGCTGAGTCAACCTTGAGCCGGTGAGATTTGAACTGTCGAACTGCAGCTAGGAGTCAGCTGAAGTAGCCTTCAGTGCTGCACTCTAACCACTGTGCCACCTCGGCTCTTTAATTCTTATAAACCCTATAATTCTTAACTTCCTGTGAGTCACAGAATTAGTTAAGTGTTTGATGGCTTGCTTGGTGCGGTTGGAGCATCATTGTGCTGGAAACTTAAGTATTTTTAGAGGCCAACTATTGATCTGATTTTTAACAAAATTTTGATTGCTGTTTGCAGTTGGAAGAAATATTTCAAAACAAACCAAAAACTAAAAAAGGCAGAATGGCAGAAAATTCTGCTCCTCTCCTCATGCCATGTGCCTCACCATGAGAGACTAGTGATTGGACAACAAGATGGCTCCATAAACCTGTTACTCTCAGTTATGTTTCTTCTTTGTTCGGTTAATGGCAGACAATTAATCCTGTCAATAATTGATAATTTATGATTTTTACCTTACTCTTTCCTGGCTTAAAGAAAACAAGAATCTGAAAGATCCATATATATATACCGTATTTTTCAGAGTATAAGATGCACCGGAGTATAAGACGCACCTTAGTTTTTGGGGAGGAAAATAGGGGAAAACAATCTGCCTACCAGGTTTTCATCTGGCTAGCGTCCTTAGTCTGGTAAGCTTCAGCACATTATTTTATCCCCTGGTTAGGACTTAAAAAAACCTTCTTCTGAGAGAATAACAATGAAAGAGCATGCATGCCAGTAAGAGCTGGGAAGATCGTTAGCACCTGGTTAGGGCTAGAAAAAAACTTATTCGGAGCAGCTTCAGCACATTATTTTATCCCCTGGTTAGGACTTAAAAAAACCTTCTTCTGAGAGAGTAACAATCAAAGAGCATGCAAGCCAGTAAGAGCTGGGATGATCGTTAGCACCTGGTTAGGGCTAGAAAAAAATTATTCGGAGCAGCTTCAGCACATTATTTTATCCCCTGGTTAGGACTTTAAAAAACCTTCTTCTGAGAGAATAACAGTGAAAGAACCTGCAAGCCAGTAAGAGCTGGGAAGATAGTTAGCACCTGGTTAGGGCTAGAAAAAAACTTATTCGGAGCAAGTAGAGCAATGAAAAAAAATTCTGCAAAGACTTAGGGCTGGAAAAACATTCTTTGGAGAGAGTAACAATGAAAAAGCCTGCAAGGTAAGAGCTGGGAAGATCTGTTAGCACCTAGTTAGGGCTGGAAAAAAAAAGCTACATTCTAAGTATAAGACGCACCCAAATTTTCAGCCACTTTTAGGGAGGAAAAAGGTGCGTCTTATACTCCAAAAAATACGGTATATAATGCATCAAGACCGAACCATACAGCTTATGTATTTGAAATAGTTATTATTTTTACTTACTTTAATTTTAAGTGAATTTCAAAAATATTTAAATAAGCTCACTTTTTAAAAGTGTATATTCTTTAGTCACAGGGTCAAGCACGTCAGAACGTATTAAATATTTGCCAGAGTTTAACATGCTGCTGTTGCATTTTCCACCCCTCTTCTTCAGACTGATCTATTATGTCTGATGTTGGTGGCTGCTGCCTATTGTAAGTGGTGAGAGTCATTTGGAATGAAGTGTCAAGAAATTCCCATGTGTTCCCCAGCTGCCTTTTAAGAAGCTACAAATGACACCATTCATCTTATCACATGATAGACTCATGTCATGATAAGATACTTGCCTCATCAAGAGTGGCTTTAAGATTGCTGGATTTTATTTTTTAAAGTATCTTCCTGATGCCAGAATATAGATTAATTTGACTACAATTTTAGAAACACAACTCCTTTTTTTCCACAGATTATCAATAATTTAGGCAAACCTTCTACTAAAGTTACAGTATAAGAATCCATATACAATAATTTACTTGAAATTGGGGTGCCTTTGTAATAGGGGAAATAAAGGAGACCTTTTCAAAGTATGGGTCTATCTGAAAAATCAGATAAACTAATATTTTCAATTCAAAGTACAGTAGAACCTCTGGTCACGACCATAATTCGTTCCATAACTTTGGTCACAACCCGAGTTGGTTGTGACCCGAACCACACCTGGGTCGCTGTTGTTTGTAAACAAACAACAGGAAATTTGGTGCTTACAAAAAAATGGCGTGGAAAAGGAAATCGGCCACAGCCATGTTTGATTGTCACCCGAGTATTTGTTCATGACCAGCTTCAAAAATTTTGTGAATTTTTTTGTCGGAACCCAATTTGGTCATGGTCAGAAGCCTTCGTGACCAGAGCTTCTACCGTAATTAAAATATAATCCAATGAATTATTTCAATGTTTTGGTTTTTCCTTTGTTCCTGTTTATTGGGCTACTAACTTTCATGAACATAAAATGATGGAGAGGATAATTACATTAATAATGTAAAGAAAACATGGCTAGTTCTTTAGAATCTTAAAAAGACCCTACATGGGAAAATAGATAGATAGATAGATAGATAGATAGATAGATAGATAGATAGATAGATAGATAGATAGATAGATAGATAGATAGATAGATAGATAGATAGATAGATAGATAGATGGGAGGGGGAAAGAAAGAGAGGGAGATTATTCCTTTCAGCTTAATTCAAATTATCATGGTTTTGTGCATAGATATATCCCTGTCTATTATCTATCTGTCTGTCTGTCATCTATCCATCCATTTATCTATCCATTTATCTATCCATCCATCCATCCATCCATCCATCCATCCATCCATCCATCCATCCATCCATCCATCCATCCATCCATCTATCTATCTATCTATCTATCTATCTATCTATCTATCTATCTATCTATCTATCTATCTATCTATCTATCTATCTATTTATCTATCTATCTATCTATCTTTTTTCTTCTTGTACCACTCTATTTTTTTTTTAAAAAGAAGACTATAGACATAAGATAAATAATTTAAACATGTTGGGAAACTCTTTGTGAGATATAAGTGAATTCATTGTGCCCGCCGGGATATTTACCAGATGAAAAGTGCGATAACGACAGTAGTCTGGTTGTTTGGTACATAATTTAGAGTATGCTTCATGAATATTTCATGCCGTTTCATTTGTGTATGAATTGTAAAACATGGATCTCTACATTCACCAGGGGCAGCGCCAGAGTCCTCCAGCTGAAATAAGCATTTTTATTACTTAGGAATGCAGCGGGGAGAACACAAAGTGTATATTCTGTGTTAAGCATAGTAACACCCTCCCCATCCCCATGGGCAGGTGAGTTAAAAGGGGATGCACTCAGCTTTGCTTAGTCAGCACTGTCTGCCTCAAAATAAAGAGCGATTTCTTTTCCAGGTTTTCTGCTGAGCTCCTGCAGCATCTTAGCTCATGCAGAACTAAGGAAAAAAAATAACAAAGATGTCCAGGAAAAGAGTGATATCAGCTGACTCTTCTTGGCAGCCGCCTGAAGTGCCATCGGCTGACATAGAACCAGGTCATGAGGAATTCTGAGAAGCTTCATTCTATGTCCTGATCTAGATCTTTAACCCAGAATTCTGACAGACAACACTTCTTTGAAGTATTGTTCGTCTTTCTTTCTTGTGGGCTGTAACACTTAGATTCCCCATTTCTTGACTTTTTTTTCATGCTATTTTGATAGGTAAAGTCAAATATTCCAGGGCAGTGATAGCTAACCTTTTCGGTGCCGAGTGCCGAAAACACCCATAATGCAATGCACGTGCAATCCCCCTGTGCCCTGCCCCTGCGCATGCACTTGCGACTCCCCCCTGCATGCACCCCGTGCATGCGTGCATGATCCCCGCATGTGCGTGTGCACTCTTTTCCCCCACGCATGCTTGTGCTCCGCCCCCCCATATGCGTGCATGTCTCCCACATGCGCCCCACCCCCTGCGAATGCACAGCAGAGATCCGAAGACCAGCTGGCTGGCTGGAGGCACATGCACATGCGTGGCGGAGCTGAGCTGGGGCGACGGCTCGTGTGCCTGCAGAGAGGGCTCTGCGTGGCACCTGTGGCACGCGTGCCATAGGTTCACCATCACGGTCCTAGAGACTAGATCAAGATGTTCATTTATGCTATTTTGGACAACAGCCAAAAAATGATTTACATTGCTGCCTTTTTTCCCCCTCACCAAGTGCTTTAAATTATATTTTGATTTTCTTTTGGTGTCATGTATAAGCTTAAGGAATTTTGGGGATAGGAAAAGGAAGTGATGCGAATATGCATCTTTTATCCCTCTGCAACTGTTTACACTTCCTCACCAAAAGAAGAAAGGGGCAGAGTCTCTCATGACTACTACTTTTGAATTGTGGGAAGTTAAGTAGACTGTAGACTCCCCTTCTTGGGAAGATCATTATTCAGTGAAGGGCAAGACATTCACACATGTCAGCAGCTACCACTTAACAAAGTACAAGATATTTGCATTTGAGCCAACTGATACTCACTTTCACTTTAGGAGGTGATCAAAAGCATAAATGAATGAAGAAAATGTTGACTCACACTACTTTAAATTTAATTTAAATTTAAGAGTCGAGGTGGTGCAGCAGTTAGAGTGGGGTACTGCAGGCCACTTTAGCTGACTGTGATCCGCAGGTCAGCGGTTCAAATCTCACCGGCTCAAGGTAGACTCAGCCTTCCATCCTTCCGAGGTAGGTAAAATGAGGACCCAGATTGTTGGGGCAATGTAAATATACATTGCTTACTGATGTAAACCGCTTAGAGAGTGCTTGCACTGTGAGGCGGTATATACAGTAAATGTCACAAATAAATAAATAAATAAATAAATAAATAAATAAATAAATAAATAAATAAATAAATAAATAAATAAATAAATAAATAAATAAATAAATAAATAAATAAATAAATAAATTTCTGGAATTCCTGGCCTCTATTGTCAAATTTACTATGTAACAATATAGTATATAAGGAATATATAATATCTATCTATCTATCTATCTATCTATCTATCTATCTATCTATCTATCTATCTATCTATCTATCTATCATCTATCTATCTATCTATCTATCTATCTATCTATCTATCTATCTATCTATCTATCTATCTATCTATAGAAGATAGAAGGATAGAAGTGGTCAGTTTTTATACCTGTTTGCAGAGTCAGCCAGATGTTTAGACTGAATCAGAGGTGGGTTCCTCCCTGTTCAGACCAGATCGCCCTTCAAAACAGAGATGGCAAGACACCATCAACAAAGATATGCAAGCCTGTGCCCTGGAGACGCAGCTGACCATGTAAAGTGGCATTCAACGATCCGAAAAGCAGACCCTGCACTTGCGGGAATACACTAGGGAGGAGGAGGAGGAGGAGGAGGAGGAGGAGGAGGAGGAAGAAGAAGAAGAAGAAGAAGAAGAAGAAGAAGAAGAAGAAGAAGAAGAAGAAGAAGAAGAAGAAGAAGAAGAAGATCTTCTTCTTTTCCTGCAGTAATTCTACTTCTATTTTCAGATCTTTGTATTTTGTGATCCCCTCCCAGTTCTTTCTCTTCTCTTCTGCTGCCTCCAGTTACTGCAATGTCCATCATCCAGTGTGTGTGTGTGTATGTGTGTGTGTTTTACAACTGTTAAGTCTTGAGTGATTGTATTATTATGATCTGTTCACCACAAGGTGAAGTCACAGCTACCAGTCTTTATCTGATATTAGCCTTCATATACACTGAGATTTTCCTTAGAACCTAGGATGTCATAATTATCAATGTACTATATGTGCAATCCAAACAGTGTGGCCTTTTGTAATTGACAGATGGAAGTTTTGTCAATGCACAGATTTCCTATGTGCCATCCAAGACATTTTGGTATGGCATCCAGTGTGCCGATAACAACTGGGACCACCACAACTGGTTTATGCCATAATTTTTAATTTTGATTTTCAGACTTGATACTATGCGATTTTCTCCAATTCTTTCCCTTCTGTTTACTATGCCCTGATATTATGATTTTTTGCATAGTCAGCCAAATGTTTAGATTGGATTTTGCATTTTTATCCAATTACTGAGCCCTTCCCAAGGATCTGGAATAGACAGATGTTGTTTGATAGTGTTAAAGGTATTGTCACAGGATGTAAGCTGTTCCAAATAAAACTGCCTTTTGCAATTGACTGAAGGTGATTTTCTTAGTGCTGATGGTATTTCAACAACTGGTACTCTAGTTGTTTTGGATTGCACCCAAGATTGTTATTGTTATATAACTTAGCATGCTCTAGGAATGTAGAATGTCTCCCAGCATGCACAAAAATATTTGAATTTCATTAGTTCTACTGGATGGCATAAAAGAGATAGTTAAGCTCTATTGCCATGATTGGTTACTCTGCAATGAAATTCATAAATTACACAATAACCTTACCAAATTGTATGCTATCCAGAGTCACTTTTGAGAGATGGGTGGACTTTTAAATTATTTAAAGAAATAAATGAATATGGTTTGTTGCAGACTGTCTGTTTAAATAACACTTGTTAGTTGGAAAAGGTAATAACAATTCCCTGATTTCTTGCCATCATAGACTAATATAACTCTTTTACTCTTCTCCAATACAATAAGAAATGTCTCTAAAATCAATCAGGGTCTCATTTATGCTACCACTTCATTACTATGAGGTTGACACCTTTGCACATGCTGAGCCATTGAGGAGGCCAACTAATGTTAAATGCCTGGGGTCTTGTGTCTAAATTTAACAACATCTTTTAAAAGCCTTTAAAAGCCCAACAGTCTTCTCCAACCAGAATGGCAGGAGAAGCCAATACTGGCGGGATCACTTCTTAAGGCTGTTAATAGAGCTAGAATGTCTTTAGCAGCATTTTAAAAAAAAAAATTAAAGGGCAATCTTTTTTGACTATGCTTAGAGTGTTAACTGTCTTAGAAAGGAGAAGGTGGCTTTCACTCTTTAACAGGTTTTATATGAGGTGGTGAAGAAAATATCAACACCATATAAAAGACTCATTAAAGCATTCCCAAAAAAATAAGATAAGAGAGAGTGAGAGAGACAGCATGCTAAGAACTAAATCAAACCAGTTAAGCAGACACCAAAAAAGGAAAAATGGTTTGCCTGTTGTATATGTCTCTGATATGCGTGGGCCAAACAAATTTGTAATTTAGTGAATCTGGGTTTCAAATGATATCTCATTTTTCTTTTCTCATTATCTTTTGACAATTGTTAAATCATAGTCTGGAATTTAAAAAAATCCATATTGTTTGAGTTTTCTTCTATGACCCTTTAATAATTAAAAAAAAATGAGTCAAATCCAAATTCACTAGTTTGAAATGTCAACATACTCATGTCAAAAATATTCTGAGTCTTTGAGATCAAAATTCTATTTATATTTTTTAAATACTTTTGATTATACCACAACTATTCCTGGTTTTACATTATGTTGTTAATACTACTGTGTACTGTAGGTACACATTTTCCTTTTATTTGTTTAGTTAATTAAAACTATACTCTTTAATTTATGCTATATATAGGGTGTGTGTGTGTGTGTGTGTGTGTGTGTGTGTGTGTGTCTGTGTCTGTGTGTCTGTGTCTGTGTCTGTGTCTGTGTCTGTGTGTGTCTGTGTCATTGTCTGTGTACACATATACACAGCAGGGGTGGTATTCACTTACCTTCACTACCGGTTCGCAAATGTGAGCGTGCGCATCCGTGCATGCGCAAAACCTTCTGCGCATGCGCAGAGCATCAAAAACGTGACATGCTTACATCCGGGTGGGTGGAAGGGGCCAACCTCAGTCAGCGCTACCGGTTTGCCCGATCCAGATAGAACCGAGGTGGCGCAGCAGTTAGAGTGCAGTACTGCAGGCTACTTTAGCTGACTGTGATCAGCAGTTCAGCTGTTCAAATCTCACCGGCTCAAGGTTGACTCAGCCTTCCATCCTTCCGAGGTAGGTAAAATGAGGACCCAGATTGTTGGGGGCAATGTAAATATATACATTGCTTACTGGTGTAAACCGCTTAGAGAGTGCTTGCACTGTGAGGCGGTATATAAATCTCACTAATAAATAAATAAATAAATAAAACCGGCTGAATACCACCACTGATACACAGGCACATATACAAACATACATACATACATATACATGACAGTGAATGCTTATATTAGTTACTACTACATTAGCCATTTTATTCAAAAGAAATTCTCAGGTACCCTAAAAATAAGGTAGGGAGGCAAAGTAAGAATTTTTGGGGGGGAAAAATTACAAGCCACATTTACATTCTCTTAATTCTGAAATCTAAAATCAGTTCCCCCAAATTTACCATTATTTCTAGTTCTGCTCTTCGCAGCAACAAAAACACATTTGCTTATCAATTATCTGCAGGTTTTCAAAAACTTGACAAGGGTTGTTTTCTTTTCCCGATCCCTTTATTTTTATACTTTGCTGAGTAAAGATAAAGAGAACTATTTTAAAAATGCTATAAATACCCTATAAATATTACAACATATATTTTAATTGTTCTAGAAGATTGTATTTTATTCCACCAAGGAAAATTGTGCCTTTAAATATTCTGGTTTACAAAGGTTTGTTGGGTACTTCAGAACAGGGGTCTCCAACCTTGGCAACTTTAAGACTTGTGGACTTCAACTCCCAGAATTCCTCAGCCAGCTAGCTGAGGAATTCTGGGAGTTGAAGTGCACAAGTCTTAAAGTTGCCAAGGTTGAAGACCCCTGCTTCAGAAGACATATAAATTTGGTTACTCTATTTTTCTGATAGAAGGCAATAGCTAGTCTGTTATTAAAATTTACATCTGGAAGCCAAAATACCCAAGTATGATTTATTACAACTAAGTTAGAAATTCAGGAACAAGGATACAGCTTTCTGATTTTTCCATTTAGTTCAGACCTGTGTTTCAAATAAGTAATGTAATTTAATTTTACTTTTTTTACATAATTTTTTATTTTATCTCCCCTGACCTTATCAATGCCAAGTAAAATATTCTTATTGGATGATGATGATGATGATGATGATGATGATGATGATGATGATGATGATGATGATGAAGATGATGATGATGATGATCTGCCTTAATATGACTTGGCCCTAATTTATTTATTTATTTAAAATTTTATATTGCCGCCTATTCATATATGGTGACTCAAGGCCACATACAGGGGCATAAAAACATCAGATATATAAAAAATAAAACTAATAAAAGAAAATAATAAAAGAAAATAATAGCCCCCCCCCCTCACCCCGGCGACAACACATCATACCAGCCATTTAATGGGCTCCATCCTGCTCTGGGTTCCCCAGGCCCGCTGGTAGAACCAGGTCTTCAGTGCCTTCCGGAAGAGTATTAAAGTGGGGGCCATTCTAATCTCTGGGGGAATGATGTTCCAGAGAGAGGGAGCCACCAGGGAGAAGGCCCTTTTTCTGGGTCCTACCAGGTCAGTGGTGGGTTCCTACCAGTGCGGTCCATTCTATAGCACCGGTAGTGGCCTGCTGGTGACATCACAGTACCGGTGATGTCACCAGTAAAAAAAAATTTTTAATTTTTTAAAAAACTTTCTTCTGCGCATGCCCAGAAGCCCAGCTTCCAGCACTACGCATGCACTGCCTTCCTACCCCACAGTGAGTCCAAGCAGGGGAGGATGGCTGAGGGAGTGTGTGAGATGCTGAAAGAACAGGTGGCAGGAGCCTAGGATCATCGAATGGGGAGAAGCATTTAGGCCGAACGGAGCCTCCTAGAAGAACTGCTGCTGCGGTCTTGCTGCTCCCGCTGCGGGGGGCTGCGTTGTGGGTGTGAAATGCCCCCACTTCTCCAGCCGCTGCCAAGCTCCCAAGGCCCATGCCCACCCGGTCACATGGCTGGCAAGCCACACCCACAAAATAAGCCATGCCCACAGAGTGGTAGTAAAAAATTTAGGAACCCGCCCCTGTACCAGGTGTATCTCCCTAGGGGATGGGACCTGCAACATTCCTTGGCTTCCCACTCTAGTGGGTTGGGTAGATGTGACTGGCAAGAGACTGTCCCTCAGATAACCTGGTCCCAAGCCATGGACGGCTTTAAAGGTGACAACCAGCACTATGTATTGTACCCAGAAGCAAATCGGTAACCAAGGCAGCTCCCGCAGGAGAGCTGATACATGTACACACCGAGGTCTGCACAAAACCATGCGGGCTGCTCCATTTTGCACTAACTGGACCTTCCGGATGCTCTTCGGATTGGCAATGTAATAACTCACTAGCTAAAAGTGATGCTCTGAGAATGAAACGTTGCATTTTGGAAAATTCAAATCAAGGGGAAAAAATAAAGCTCACCCTGGTAATGCTTTTCTAGGTGATCTTTGGTGACAGTAATATATGTCAACTTTAGTTCATTATAGGAATAAGAGTGTCAAAGCAGTTTGCAGATTAATTAAAGCTTTCTCCCAAAATTAATATGCTGGTATGTTATACATGTAGATACACAATGATATCCAAACACATATATGTATTTCTTCCATGTGTAAACGTGTCAGTAATGGAGACCTCAAGCCTCTCATCCAGATTATAAAAACATTTCAGCATTACAAAAAAAATATCCTTTGATCCATGAAAAGTATTGATTGGGACAGATCAGAGCCAGCATATTCATCCTATTTCTTGCACAATTTATTAATGTCTAAAAACATGAATATTTTAAACTTGATAATTTCATGTCTCATGATTTATTCAGAAAAAAAAGACATGTGCCAAAAATTAGGGTGCAGAACATATTTGTATGTGCATATAGTGTATACAGCCAGCCTGTCAAGATGAGAATAGCTCTCATAAGAGGCGAAAATAGATCTTTTCCTGGAACTCTGACATTAGAAATGAAACCGCAGTTTAAAGTTCTAAATAAAAATATTTATTTCGGTACAAAAACAATAAATTCTCATTAATTACATCTCTGCTATAAAAAGGCACGTCTTGCTTCGACAGAAGCTAGGAATAGAAGGACTGATCAAAGAAAGGAATGTACACATGCGTACTAGGAACATATCAATCACGTGCTCAGGAATAAACCATTATATTAGATAGGGATGCAGCTCCCTGCATATACATATAACAGGCAATATAAAAATCACTGCCTGACACAGCCAGTTTGGTGCAGTGGTTAAGGCACCAGGGAGACTGTGAGTTCTAGTTCTGCCTTAGGCTTGGTAACCTAGAGCAGTGGCAAGCCACTTCTGAAAAGAAGGGGCTTAGACTTCAGGTAGTCTCTGAGAATCAAAAATGACTGAACAGAAAGCAAACACACACAGAATTTGTATATGTATGTATGAATAAATACAGAAAATACCCAAACTTTAAGAAATATCTTTTTTTCTCCCTTAAATTAATTAGAATTATGATTTCTTGATCAGTCAGAAAATTTGTGTCAATATTATAGCACAATACTGTGGCATGACCCATGTGACATAATCTGTTTTTTCTCTGCCTTCTTTCTCAGTCTTTTGAAAAGTATTACTGCACAGGATCATTAGTAATTCTGACAGACTGTATGTCACTGGCCAATCAAACGGTGCAGGAATGGATTATCTCAGAGAAAACACCTCCAACTGCAGGATTCAGTGGCCTTTTTTTTTTTACAAGATTGTTAAAGGAAGTCTCCAGCCACTTACAAATAGAATGTTAATAGTTTATGTCACTTTAACACTGACAGCTCAGCAGTGAAAGGGCACTAATCTCTGCTGGTAATATGCACAATTTGAAGAAAAAGAGGCGCTTCCCCCCCCCACACACACACTCACATACCCCTTGCTTGCTTACTTAAGCAAAAGCGAGGTATTAACTGATTGTCTGAAAATGTAGGGAATGCTTCTTGGACTAGAAAGGCAGGAAGGATGAACGAATGAACAAACAAACAAACAGCCAAAAATTATCTGGCATCTTTCCTTTGTCCCCTTTTTTCTCTCTCTTCTTTATAATGTGGACTGAAATGGAAGCTGTTTAAAATTGTATGTATGTATGTGTACATATATATGTATGTATGTATGTATATATGTATGTGTACATATGTATGTATGTATGTATGTATGTATGTATGTATGTATGTATGTATGTATGTATGTATGTATATGTGTGTGTGTGTGTTCATATAATATATATATATGTTTTTTCTGTCGAATGTTTTTTCTGCCCAGACTGCCCAGGTTCAAATCCTATGTATGTATGTATGTATGTATGTATGTACGTACATACATACATACATACATACATACATGTATGTATGTATGTATGTATGTATGTATGTATATATATACTACTTTTATATATGCATGCCTACTACCACCTTTGCATACAGATGAGAAGGCGATTTTAATGTCACTGGGAGATTGATTATGCCATTCTGGCATGCACGATGGGAGGATGAATGAAAAAAGGGAGGAAAGAAATTGTAGAGGCAGAACAACCTTTTCTAAGTGGCCATTGTGGTTAGGAATTTGGAAAGGGGGTATTACAAAATTCTGTACAGTTTGAGGTCAGTTGAGTTAGAAACTGTGGTTGGTCTCTGTAAGTAATCAGAGGGTTGGATGCTGCATCATCAGTGTCCAGTACATTATTTGAAGACAGCTGATGAAGACAATGTTGTTTCTCAAGGCATCTTGCCAGGCATGGCTATAAATCTCTCTCCCAACTCCATATTCCCAAAAGTAGCTTCACTGTAGAGAAAAAAAATCATTCAGATGAAGATGTTATATGTGTAGCAACAGACAGACACTTGTAGAAGATATGGATGTGCATGTATAAATCTCAAGGTTCAAGTCATGAGTCAATTTGGTCTAGTGGTTAAGACAGCAGGCTAGAAACCAGGAGACTGTGAGTTCTGGTCCTGCTTTAGCCATGAAAAACTGGCTGGGTAACTTTGGACCAGTCACTATCTCTTAACTGGGAATGGCACAACTTGCCACAGCCAACTCACCATGGCCAACTTGCCATGGCCAACTCGCTACATCATGGCCAACTTGCTGCAGAACAACTTGCCATGGCCAACTCGCCACGGAACAACTCGCTACGGGACAATTTAACAATTCTATTCAATTATCTATATAAATAAAAATGTGTTCGTTTGGGAATGATCTAAGATCTCCAAGAGTACTTCACCGATTGCTTTGACATTTTGACAGAACGTTGCATTCGAATACGAGACCATTTTTATATACCTAAATTATATAGATAAAACACCTGTGACAGGTACACACATGATTTCCTTTAAAAACCAGTAAAAAAACCGGTAACAACATGATTTTGTTGAAAACCAGCGCCCTCTGAAGGACACACGCTCCACAAGCTGAGGCAAACAGGGAATAGAATAGCAGAGGCTTTTATGGGGAAACCATGACATGCCTGCTGAGAGGAGGCTGACCACCCCCCCATCACGTGATCCTGGCAAGTATCTCAGAGAAATAAAGGGATAAGATAGCAGAGTTTTAAACACAAATTTAAACCTCCAAAAATAAAGGGGGGAAAATTGACATCAATGTTTACCATAATTCTGATATGTTAATTAAACATATTAGAAACGTGTGCTTTCTCTTTTCTTTCTTTCCCATTTAAGCAGACTGACCCAGAGCAACACGTGGCTGGGTACGCTAGTTTAAAATATATAAAAATCATTTTAACTTTTGCCATTCACATTTCATCCTGTCTCTCCTTTTGCCTCCTTCCTTTAATGATTCTATTCCACCATTTCTTTGGTATTAGTGTAACTCTTGTCCAGCAGTGAGTTGTCTTGTGGCGAGATGGCCATGACAAGTTGGCCATTGCGAGTTGGCCATGGTGAATTATTATAGACCCTTCTCAACCCAACTCATCTCACAGGGATATTGTTTTGGGGGAAAATAGAGGAAAGAATATTAGGTATATTTGCACTCGTCGCTTATTTATAAAAAAATAAAAGCTGGATAGTAAATAAATAAATAAACAAACAAACAAATAAATAAACTTTCTCCTATATTTTTGGGCAAGCATTCTTTCTCACCCTTTCTTTGTTTACCAAACAACTTTTTCTGGTGTACAAATCAAGAGCTTTTGCCTTGACAGCTTCAACCATTACCCCACCTCTATTTCCATGTAGCTTCAAATAGTTTGGGCCAAGATTACTTTCAGTGCCACATATGTTCCTATAATCTGCTCTCTTAGATCTTTAATGGGATTCCACCATTAAATCTTAGAGCTTTTACAGGTCCCACCCCAGATGCTAATTCTGTCTTCAGATTATGGCATAACCTGCACTGGAAATGGGCTGCTTTCCCTCCCCCACTCCACACTTAGCTGTCTTTTTATCCAGGCTTCTTAGAGTATTATAGATTTTTAAAAGACATTTTTAGTTGGGTGTTAATCATTTTTATTGGAGAAGAATATTAGTAAGCCACCTAAGACTACTAATGGAAGAGGAGAACATATGCATTTTTAAAAGAAAACACATAAATTGAAATTTCAGAGGGCTTTCAAACTCATCATAAAAGTAGCTAAGGCATGCATAATTTTTTTTAAAAAAATGTCTATGGGATTAGGAGAGTTTCGCTATTTTCTACAACAACAATGATAACCGTATGTTCAGAGCCACGGTAACTGCATTGCTTCGTCTGTCTCAAAATGGTGGAAAACTACACCAACCAGTTTTTAATAAGTGATCTCTGAAAATATGGCTGAAATGGAGAAAAAAGTATATGCCACAGATTGTCTAATCAGCATAGATAGGTAAACCATTTAAGAGCCACAAAATTGTGGTGACACACACATAATACCGTGTTTCCCTGAAAATAAGACCCTGTCATATTTTTTTTGAACCCTGAAATAAGCGCTTGGCCTTATTGCCACGTACTCAAAAGCCCGATTGGGCTTATTATCAGGGGATGTCTTATTTTTGGGGAAACAGGGTAGCATACCCATAAACACACAACAACGGACTCATACACATGCACCCACTAACACAAGCCACACTTTCAAACACTCAGCAAACAGCTCCCTTTCTTGTTTTGTCTCCTTTCTCTCGTATACATGAACACCTTTGCACACTCTGAAAAAGTCTGACTAAATATTGCTATATGTTGATAACCAAATGCTGAAAGATATCAACTGGGAATGATTAGACACTGGTAGTAAGTTTCATTCTATGTCAAATGCTGTTCTTCATAGTTGCAGAGGAAAAAGGAACATGAAGATCTGCCCTTGTCAATGAGGCATCACGGATATTATAGAACAGATAAAACTTTTGTTATCACTTTGGACACCTCAAACATGGTGTTTTCCAGTGGAGTCAGTACAACTTTGATTGACAAATCACAAAAGGGGCTGTACAGTTAAGAAGAAATCAGATGTACAGTACATAACAATAGCAATAGCACTTAGACTTATATACCGCTTCATAGTGCTTTACAGCCCTCTCTAAGCGGTTTACAGAGTTCAGCATATTGCCCCCAACAATCTGGGTCCTCATTTTACCGACCTCGGAAGGATGGAAGGCTGAGTCAACCTTGAGCCGGTGAGATTTGAACAGCTGAACTGCTGAACTAGCAGTCAGCTGAAGTAGGTTGCAGTGCTGCTTTTAACCACTGCGCCACCTCGGCTCCTTGAATAACCCATTCAGTCCTTACCACTGAGGGGGTTTGTTTTCCCTTCCATCATGAAGTGCATTAAGTACAGGTAGTCTTTGAGTTACGGCCATAATTGAAACCAAAATTTATGTTGCTAAGTAAAACATTTGATAAACGAGTTTGCACCATTTTATCACTTTTCTTGCCACTGTTGTTAAGTGAATCATTACTGTTGTTAAGTTAGTCACACGGTTGTTAAGTGAATCTGGATTCCCCACTGACTTTGCTTGTCAAAAGGTCGCCAAAGGGGAATCACATGATCCCAGGACACATAAATATGAATCATTTGCCACGCATCTGAATTTTGATCATGTGACCATGGGAATGCTCCAATGGTCGTAAGTGTGAAAAACGGTCATAAGTCACTTTTTTCAGTGCCGTTGTAAATGAACTGTTGTACGTCGAGGACTACCTGTATTCCCTTTGAAAAAGATAGCATCTAAACCATTGCTTCTCAGCCTTAGCTGAGATGTGTGGGCTTATAACCCACAGTAATTTTTCTTAAAGTTAGATTTAAGTTTCTCTTGTATTTCCTTAAAAAACCCTTCCTCCCACGAAATAGAGCCTTTTCTTTTACTTCTTTTCTCTGGACGTGCTTGAGAATAGGTTTCACATTTCTCTTGGAATATTTGAGGGTCTCACTGGAGTTTATGGAGACATGATGATATAATTCATCGTCCCAGCCCTCATTTACCAAACTTCAAATAAAAATAAAAATGGCCGCCATCTAATCACCATGACTACCACCCTTGGAGTTCAGGGAAGCCAGAGAGGCAACACATTACAAAAGTAGGACCTTCACTCTCACCTTACAACTAAAGAAAAGTTGTTATTTTCCTCCACGCTGCCATTCGTTTTTTGTCTTTTGATATGTAGGAGTGAATTATGGGATACTTATATTTCCATGATAGGTTTGATGCCAAAAATAGTTTCTCCTGCTTTACATACAGAGCAAACAGCTTAACATATAAAGTTTAGTTTATGGAATATCTGTGAAGACTCCTGGCAAATCAGTTGATTTTATTCTATTTAGCTTGGCATAGGATTATTTTTGAGAAATGTTTTAAATGATTTGATTTGTTCATGCTTTATTTGTTGCTCCTTTTTCAACGCCACCATCCATTTTATCTTTATCTTGGGTTTATGAGACGCTGTAATATCTCCCATGTCTGTGACAATTTCCATTAATATCTTGAAGGCAGCTATTAAGTATCATTAGAAGCAAAGACTATAGAAGGAGGCTGCAGATGCTAACCGTGCAGGGAAAGATAATAGTCACTTTTTCATTTGAATCTTTGTTCTCAACATGCAAATGAAATGCTCTGCTCTTTTCGTCTTCCTTTTTCTGTAGTAATACTTTCCATCATGTGTTGAAGAAAAGCCCAATGTTTCTAGCTCAGAAAATATCTATATTTAGGTTATTATCACCTGTTGCAGTGGTGGGTTCCTACCGGTGCAGTCCACTCTATCGCACCGGTAGCGGCGGGCTGGTGATGTCATCAAGAGGTTACCGACCCGGTGCAGTCGGTTGCCGGTCCCTAGGAGCTGCCATATTTTTTCGTGAATTTTTGCTTCTGCGCATGCGCAGAATCAAAATTGTGCCAAAATCTCACGAGGGGATGCGCACCCGCACGAGATTTCAGCGAGATTTTGCTTCTGCACATGCGCGGAAGCGAAAAATCACCAAAATCGTGCACGCGCACCCCTTTGCAACATTTTGGCACGATTTTGCTTCCGCGCATGCGCAGAAGCAAATTCGCATGAGGGGGCGCACGCAAGTAGCGAGTGCGCACACACATGAAATGTGGTGATGCGCGTGCAGTGCACTGGTAGCAAAGTAAGTGAGCAACCCGCCCCTGACATGTTGGTATTTTCCTTTGGTGAAAAGATGTAGCTCAATTCGTGTTCTTTGTACATCAAAGATCCAAAATTATCCTCAGCATCTGGAATTGTAACCGGAGAAGGGGAGAGTCAGCGGCTTGGCTGCCACTAGGCATAGTAGCAAATTGGATTCATCAAAGTCCATTCTGATAGAATAAGGTTAACCATTTTACCCAGGTAATTAATTTCACAAATGGTAAGGCAATTTAAAAGATGTTTTTTAAAATGCTAAACAATAATATTTGTCATTTATTTTAGTTGCGACTCTTTCATAAAAGCTACTTAAAAGGTGCAGGGTGGCATACACAATGTGAAAAATGTAAACCATTAATTCAATCATCGTAAAACCAATTCAAAATTATAGATATGATGGGTACAAGATTGCTCAAGATCATTGCTAGGTGCCAAATGTCCGTTATAAAATGATGGTTTTCACAGCTTTCCAAAAATGCCTTAAGTGTCAAGTTTCAAGGACATCTATAAAGTGGAAGACACCATGGTCATAACCATGGTGTCTTCGCATGGTTGCAAGTCCGCACGACCATATCTCTTGTTGCAGTAGGATCTTTAACAGGTCTCTAGGTGGGCAGAATCATCCCAATATAAACCAGCATTACACCATGTTAGCTTTCTTTCTTTCTTTCTTTCTTTCTTTCTTTCTTTCTTTCTTTCTTTCTTTCTTTCTTTCTTTCTTTCTTTATTTATTTATTTATTTATTTATTTATTTATTTATTTATTTATTTATTTATTTATTATTTGTATTTATATGCCAATCAACTCCACAGGGACTCTGAGCGGCTAAATGATGAGAACCAGTAAAACAGTATTTCCTTCTTGCTAGATTTTACTATGAGCTTGAGCTATGTTCAGTGCTTCCACAGCATCTCCAGTCATTCAAGTCAATAAGTCAAACAAACAATTGTTGTATTTGTTTTGTACACGGAGAAACATACACAAATATACATACAATAGCAATTGTATTTAGAATAATAATTCCCTCCATAGTGATTTACAACGTTCTCTGAGCGGTTGACAAATGTCAGCATATTGTCCCAACAATCTGGTTCCTCATTTTACCAACGTCGATGAAAGGCTGAGTCAACCTGGAGCCAGTCAGGATCGAACTCCAAGGCATGGGCAGAGTCAGCCTGCAAATACTGCATTCCAACCACTGCATCACCATGACTCATGACATACAGGTAGCTTTCAACTTACAACCACTAATTTAGTGATCATTTGTAATTACATTAGCACTGAAAAGGTGACTTACAACTGGTCCTCACACTTACAATTGTCACAGCAGCATCCCCATAGTCCATGTGATCGAAATTCAGGCACTTGGCAACTGGCATGTATTTATGATGGCTGCAGCATCTCAAGGTCCTGTGATCACCACTTGCAACCTTCCCAGCCAACATTCGATGAGCAAAAAATCAGTGGGGGAAGCTGGATTCACTTGACGCACTGCATGATCCACTTAACAAGTGCAGTGATGCGCTAGACAACCCTAGGAAAAAGGTCCTGAAATTCAGGTGTGGCTTATTCAATAGCCACCTTGTTTAGCAATGGAAATTGTGATCATAAATTGAGGAATACCTCTATATCCCTCTGACTTCCCTATAAGAATAGAAAATGTTATGTTAGCCTGTGTAATTGTCAACAGCTGTCCCATTAGTATATCAGTTTCAGTATACAGGTAGTCCTTGACCAGGAGTGGGTTCCTCCCGGTTCGGACCAGATCGCCCAAACCATTAGAAAGCCGCTGGTGATGCAACAATGGCATCATGGATCTGGTTTGGTCGGTGCTTGTCCGTGGGCGCCGCCATCTTTTTTGGGAATTTCTGGTGAATTTTTCCATGTTTGGATGGCTTCTCCTCTTCCACGGCTTGAAAAAGAGCCTTCCCACCTGCCCCCGGGTTAATACTCACCTTTATTTCTTCACCTGAAGCACAGCTGATCAGCTCCTCAGCTGTGTTTTGGGCTGAATCCTGCTGCTGAGCATGCGCGGAGGTGAAATTGCACGGGGGGAAGCGCGCGTGCGATCGGAGCAAGGGCACGTGTGTGAAATGTCACGATGCGAACTGGTGGCGAAGGTAAGTGGAATCCACCCCGTCCTCGACTTACAACAGTTCATTTAGTGACCATTCAAAGTTACAACGGCACTAAAGAAGTGACTTATGACTGTTTTTCACACTTATCACCGTTGTATCATCCCTATGGTCACATGATCAAAATTCAGATGCTTGGCAACTGGTTCATATTTATGGTGGCTGCAGTGTCCCGGGGTCATGTGATCAGCTCTTGCCATCTTCTGACAAGCAAAGTCAGTGGGGAAGTCAGATTCACTTAACAACCAACTTACTAACTTATTAATTGCAGTGATTCACTGTGGCAAGGAAGGTCATAAAATGGGGCACACTCATTTAACACTTTTGGGCTCAATTGTGGTGGTAACTCGAGGCTTTCCTGTCCTTCAAACAAAACTGAAACTCTGTGTTACTACTGAAAAGTGCTAATATTTTGGTAGGCTTGGTACACGTTTCAAAGAAATCAGCATCAGATTGACCATGTAATTGTAAAGAACAAAAAAAAAGGAAAAAAGAAAGGAAAAGAAAACCCGGCAGGCTCATGAGAGTCAATGAACTGTTTCCTGAGCAGTGTTACTAATAAAACATGACCATCAGTTCATTTGTCAATCATGCTCGATGGTCTTACTGTGGAGCCTGATGAAATACCTGCCTTCTTTTATTTCTCAGTATTCTCTGAAGTATTAGTTACCCACTTGTATAAAGCATTTGGCATTTGTTTGTTCTTTTCATGATATATCATTTCAAGTCATGAATATATTTGGGATGCCCGAGTGAATACCGATAATGTCTGGTGACCATTTGCCCACCTTTGTATCAAAAAAAAAAGAACTCTCCTCTTCACATGAATAAAAAAACAACTTAAAAAGAAAATGAAGTGTTCCCAGCTTCTATTATTTTGTCCTGGATACACTGCTACAGTGAACAGAATATGAAATTACAGGTCAGTTTCTTCTCTATCTTGCTTATGTGTGGATGCAGTCAAATATGCAGTAGGTACAACACATTCAACTTACTTTTCAAAGGATGGGAATATTTGGATAACCAGAAAGGTCAGTCTTCTTGTTCTCGTCGCCTTCGGCATTTCCATGGGCTCTTTGTTTTTCCCATTGTTAATCTAGAGAGTTGCAGTGGCTCAGATTTAACCAGCTGCTTAGATATCTTCAGGTAACAATAATGACAAAGAAATGGCAACATGTGCACAACAATGTCAATGGCACAAATCCCACCTTTTTGTACCTGCATCCCAACATTGGATATAAAGATGTGATGTCTTTATACATACATTGCCACTTTCCTTGATCCCTACCCCCAGATGTCCATGTGCTTGGAAGACATGTCCAGAGGCAATAGATCTAATTGTATTATCCTATCCATTGCTTGCTCCCTTTTTTCTCTCCAAATAATGCTTGCTCTAATACTGGTACTGGAGTACCTGTGTTGCCTGCAAGTTTCTCCTTCTTGGGCCACACTGTTCATTTTAAGAATATTTCTTCTTCCCTTCAAAGTCTTTTACACCAAAACAATGGCTCTATTCATCAAGCTAAGGCAAATCCTGAAAAGAAGCCGTTTGCAAGTGGAAGAGGTTAAACAACTCATGGGAACTTCTGCAATTTGTTTCATTTGCTTTTTCCTCCTATGAATTCATTCTGGTTTTTTTTAACTTTGGCTGGTAATAAGTCACAATTTCCCAGGCCACACACTATTTTATTTTTAGATTTTTATCATACCCTGTTTTATCATGTACAACTGAAGGTGACAAACATACCTAATACATCTTCCTTTTACATAGACCGGAGCTGTGTAGATCAGGTGCTAAGCCTAACAGGCTATACCGAAGCAGGATTCCAGCAAGGACTCAAAACCCAAGGCTCTGTTCGTAGACTTAACTACAGTGGTGGGTTCCTACTGGTGCTGTCCGGTGCTCCGGTCCGGTAGGGGCCCGCCGATTGTGTAATGTTGGTGCGACAGCTCTGGTGCTTTCTTTGCCGGTCTGTGTGCGCTGCCATCTTTTTTTGGAATTTTTCATGGTTTTTGGCTTTCTGCGCATGTGCGGAAGTAAAATTGTCCTGCGCATGCACAGAGAGCCAAAATCGCGCGAGAGGACACGCACGCGAGTGCACAATACCGCGATGCACACCGGTAGGGGAAGGTAAGAGGAACCCGCCCCTGCTTAACTGTGGCATATGACACAATTTGGAAGGATGGGTTGTTATACAAACTCTACCATATTATCTCCTGCAAAAGTCTCTGCCGACTAATTAATAGCATATTGAATGGTAGGTCCTTTCAGATAATAATGTGGGACAACATAAATAACATAACAAGATTAAACTACAGTCTCCAACACAGAGATTTATACATATCAGATATGTACGGGGATGCAAATTTGGATAAGCTGATGATTTGGCCATGGCAGCACAAGAAAAACACACTGAGGTGGCAGACAGCCTCCTGTGCAAAGATCTTAAGATCTTGAGAAAATTCTTCATTGACTGGAGGCTTACTCCTAGCACCAGCAAAATGGTAACTATATGCTTCCATTTTAACAACAACAACATATAAAGTCCCAAAGATCTACTTAAACAATAACTTAATCCATTATAACTCCCATCCAAAGTATCTTTTATTTATTTATTTATTTATTTATTTAGCGATTCTTATATGCCGCCCTACTCCCTGGGGACTCAGGGCGGCGTACAACATGTGCAAGAACAGCTATAATACAATGAAAAATACAACAATAAAATAACAATTTAAAAGAATAAAAACAATACAAGCAATACATACATGGGGGAGACCAGGATATTCAACGGTCTCAATCACCCCGCCTGCAGGAAGAGCCATGTCTTAATGGCTTTCCGGAAGGCCAGCAAGGTGGGAATAATTCGGGTCTCCGTATCTTGGAGTAACATTGGACTGAGCTCTCTCCTATAAGATACATCTAGAGAATATGAGGACAAAAATCAATACTTGGAACAACATACTCCAGAAATTATGCAGAACTAAATGATGCTGAGCTTTAATTGTTAGGTGGCCTAGACATTAGTATTTGAACACAGATCTTTTTAACATTTATATTTTATAATATAATGATAAATAATGAAAATAGAATTATATTTTATAATATAGTATTGTTTTGCTAACTTTGGTGAAATGTTAATATATATTGCTAATCCATGTGTGACATGCTATATGCTAAATAAATAAACTCCTTTCTTGTCCTATTTCTCCATGACAATAACCCTATGAGATAGATTGGGCTGACTGGCCCAAAGTTACCCAGCTGGTTTTTCATGCCTGAAGCAGGACTAGAACTCACAGTCTCCTGGTTTCTAGGCCAGTACTTTAACCACTACACTAAACTGACTCTATCATGGGAAAAAAGGTTTTTTTAGTGTCTCCCACTGGCACAAGAGATAAACAAAAAGTATCATAGTCTGCCAAATTGATGGCATTAAATACAGACAATGTTGAGCCCAGCACAGGAGAACAAATCTGTCTGACTGCATGGATGAATCACCCATAACTTCAGTAACATATTTGTCATGGTGTGATTTATAGCCTGTTACATGTATATGCAGGGAGCTGCATCCCTATCTAATATAATGGTTTATTCCTGAGCACGTGATTGATATGTTCTTGTATGCATGTGTCCATTCCTGAATCTCCGTTCTATCCTTCTTCTTCTGGCTTCCGATGAGGGAAGTTGCATTTTATATCAGACATGTAAACAAATGAGATTTTATTGTTTTTGTACCGAAATAAATATTTTACTTAGACTTTTAAACTACGGTTTCTTTTCTAATGTCTGAATTCCGGGAAAAGATCAAACATCACCTCTGTGAGATTAATTCTCACTCCGTCAATATGGCAGGTAGAGGAGGAGTTAGAAGGTCATATGGTACTTGGAATTTAATTCACAAGTGATATAAGATCTTTATCCCTCCAAATGTGATGTGCACATGACATAAATATACACAAAATGTGTTTTTGTTTGTGTGTTCAGAAAAATGGCAGTTTTGATTCAGTGTCACTGTGATATGACCAACGCAATATGGACATTATTGTACATCTTGTTCTTTGCAAATGCTCCTCAAGGGCAACCATATGTAGCACATTTCAGCACCTAATTTAAAATTTATAAAAGAATAAACCTGTGGCACAGTGGCCAAAGTTAATGGAAAAGTGTAATGTAACAAAACTGAATATTAGAGCATACCTGAGCTATACATTTGGTTTTATTAGTTCTGTAGTGGAAAATTTGGTATTCAGGTTATTTAATTTTTCCTGTTAAGTTACTAAGATCAATTCTTCCCCCACCCTTGAATTGGACAAGGTGTATACTATCATCCACATATTGGTGACATGTCGCTCCAAATGGCTATATACCTTCATTCTTAACTTTCCTACAGATCCTGAATTCAATTAAGAATTGGCAAACTTCTTCTATTATCCATCTCATAAGTACATAAAAACAGATTCATAGTCTGTAAGTTCTACAAGTCTTCAAAGGGTATTTAAAATGTACTTTCAGCTGGTAAGCCCAGATCATAATTTTATACCTCTAAAGAAAATAGTTGCAACAATATTTTGTTTGCCACACAATCATCCCACTTTGTCAGCACAGAACTGAAGCAAAGGCAGAGGTGGGTTCCTCCTGGTTCGGACCGGTTCACTCGAACCGATAAGCGAACCACTGGTGACATCACGATGACATCACGGAACTGGTTCAGTCAGTGCCGATCCGTGGGTGCTGCCATCTTTTTTTTAATTTTTTTTGGAAATGTTTTTTTTCCGATTCTTTTTGGGGGGGGTTTCAGGTTTTTTTTCTTCTGCGCATGCGCAGAAGCCAAGTTTCCGGCAGTGCGCATGTGTCGCCATCTTGTTTTTGGCTGGTTTTTGGGAATTTTATTTTTTATTTTTTTTGCCACTGCATAGGAGGAAGCGAATCGGCAGCAAGGTAAGTTAGAACCCACCCCTGAGCAAAGGTTAGAGTTAAGAAGATGCTTTGCAAGATATTTGCTGACCTAGTATGGTACTCTCAGGATGACTGCCATTGGCCCCATCACCAAAGCGGGAGACATTTTGTGGCAGAAGAAACTGTATTTTAGGAACAACAGAAGGTAGGCTGAGAGAGCAATGATGAAACATATAATACATGTACAATTGCTGCCAATTCTGGGCTGCACAAATCCAGATGCTCACCAGACAGAAACCAAGAAATACAAAAATCTCTTTGCTCTCTTCTAGTGTATGTCTCTCTTTCTCTCTGTGTTAGGTCTGGTACTCGTAGATTATCTGCAAGATATCAGAAGAGAAGTCCAGTGGTGCAAATTATGCATGTGAGGTCCATGCAGGTTTTTACTATTTCTGCTATGTAGTGTAGAAAGTTAGTACCCACCCCTCTCCTAGAAGAATGAAATATTTTGAGAAATATTAAAAAGGCAGAATATTATACTATATTTCCCTGGATGAGAAATGGAGAAACATGCTCTTGGAAAGCAGCCCCCGCCTTTCTTAATAGCCCCCAACAGATGTCAGAACTTAAGAGATAGAGATAGCTAGGTCTATTCATAAGCAAATTCCCTGCAGCGAGGTCTGAACAAAGGTAGGATTAGCCCTCAGCCACAATAGGAATTGCCCAACAAGTCCCTTCATTGCATCCCCCAAACTTCAACAAAACCTGAGAGCTTAGACAATCTCAGCTATGACCCCTGCATAACCCCTACATGGCCCCATGGGAGTCTGACAACATCCAATAGAATGCATGTTCTTGCACAGGAACAAGAAGCTCAAGTTCAAAGCCCAAGAGAAGGTATAAATACCCCTCCACTCTCAACTCTATGTGGTCAGCTGTCCAGGACCTCAAATCCATGTGGTTCTGCTTCATCATTAAACCGTCTTTCCAATCAGCCTCCATGTTTCCACTGTCTTTCTCCTGGCTTGGAACTGAACCAGATGGATACTTCTCCCAACAGTAGCATCTCAGAGAAGGGTTTTTCATGCTACCCCCATGCATTTCTTCAGATGAAAAATGGGTTCTCCTGCTGAAGCTCAGAAACTTTTTATTGCTAAATAGTTTGCTCAAGAAGTGAGCAGAGCCATTGAGATGACCTGGAAAAACTATGCAATAGTTGTTATAAAAAATATGCTTTAGGAAAGGATTTAAAAAAACACACACAAACTGATTCAACCTTACCTCCCTGGGCTATTAGACAGAAGCAAGGGGAAACAGTCTGACTTTCAAGATTCTGTTGTAATAGCATATTCAGTAAAGTATAGTTGCAGTCAAATTGGTAAAATCTGTTTCCTGAACTGGGCTGGAGGGCTGACAGAAATGATCTTGATCAGCTTTGGTCTAAAGATATACTAAGTCATAATTATAAAACTTCACTGTCTACGCTGTCTTCTACAGATAGTCCTCAATTTATATGCAACTGGAAGTGATGTCCATTACATTATCCCAGTTGTGGGTTCCGGATTTTGTTACTGCGGTTTGCTCAGGGACGCACCGTGCGGGCGGGTGCGCGCCCCACACGCACCCATGCACAGTACTTTAAAAAAGCTACTGCGCATGCGCAGAAGCAAAAAACAAGATGGCGACGCCAAGAGAACTGGCTTGGGGGCGTGGCAGGCCTGGGTCGCTGCCAGTTCCAGCGACCCAGGCCACCACATTACTAATGGTTCTATAGAACCAGTCCAGACCGGTAGGAACCCACCTCTGCATTATCCATAATCATGGCTTGCAAACAGCTTGTTTTATGATGTTTGCCTCATCTTTCAGTCAAGTCATTGGGTTCTGCGACCTTTTCAGCCAGTTCCCAATAAGCAAAGTCTATTAGGGAAGGCAGATTCACTTAATAACTACAGTGTATATAATCATAAAAAATGGGTCCAGTCACATGATAACTCACTTAGGAACCATCTTGTGATCAAAGTGCTACTCCTAATTGGGGTTGTAAATCCGGAACTATTGAAATGATTGAACTGTAGAGCCAGGGGTGCAGGAGAGGATTGTATTGTTCACCTTATTCTTTTCTGGTTCAACATTTTTCCCCATTTGGTTTTAAATGAATTGCTATTCCAAACCAGTTGTTTAGATGGGCTAATTGTGGTAAATAATGTTTTATGCCTGCATGGATGTAGGGAAGTCATATTCACAAAGGTTTCATGTATCCCCCACGGCTTCCACTGTTATTGCTCTAACCTGAGTTAAATGCAGTATCTAATTGCTAGTTCCAGTGTGTTATGTTTATACAATACGATCCTTATTTTTTTCCACTTGAGTAGATAAAGGAGGTATCTATTTATGTTATCGTCACCAGAATTTGATTAGTTACATTGAAAACCAACAGAAGCAGATGTATTCTCTGAAAGAAATGGGAGTTCGAGCAGCATGAAAAGCACAAAAGGAAAAAAATGAAAGGGAGGGACATTACCGTTGGCACATAGAGCATTGTTTAATGTGCATAATCTAAGCTCCAATCCAGATTTCAAGCTAGGTTAATACAAATTCTGCAATGTGAAAAGCTTATTTTTATATATGTAACATTTTTTTTGCTGATAAATGAAACTAAAGGGAGACTATTATAGATCTATTTCGAGCTATTTTGCTCTCCTCAGATAGCCATACCCGTAGTGGGATTTGAACCTGGGCAGTCTGCTTGTAAGGCAGAAGTGCTAACTTCTAGGCCAGGTTCTCTTCACTATCAGCTCTTCACCAAGAAAGGGTTATATATGTTTTTTCTGTCGAGTCATCCTGGTGTATGGAAGGAAACATCACAGCTTCCTTTTGCCTTGGAGGCCAAATATATATATCTATTTATGTTATCGTCACCAGAATTTGATTAGTTACATTGAAAACCAACAGAAGCAGATGTATATATATATATATATATATATATATATATATATATATATATATATATATATATATATATATATATATATATATGTGTGTGTGTGTGTGTGTGTGTGTGTGTGTGTGTGTGTGTGTGTGTGTGTGTGTGTGTGTGTGTGTTTTCTGAGGTTTTCGCGGGTGTTTGTATGTAGGTCTTTGGGTATTCGGGTTTTCTCCCGCGTGGAATTGGAAGTGTCTTGACGACGTTTCGATGAAGTCTCATTCATCATCTTCAGGCTGGTGTCTTCTGCTTCCTGCTTCTAGGAGCAAAACTTATATATCTATGTGTGTGTGTGTGTGTGTGTGTGTGTGTGTGTGTGTGTGTGTGTGTGTGTGTAGTCTGTAAGAGCAAACTACTCAATTTTATTAGTCACTTATGAAAATTCTGCTTGCCCTCCATAGTTACCCATGTTTCCCCAAAAATGAGACCCTGTCTTATATATTTTTTTGAACCCTGAAATAAGTGCTTGGCCTTATTGCCATGCACTCAAAAGCCCGATTGGGCTTATTATCAGGGGATGTCTTATTTTGGGGAAAACATGGTAGTATGATAAGGAGATGCGTGTGAGTAGATGCATCAATAGTAGATGCATCAATAGAAAACCAATCTGTTTGCTATTGGTTCTGGTCAGATGGTATTCTGATTGGTCATGTCTTTAATAGCTTTTAAAGAGTTACCTTCTTAAATCCTAACATGCAAAGCTTTTGAGAAGGAAGATGGTTGCAGAAGAAAGATATCTTCTGTTGGGGTCATTAATAGACAACAGGCACAAAGGGAATAGTATTAGATTAGGAGTGAATGAATGAGTTTCTTTGGTAGATGGGTAGATGGATAGAAGCAGGAAGAAAGTGCTGAGAGAATAGGAGGATCACCATCATCTTGATAGTGGCATTGAATACAAGCTTCCCATTATTATTATTTTCCGTAATGTAAACCATCCCAGAGTAAGTTTTGTTTTTGTTTTTACACTTAAAGGTGTAGAAAGTTAGCACCCACCCCTATCTTAGAAGAATGAAATATTTTAGGAAATATTAAAAAGGCAGAATATTCTATTTCCCTAAAGGAGAAATAGAGAAACATGCTCTTGGAGACAGAAAGCAGACCCCCAAGTCTTTCTTTATAGCCCCCAGCAGATATTTTGTGCCCATTGAGAAAGATTGGGCCAGCCTATGTACAAAACAAAATACCTCTAGGTCCAGAATGATGGGATTAAGATATGTCCCCTCAGGACATAATAGGATAAACCCTCTACCATTTAGCAGCAGAGCTCACCAAATTTCACAATCTCCTGGAGACATTGCATCACCCTCCAGTCTTCAACCAAACTTAGCTCAGACAATCTACAGAGTCAGCTATGACCCCTACAACAGCCAATAGAATACATGTTCTTGCACAGGAACAGGGAGTTCAAGTGCAACGCCCAAGAGAAGGTATAAAAGCCACCCACTCTCTACTCCATGTGTTCAGCTACCCAGGATCACACATGCTTGGTGGTTCTGTTCATCATTAAACCATCTTTCCAATCAGCCTCCGTGTTTCCAGTGTCTTTCTCACGGCTTGGAACTGAACCATATGGATATTTCTTCCAACAAAGAGTTAAGGTTTTGATGAGCATTTTTCAACAAGAACTAGCAGATTTCATTCAGTAGAGTCATCTCTGCTGTAGATAATCTCCCACCTCCCCCATTACAGCTCACAAATCTGTTCCCATGGGACTCAATGACAAATTTCTTTGGTATCATAAAATGGAAAGGACTCAGGAGGTGACAAACTTGGTTTACTTTGTCTGTGCTGAAGAGCTCAGCAGGGCTATGCCTGGTTACTTAATTGGATGGGATTATGCCAGGAAATATCATAGCTGTAGGCTAGTCTGGGAAGTTCAACAAGAATTCCTGCACGATCAGCTATTTGTCCTGGAGGTGATTAAAATAAGCAGAACAATAAAAAGAACCTACAGGTAGTCCTCAACTTACAACCATTCATTAAGTGACCATTTGAAGTTACAACAGCACTGAAAAAATGGCTTATGACCATTTTTCACACTTACGACTGTTGTAGCATACCTGTGGTTGCACGATCAAAATTCGGATACTTGGCAACTGGCATGTATTTATGACAGTCAGGGTCATGTGATCACCTTTTGCGACCTTCTGACAAGCAAAGTACCATACATGGGGAACTAGATTCACTTAACAATTGTATTATTAAATTAACAACTGCAGTGATTCACTTAACAACTGTGACAAGAAAGATCATAAAGTGGGGCAAAATTCACACAACTATTTTGCTTAGAATAGAAATGTTGGGCTCAATTATGGTTCTAAGTATTCTTATTAATATATTCTATTGTTTTCCTATTATTCTTTCCCTCTAGCTCGGTGTTGGCGAACCTTTTCGGCACTGAGTGCCGAAACGGGGGTGGCGTGTGCGCATGTGTGTGCCAGAAGCCAGAAGAGCAGCTGCCCTATGCACATGTGTGCACCGGGAAGATGATCTTCCGGTTTCTGGCGCGCATGTGTGCACGAAGACCAGCTGGCCAGTGCGCATGCACGTGCCGGAAACTGGAAGATCATCTTCCCAGCATGCGCATATGCACCGGGCGGCTTCTCTTCCGGTTTCCGGCACTGCCGCGCATGTGAAGACCAGGTGGCTGGTGCACCAGAACCCGGAAGAGCAACAGGTGACGGCCAGGGGCGGGTTCCTAATGTTTTTACTACCACTCTGGGCGTGGCTTATTTTGTGGGTGTGGCTTGCCAGCCATGTGACTGGGTGGGCGTGGCTTCTCGGACTGCTGAAGGGAGGGGAACTGAGATAGGTCCTGCTGCCCATTCCCCCTCCCCTCAGCAGCTCGAGAAGCTCAAACGTGCAAAAATGCCTAGGATCATCACTGCGTGTTTGTGGCTTCTCGGACTGCTGAAGGGAGGGGAATGGAGATAGCTCCTGCTGCCCGTTCTTTCAGCATCTCACGCGCTCCCTCAGCCATCCTCCCCTGCTTGGACTCACTGTGGGGTAGGAAGGCAGTGCATGAGCAGTGTCGGAAGCTCGGCTTCTGGGCATGCGCAGAAGATTTTTTTAAAAAAAAATTCAAAAAAAATTCAAAAAAATGGAGGTGCCCAGGCATTGGCAACCGACCGCACCGGTACTGTGACGTCACCAGTGGGCCGCTACCGGTGCTATAGAGTGGACCGCACTGGTAGGAACCCACCACTGGTGATGGCTCACATGCCGGAGAGATGGCTCTGCGTGCCTCTTCCAGCACGCATGCCATAGGTTCGTCATCACGGCCCTAGCTGAATACAGCCCTGATTTGGGAAAGCTAAACAGAGTGGTTTCATTCTTGGATTGAGACTACAGACTAGACTGGAAAGTCAACTAGAAACAAAATGACAACAGCATCTATAACTATAACAATAATCCTAGAAAAAAGGAGAGTTAAATTAAATCCATATTGTTTCCAAGCAAACTAAATAGACCTGTCCTTGCTGTCACAAGCAGCTGAACTCCGCTTGTTTCTCTTATATACCATTTGGAAAAACATTTTGTGATGCAAAGGATTTCTGTTAGGCTGGCTAGAATTGTCCACACTTAATCCAATGTTAACATTGTGTTCCTGTCGAAATCCTTTTTGGTTGTTCCTTGGTATAGAAAATAGATGGAAATTGCTAGCACTATAAGGCAAAATAAAACTAAAAACCCTTTGTAAAGATTTTGATTGCATAAGCAAAGGGAGAAAAATGAGGTGGAGGACTAAGTTCCTTCAAAAGCCTGCAAACCCCAGAATAAATCTGAACATCATTGCTCAATCCGACAAGTGGGCTGTGAACAGTTGCAAAGTTGTGCTATTACTGCATGTAAGGGTATAGAAGTATAGAAAGGCTACTTTAATAGATCCTGGTCACTCTGCTAGGGAATGTATAGCATTTGTTCAGATTCAGGAGCCTTGAAATAATTGGTTTTGACACAGATCCCCAAGAAATAGTCTGCTTACGTTTACTAGACAGGAGACGTCCCAGGTACACACAAGAGCTGTATGTGTGTGTGTGTGGAGGCTAATTATATTCCATATTCATCTCCCAGTTTCTGGCAGCTCTGCCATAGCATGTTCCATTCAATTAATAATGCTGTTGCAAATTGGCAAATCGCATTTGGATTAAAACACCCAGAAGAGCCTTTCCCCCCCTTCCCAGACGAATAAAAAATGTTCTGCCTTTTCTCTGGTGTAGAACAATTTGTCAAGCAATTAGCCAATCTAATTAAATTTTTGTAGTGCTAATCAAACAAATATGCTAATTTTTTTTTTGGCTCAGGCGGTTCGCTGTCTCCTCGCATTTAACTTGATGGTTTGAAAGAGGGACAGTGCTGGCTGCCACTCCACATAATCACCTCATTTGCATTTTATATTGGTAAATCAAATTAAGCACCAGTGCCTTTTAGTATGATTGACTATGGTCACGGCTGTTCAGACCAGCCTTTTTTTTTCCTTTCCATAGAAAATTAGGCACATTTTAATATGAGAGAGAAGGTTGGGCTTTCAGTGGTTGGCAAACGACATTCACTCAGCTAATTAAAAGTGCTTGTTGCTTTTTTTTCTTTTTTTTTCCTGCCAGGATATGATAGATTTACCAGCTGGTGTGTCCATTTTGCCTTTTGCATAATTTCTTGATGGACGTTTTTTATTTTGCCCTCTAATAAGATTTGTCCAAACAACACCTCAAACAGAGTGGGGAGCGAGCAGTGTATAAATAATATTTTGTAGGTGTGATTTAATTTCAGGAAAACACTTATTTAGTAGAAGCTTGTAGGAATGGAGTTGTTTAGTTAATGCCTGGGGAGGAGTGGGTATAGAGAGGCAGTATCTTTTAAAATCCTTTCCAGGGGAAGGAAGGAAGGAAGGAAGGAAGGAAGGAAGGAAGGAAGGAAGGAAGGAAGGAGGGAGGGAGGGAGGGAGGGAGGGAGGGAGGGAGGGAGGGAGGAAGGAAGGAAGGAAGGAAGGAAGGAAGGAAGGAAGGAGGGAGGGAGGGAGGGAGGGAGGGAGGGAGGGAGGGAGGGAGGAAGGAAGGAAGGAAGGAAGGAGGGAGGGAGGGAGGGAGGGAGGGAGGGAGGGAGGGAGGGAGGGAGGAAGGAAGGAAGGAAGGAGGGAGGGAGGGAGGGAGGGAGGGAGGGAGGGAGGGAGGAAGGAAGGAAGGAAGGAAGGAAGGAAGGAAGGAAGGAAGGAAAACCAAATCATCAGTTTTATTTTAAGAGTCACTGAGCTAAATACTGGAACTGAATTGTGGCTGATCCATATATCCCAAAAATTCATACTTGTTGAATCATTACTGGATTCAGTTCTAACTCCAATTTAGTCCAGAGAAATACTATTTTTCTAGAAGTTAAGAAAGTGGGAAGGGGCTGGAGGTGCTGACACCTAACATGACTGGACAGATAGTGAGGCTGACACCAAAACTTTATCTCCCCCCCTTTCTGGGAAAGGAAGGGGAAGGGAAATAAAAATATTCCTGTTACTGGCAAGATTATTCTAGGAGGGGGAACAAATGTGGAGCGGAGGGAGATTTTCCTTTGAATGTTGTCCTGTTTGGATTCTGGAAAGCTGCTAGGGTGAAGGGATGTTTTCTTCATTTGATAGAAATTGTCGATTAAATGTTAATAAAATACATTTCAATTTGATTTCTAATCTGTTAAATTAACTTTCATGCCTCTCCTGCTTAGCAAGTTAATTATTATACATTATTTTCCAATCTCTTAATGTACATGGAAATTTATTTTAAAATCTTTATATACAACTGTCATTAGAAGTAAGTCCTAAAAACAGACCCTATAGTGTATATTATATGGAATGCTTCAATGTCCCCTCACCCTCATGAATTTACCCTAAAATGATTGTTCTCTTGAAATACCCAGGCTTTAAAGGTAGAATCAATGTCTGTTTCTCTCATTTCAAACCAATGACCACTGTCCTGCTATACCTTTGTTACTTATCAGTCATTGTTATGGCTACTAAAAAGGTCACAGAGGACGTATGGCACCATAAAGGTTATTTTTGTTATTCTAAGGAGGAAGTTTAGACATCTGATATACTACCAAGATAATACAGACACTCGCTTTAATTTTGACAACCAAGCTGGGATGTGGTTTGAAAAGAGAAAAGAGAAAAGAGAAAGCTCTTTTTTATTTTGTCTAGAATTATACAGGATTTAGGGCCTTTTACATGCGTTGTCAGATCAAAGGCAGCCAGATGAGAATGCTTTGCCCCTGTCATATAATGACTGCAAAACCTGAAATGGGAATACATGATTTGTAAAGGCTAGATAGTACCCAACATATAGATTATGGACAGTAATTACCTCTTGGTTATTACTAATGCAGAATTTCTTAAATACTTCAATTATCTCAGATCTTTTCAGTCTGGGTTCAGGTCTGGCTTGAGGAGAAAATCAGCCCTGGTGATAGATGATTTCCTGTGGAAGAAAGAGGAGTGTGACTTTGTTGATCCTACTTGATCTCTTGGCAGCTTTTGATACCATCAGCTACAACAGTGTTTATCAACCTTGGCCTCTTAAAGATGTGTGTGGACTTCAATTCCCAGAACTCCCCAGCCACCAAAGGGGAGCTAGCTGGGGAATTCTGGGAGTTGAAGCCAACACATCTTCAAGGTTGAGAACCACTGAGCTACAGTATGCTCTTGGATTATCTCCATGAGGAGTAGCCAGAAATATGATTCCATACAGAGGTGGGTTCCTGCCAGAGCTGCCCAATGCGCAACTCCGGTAGGGAGCGGCCGATTGTGCAATTTGCGCATGACTGCTCCGGAGCCCTCTCTGCCGGTCCATCGTGCGCATCGCCATTTTTTCCAGTGAATGTTTGGCCGATTTTGCTTCTGCACATGTGTGGAAGCAAAATCACGCTGAAATCTCGCGAGGGGACGCGCGCGAGAGATTTTGGTGAGATTTTGCTTCTCCGCATGTGCAAAAGCAAAATTGTGCCAAAATCTCTCACGCGCACACATCCCCTCACGAAATTTCGGCGCGAAATCGCGTGAGGGGGCACGCGCCTGAAGCAAGCGCACGCATGCCCGAAGCATGGAGATGCGCGCACAGCGCACCGGCACCGCTAAGGGAGCAACCCGCCGCTGATCCCACAGTAATACTCAACCTTCTAACAGACTAGGGTTCTGAAATCTCATAAATAAAATACATTTAGCCAAGCTTTGCAATATAGTGTATATTAATAACTCTCTATATCTTTTTTTTTGCTGTTGTTGATTTCCCGTCACTTTTAAATATTTCCTTCACTTTTTTAAAAAAAATGGCATTCTGAAATGAAGTGAGACTCCTTTGAACTCTTCTGTCAATACTTCTGTTGACAACATTATTTATTTCCAAGCAGGGCCTTGGTACTGTTGTTATTAAATCAGAAATTCTTTCCATATTGTTTGCTACATGAGTATTCAAAGGCATATTCATTTCCCATATCTAGAAATGTAGTTCCTTCTGGGGATGTGATCCTTATGAAAACTTCATTGTTTTCATACTTCATGTCAATTTCCTTTTCTACTTCCCTTTTTTCTTAAAAGAAAAAAAACTTTTAAATTTAAAGGGAACCAGAGATATTTAAAAAAAATCGGTACAACAGGAAGCCAACCATTACAGCATATACTTGAATTATGACTGTAATTTTCATCATAAAATTTCTACTGTACTGTCCTCAGTGTCATAGAAAGGAATAGTCCTGCCAGATACACTTTATCTTTTCTTTTTTATGTACAGGCGGTCCACAACCTACTAGTACAATTGAGATGAGAATTTTCATTGCTAAGCAGAAATTGTGGCTGTGGAACATCTTGTCTCCTCCCACCCCCCAGTGTGAGGTTGGCCCTGACCTTCCTCACCTTCCAGAAGAGCCTAAAGATCTGGCTCTGCCAGTTAGCCAAGGGGGGAGTATCACAGTGGAGGTGGTTGATCAATTAACAATGGATCCCACCTCCCCACCATCCTGCTCCCAACCCCCTATCTTTTAATTTGGCCTTAAATTCTACAGTGTATACTAGCTTATTTATGCTCTTAGTTTATATAGTTTTTACTTGTATGATTGTAAACTGCCCAGACTTAACTTGAGATAAGATAGGCAGCCTATACATTTTATAAATACATACATACAAACATACTTGCATACTATAAGCAAGCAAGCAAGCAAGCAAGCAAGCAAGCAAGCAAAGTGGTTGTTAAGGGTGTTGCATCTGATTTTACAACCATTTTTGCCACAGTTCTTCAGCAGTTCACTGCAGTTGTTAAGTGAATCACTTTGTCATTTAGTGACCATGGCTTTCCCCCTTGACTTTACTTGTGAGAAGCTGGCTGGAAATGTCACATATGGCAATCTCATGATCCCAGGACACTGCAGCCATCACAAATACATGCCACTTGCCAAGCACTTAAATTTTAATAGCAATAGCACTTAGACTTGTAGTGTATACCCCTTCAGAGTACTTTACAGCATTCTCTAAGCGGTTTACAGAGTCAGAATATTGTCCCCAACAATCTGGGTCCTCATTTTACTGACCTCGTCAGGATGGAAGGCTGAGTCAATCTTGAGCCAGTCAGGATCGAACCGCTGGCAGTCGGCAGAATTAGCCTGCAATATGGCATTCTAGCCACTGCACCACCACCTGAATGTGGAGATGCTACAATGATTGTAAATGCAAGGACCAGTCGTGAGTCACTTTTTTCAATGCCATTGTAACTTAAATGGTTGTAAACCAAATACTATCTGTATAATCCATACACAAAACTAGGAACAAGTTTTTACTGAACAGGTTTTTAGTGTTTCTGTTCTATGAGACGCTATTCTACCGAGTCTAGATTGCAATGAAGTCTTAGATTGGAGTACCTTCTAACATCAGTAATTAAAATTTGACATTGTATTCTTCCTTCTGCCATCTCAGTAACTTCCAACCTTTTAAAGCCTCAAAAATAGACATTTCAAGGCTAGCCAAGGATCTGATAGTGCCTAATCCCTTCTCTGTCTCTGCCTCCTTCCCAAATGCTACTACAATTTAGATCCTTCAAAGTTAATCTAAAATCTAATCCTTCCCATTGTTGCAATAGAAACAAATTTAAAATGAACAGAAAAGGCAGAAATGTTGCTTCTTGCTACTTCAGCTGCCAATAGTTTATTTGGAATAGATGGTGCTTTCCAGAGCACATGGAGTGAAGTAAAGAATTGTTCTGTATCTGTATTATTTTGTTTACTAATCTTTTAGCATTCTTTGACAAGCAATTTTAACAAGCTTGTTTTTTCCAATTTGTGTCATTGTTAAAATAATTCGCTTGGCAAGTAAACTGTCCAGAGGAAGGCAAAGTCCAGAAACCAATCTGTGATGAAAGATTGAAAGATTAGATATCTTGGTAAGACAATTAAGAGAAGCAGAATGATAACTATCTTGAAGGGTTGTCAAAGAGATGATTAAGTACATTTGTTTTCTGTTATTCCAGAGAATAAGATTCAGACCAACAGTTTCAAATTACAAGAAAGAGGATTCAAGTAGACAAGAGCAAGAATTTCCCAATGGACTAAACTATTTTACATTGCACAGACTGCTAAGGGAGATGCTGGAGTGGAGGCAATGAGTCTGAAATAGCAATGTATTAAGTTGGTTAGAAGTACAGATTTCCCACACTGGATGTCCTTTAAAGAACCCTTTAAAATCTCTGGTTAACAAAAGAAAAAGAAGCTTCTAGATAATGTTTTAGAAGATTTCGCAAACTTTGTCAAAAATCAACCAACTTGCAAAGTATATCCATAAGATATTACACAGTAGATAGAGCAAGTGAAGTTGAAGGAGGAAATGTGTCATTTTAAAGCCACTTAGTGGGTTTGTGGAAAAGGTGAATTATGAACTACAGATTTCCTGGGTTACAGTTCAGTCTCTTAATTATCCCATACAATATACATTCTGGTAAGTTTTGCTAAAACAGTAGACGCAAGTCCATAGATTCAAATCAGGTGAATAGGTCCCGCATCCAAACAAATCAGCTGATTTAGAACAAAGGAGAGTTCTCAGAAGCTCTTCCTATCATCCTGAAATAACAGCCTTTGATTGAGAAGATCCTATAAAGACAACAGGTTTCTCCCTTATTCAGTTTATTATTAGCTTAGTGATCAAGTACTATGCCGACCAATCCATTCAGTAGGGGGTTTGTTTGGTCTCTTTGTGTGGTATTTATAGCCTGGTCTGGTTAATGTCAATCTTCACTTTATTGGGAGTCTTTTAAATCCTGAAATTTTACTCAGACTTTTACTAATAAACCAAATCTTCACAGAGGAAAGCTATGTATTTGTTTCCTGCAGGCCCTGTGAAATCGTTCAGGAAAAAACTTAAAACATATGCCTTTTCAACCTGCATATGGTCACATTTTATCGCTCTCTTGTTCAATAAGGAGAAGACCTCACTTCTTGATTTTAATTCCTTTGGGAAACTTAGACTTTTTCCTGTCATGCATCAAAATTCTGTTGATGCACACATTATTTTTCAAAAATTATTATAAGCATCACCATCACCAAAGCCAACCCATTATCAGTGATGTAACAATGGGATATACTGTAGTACTTGGAATTCAGTATTATAGCTATAGTTCCGTAGTATGCTAGGTTTTAGTTTGCAAATGATCACAAATGTTTGTAACTACAAACCCTGAATTGTAGATTAATACAGACTGCGTTAGAATCAACATTCAAATTCCATGCTGTGTAACTTCCTGTTTGTCACGTAGTGAATATTGTCAGTTGTATGTCTATGCAGGGTGATGCACCCCTATTTAATATTATGGTACATTCCAATGTAAGCAGAACATGTGATATGATGTTCTTTGCGCATGTGTGCATTCCTAAACCACCATTAATTCTCTTCTGACTTAGCTCTTGACCTGAACGGTCGTGTTACTCAGCAAAATGTAGTTTATTCAGGATTTATTGTTTTGTACTGAAATAAATATTTTCTATTAGACTTTTAATCTCGGTTTTATTTCTAACTGTCTGAATTCCAAGAAAAGATCTAAATCGCCTCTATGATATTTTATTCTCATCTCCAACACTGTTATCGTTGTTACTATGTCCATATCGAATTGCTAAATTACAAATAAAAATGTCAATATTTCTCTTTACTTCTTTTTACACTTTTACAGTAACAAATACACATCTTCAGTCAAAAAAGTAATAACCTCCTTTTAAATTAAGGGTCTCATCTCACTGAAATGAGTATAAAATACTCTACGTGGGCTAGCCCTTGAAAAATATTAGGGAACTCTAGCTCAGGGGTCTCCAATCTTGGCAACTTTAAGCCTGGAGGACTTCAACTCCCAGAATTGTTGGAGTTGAAGTCCACCAGGCTTAAAGTTTCCAAGGTTGGAGATCTCTGATCTAGCCAATTCATCCTGCTCCAGGGCACTTAATGAATTGAAGACACAAATGTGTATTTTAAAATAAAATGCTTATTTATTTATTTATTTATTAAATTTATATGCCACCCATTTTCCAATAAGATGATTTTGGGTGGCTTACAGATCATTATAAAGTACCATCCTATAATTAGGATGGGCAAATAAATAAATACATTGTAAGCCATCCATAGTCATTGAATGAGGTGGGTGGTCATAGCAATTGAACAAATAAATAAACGGCAGCATTTTGTATGTTCTGTTTAGAAAATATTCATACCCTGCTGATGAAAGCCTAGACATGCTGGGCAGGCCATGTTGCAAGGATGCCAGACCATCGCATCCCCAAATAGGTCCTCTATGGTGAGCTGTCTCAAGGAAAGTGATTGCACGGGGGACAAAGAAAGCGATACAAAGACATGTTGAAAGCCTCCTTCAAGTCCCTGGATATCAACACCACCTCCTGGGAAACCCTGGCACAAGATCGATTGACATGGCGCATGCTGATCCACCAAGGCTGCCAGACATCTGAGGGCAGCAGAACAACTATAGCACAAGAGAAGCGAGCACTCCGCAAAGCCAGAGCTGCAAATGCTGCAACACCCCAGTGGTGGGTTTCTGCCAGTTCGGACCGGTTCTTTAGAACCAGTAGTGGAAATTTGGCACCGCTCGCAGAACCAGCAGCGATGACCAGCAGTCCATGCTCCCGAACTAGTCCACTGGTCACCGCAGATTGCAAAAAAACCCCTCTGCGCATGCTTCTGCGCATGCGCAGAAAGTCATTTCTGGGAAGTGATGTGTGCACGCACCAGCGAAGCAAGCATGCACTCGCAAAACGTGCACTTCCATCACGATGCAAACCGGTGGGGAAGGTAAGTAGAACCCACCCCTGGCCCACAAGTGTCTGCCCGACATGTGGCAGAATATTTTGTGCCCGTATAGGCCTTACCAGCCACCTGCAGACACATCGTGGACAGCCCACAACCTGTTAGATGTCAAGGTCCTCTTTGAACACGATGGCCGAACATCACTTAGAAAATATATCTGGTACAAAATATAAAAATATAAGAGCAAAATTAATTTATCTGAGACATGTGATTTTCAGATAGCATTTTAGAAATACCTTTCTTGAGCTAGCAATATCATGGCCAACTTAAAGAAGTACAGTGTGAAAAATGGGCATGTCACTTGCATGTCACAAATAACATGGTTATTTGTCCTTCTCTTAATACATCAAGTGACCCTGGCATAAAAACATACAGACACTGAGAATATGTTTAAGAATAGTTTTTTCTCCCTATCCTTAAATTTAACATTAGGGCATTAATGATGATTCTTGACAAATGTATCTTTCTTTTATGTACACTGAGAGCATATGCACCAAGGACAAATTCTTTGTGTGTTCAATCACACTTGGCCAATAAAGAATTCTATTCTATTCTATTCTATTCTATTCTATTCTATTCTATTCTATTCTATTCTATTCATGTTGATTTCGGAGTTTATACATGTATAGATGTATTAATTTATTTGATTTAACTCCTATGCAATTACATACCAATTGGATGTTCCTAAATGTCTTTAAACTCGGAAAAAATATTCTCAAATGGCTTCTTCTAGCATCTTTCATTATTGGGACCTAACATTGAAAAAAAGCATGGTACATCTCACAAATCAGCACACTCCTAGAATTTATCTTTCCCATTCTCCTTGAAGGCCCTGAAAGCATATTTAAAGCTATTTATTATTAAATATTAGGCATATTTAAGAAGCCACTCTGCTTGCCATTGCAGTATCATCTTAGCACATCTAGGTGAATTCTATCACTGTATTGAAATTATTGTTATCTTTTAAGCAAAAGGTGTGTTGAGAGAGAGAGAGAGAGAGAGAGAGAGAGAGAGAGAGAGAGAGAGAGAGAGAGAGAGAGAGAGAGAGAGAGAGAGAGAGACTGACTCATCAGGAATATAGTTTAACATGTATCAATGTAACATGTCCTTTCTTAGTGTAAGCTACCACTCCTCCATGCCTCCAATACGCATATAAATTACTTTTGAATCGCATTTTTTTTCATTCGAATCATTCTTCCATCTTTTTCCTCACATTGGTCAGAGCAGCAACTGTGGAAAGGTAGTCTTGAACTCAGGGGTGGGTTTCTCCCAGTTTGGACCGGTTCACCTGAACCGGTAGTGACCCGATGTCAAGATGACACCATGGACCTGATTTGGTCAGTGCCGGTCCATGGGCGCCGCCATCTCTCTCTCTCTCTTTTTTTTGGAATTTTATTTATTTATTTTTTCTTCTGAGCATGCACAGAAGCTGAGTTTCTGGCACTGTGCATGTGGTCGCCCTCTTGTTTTTGGCTTTTTATTTATTTATTTATTTTGGATTTTTCAGCATTGCGCATGCGGCGTGCGCAGAGTGCGTGTGCGCCCACGAGGTGTGCCCACGCGGTGCGGGAGGAAGCGAACCCGCAGCGAGGTAAGTTAGAACCCACCCCTGCTTGAACTAGGCCCTGTCCTCTCTGGTTTGGAGGCGCTGAAAATGGAGGGTTGCTCTTATCTCTCTAAGTAATGAATTCCAAACTTTGCTCCTGTTAGAGAGAAAGCCCCATGTCTCATTTTCACAATCTTATACCCTTGAGCTTGACAGCTTCATTGTTTCCAAGAAGCAGACCTGTTAAGGGAGGCCATCTCAACAAATAGAATGGCCTCTTTGAGGTACCTCCCCCAATCTCTCAGAGTCTTAAAGATTAACATTCTGTCCTTGAATGTGACCTGCTATTGACGAGTCTGGTCCGGTGTACTCCCAGAGAGCTGGTACTGCAGAGGTGTAAGTCTGCTGAATTTTATACTAATTGAAGCTTTTAGTGGCCAACCCTCATATTTGTACATGCAGAACGTGCTCAACCATTGTAGAGATTATTTTTTAAAAAAACCTTTGGGTGTTATCTTTTCACCATATAGCATTCTAAATACCCTTTGATTCTCACTTGATTTAATATTTTAAAATGGAGAAAGTGATTATCTGGGACATACAAAAAGCACTAAAGATGAACCTTTGTTTTGCCCTTCTAAAATTTAGGAGACAATTGAGCCTCATGGTTTATCATTCTTTTTTGTCCCCCAGATCTGTGACAAACATTTCTGCTCTGCCTTGAGGCATCATTTCAGTCTAGGCTACTACAATAATCCAATTTGAGGGGGTGCTTTGACTCAAAATGAGTCACAGTGCCTCAAAGCAAAGGCTTGAAGCACGTCAATTCCGTGCAATCACTCAACTTGGTGGAAAGGAGGCTCTATGCAGAAGCCTTTTTTTGGGGGGGCATCTGGATCAAAGTGGAGCTGTGCCTCAGCACTTCAAAAAGGAGTGTTGTTTCAATTGGTACATTGCTTTGATGTGATGCTCTTACTGAAGCTTCATGAGATTGAAGCATCCATTCAATACTCCATATAGCCTTTTCTTTTACCTTTCATAGGTCAAAAATTATTTTGATAGCTGTAAAAATTATCTACATGAACCAATCATTTGTATAAGTTTTGTGCCATAATCTAACGTTTACAAACCTTACACATTTCATCCAAATGCCTAATTATCTACAACTTAAGTCAAGTGCACCAGGAAGCTACCCAACACAGAAGGGAAACTTACTAAAATTTGTACAAAAAAGAAGCAAATTATCTGTCATTTTATTATTCATCTACATTTCTCCACAAATAGCCTGAAATATTTCTAGACTGGTTTTCACTAAAGATCAGTAAAACAAAGGAAATCATAGTTGTAAAAATAAAAATGAAGAGCAAACAAACGGTTCGGCCCGGTTCTGTGAACCGGTAGTGGCAGTGGCGGGAGGCTCCGCCCACCCGCCCGGGACACTTCTGCACAGGAGCCAGCGCGTAAACCGGTAGCAATGCAATTTAGAACCCACTACTGTTTATAGCTCAGAGCAAATAGATACCTAACTATGAAAAGTGTGTCCTAAACACAAAGAATAAAACTGTTGGTAAGAAATAGTGGGGAAAGTGACTCCAATAGACACCAGGGAAAACATAACAACCTTTTGTCCAGATGTGCTAGGAACAGCTAAGATGCTGTGCAGAACCCTAAAACTCCCAAGCCTCTGGTAGAGGACTCAAATTGAGAATGACACATAAGGTGAAAAGGGAATTTTTATATAAAAACACAAGAAATTAGAAGAGCAAATAGGTCTTCTTTAAAAAGAATCTTCATCAACTCCTGGAAAGATCATTTGTGATCAAGTAAGAGAATCCCAGATTTGGAAGCAATGTCCAGATTTTAAGTGCAGCCATCAAAAAGGCCCCTTCCCTATTCCAAAGTGTATCTTAGAAGTTCTTGAGATATGTAACAGAACCTCTGAAAATAATCATAAGTGTCTGCTTTCTTTCTATGGAAGGTGACATTCCATTTATGCTGTTCCCAAATCACTTGGTATCTAAAATGTGTTGAACTGTGTTCAGAAACAAGTAGAAATCAAATATTATATAAAAATATTATTATAATTATCATACATTGTATCAAATGATTAAAATATGTGCCACAAAATTATTTCAAATTCTGATGCAAGATTATGAAATAAAATGTAACAAAAATTTACCAATTAAAAAATAAAAACAAAACAAAAAATAAGAAAAAAAATCCACAACATTAATAACACCAGACCATTAAACAATGCAAAAAAACAAATTAATGATAACAATTAAAAATAAAAAAGCAACTAAGAACAAAGGGTAAAGATTTCTGAACAGTCACATTCCAAATGCTCTCCAGAAGAGTTGTGAACATTTGCAGTTCATGTACAAATTATTTTTCAAACATGAGCCTATTTGCATACAATCTGTGGAACAGACCTAGATGATATAATTGTTTAAATCCATTTTCATACTTATCCTGTTTCTGTTATGGTTGTTGCTGTTTTCCCATTTGTAATGGTTAAGAATAGGGACAAGATTTTTGGGATATGTATGATTTAATATTTATTTGCAGCACTTTTCTATTTCCTGAGTTATAAATAAGTCAAGGGAATTGATCAAGTTAATAATTTAGTAATGAATGTCTCTAAACATGGTCCAATTTCATTGTGTCTAAAAGGCATTGAAAACCCTTTTCCTGAAACCCACTAAATAGAATAATCTTCCTTTATTTCCCAATACTTCACTCTTAGTCAAGATACCTGAGCATTGTTGATATCTCATTTTGGATACTTCTTGATGGAATGAAAAATCTAGAATAATTTGGGCCTAAATTTGGGCCTAATTACATCTGGTAACAACAATCTATGCTAGAAAGACAGATATGATTCTTCTGGACCGCTCAGCTGCTTTCAGTATCATTCTTCATGGTATCTTTTCAGATGACCTAGCTGAAAGGGGAATTGATATCATTACTTACAATGACTTCAGTTCTGAAGCCTCAGAAGTAATACCAGGAGACTGCTTATCATATCCTTCAAAGATTCTAGTTTCATTGAGTGATGCTATGTGGTTCCTGGGAAATTTTCCAAGAGAAAATCCAGTGTATAACCATATATAGATGGTTATACACTGAAGTACTGTCTAATCCAAATCCAGTTTTTAAAAAAATCCTGTAAGACAATTCCCTCCCCATTCTCAGCCTTCACACACACACCACACACACACACACACACACACACACAGAGAGAGAGAGAGAGAGAGAGAGAGAGAGAGAGAGAGAGAGAGAGAGAGAGAGAGAGAGAGAGAGAGAGAGAGAGAGAGAGAGAGAGAGTCCATCATTTTCTGTTTGGTGCTGAAAATATACTAGTTTACTAAGATATTAAAAAGTAAATTGTTTCCACCTAACTGATAGTTTAACCAAGAGAACTACATTTTATTATATTCACATAAAACGTTGGTCTTAAATTAAACATTTCTGGGTTCGTGTGAAAAACTGAACCACAATTTAATTCAAAAGCACATTTTAAGACATAAAAAAACTAACCAGAATGAAAACTAAGTAAACTTAGCATGCTGAGTAGATGTAACATCTTTGTAAAGCATTAGTTACATGCATGCACGCATATGTTGTTAATAAAGAAAAGAAGACAATACTTGTTCTACATGCAAATGGTATACAAGTAAAGGTTTTCCTCTACAACGATGATTTTCTAAAATGTGCATATGCTTCAAAACTATTTTGGATTACTTGCTATCAATAATATTAAAAGTTTGAGTACTAGAATTGAGCCACAAAACTCCAATAATCACTAGATGAGAATTAATAATTTTCTGTATCTCTTTACTGACAATTACATCTTGTCTAGCATCAGGCTAGAAACTGGAAGATCATAAATTCTAGTCCTGATTTGGAAATGAAGCTATTTGAGTAATCTTGGGCCAATCACTTTCTCATCCCTATGAAAATGTCAGTGGCAATATTGCCAAGGAAACTATAGGGACTTGTCCAGACAATCATCAGGAGACAACACTGATTTGAAGGCATACACACACACACACACACACACACAGAGACAGCTTGTCTAGATTCTTGCAGCCTAGATCTCATATCTCCGTTAGAAGTGTTTTGTTTGGTGGAAGACATCACAAATAAAATCAAATACAGTCATTTTAATGAACCCAATTTGAATAATAAAAGCCATAGCCCTAAACAGAGCTGGAAATCATATGCACCACTGAATGTACTAAGGACTTTCAAATAAGCACGTTAACAGTTAAGCTGCTAAAGGTAAATTCTAAAGCCGCTTAGTCAAAAAACTTGTCCCATAGTTTTTACAAAGTATAAGCCAATTGCAGACAGTTTTATCTATCCGTTTACTAAAAAAATAAAGCTCAGTGATATCAGTATCACCTTTTTTCACCCTTAATAAATTGGTTATAAATTCAGCTTTAATTTTACTTGGATGCCTTGGAAATATGGCTGTACATGTAAAGTATTTTGGATTATGTCCTATCGACCTGTCACACACATCAGCCTAGAACTTTTGCACTGTGCATCTTTTTTCCAGATTTTTTGCATAAGACCGCCAAAAATTGCTTTCTTGAACTGAATCATTAAACCGTTTTTTTAAAAAATGAATAAAACTTTAATCGAATTGAATAATTAAACCAATTTTAAAAAGTTAATACCCTTTTTAGGTTACAAGCCCCAAAAAAGATATCTACATTTTAATAAATAGCAGATAGTTGCTGTGCTAATGGAAGATTCAAAGCACTTCATCTCCTGAATCTTTTTTGAAGTGTGCCCAGCCTTTATTGGAAATAAAGTTTATGGCTACAGCCTGTAGCTATACTGTATGAACCTTAGCCTGAATGTACATTCTGTTAAGTCATTGTTACATGCTTGAATGTAAACATGCATGGAACCAACCTCTTTGTTTTCAGAATTGTGGTTTTATGGTTGTTGAGATCTACAACCCCCACTATAATGGTGTAAAACCTAAATTGTTCAAGTAGAAAATGTCAACTATTTGAAGCAGTTGCAGTCTCCATAAAAAGGCACATACTCTTCATGTTGACATTTTGCAGACTTTATCCATTAAAGAGCAACTGCCACTAACCTGAGGTTTTCTCCAAGATAGCTCTTCTAATAAGAGAAATACTTGGTTTGTTCCTTCATATAAACTCATTGGAGAAGGCATATTTAAAAGAAACACACGCATTTGCACACATACTGTGCATTTCTAAAAATAGACATTTTCAAAGGTTTGCATGTGTGATAAAGTTAGCCAAGTAAGCAGACTTTAAAGTAAGAGTAATGTAATAATGGGTACTGGTATATGAAATAGATCATTCTTTTAATATAAAGGACATGTTTTAACTGAAATGAATGGAGCACATAGAACTCTTTTAAACAACGAATGAGAAACATTCAATGCAGTGAGAAGTTTCTTTCTGTGGTTTAGGCAAATGAAAGTTTCCTTTTTATCCCAAATTATGCAATTAAAAAGTAAAAGTGTTGCTAAATGGTAGGATTATGTGGGAATATTGTTGCATGCGAACATTGCAGGTAGAGGCAACCTGCTCACTCCATTTCTAGATATGCATCCCTACTTGGAAAAATCCATTGTTTGTTCTGATGGATCATACTGGAATAGTTCCAGAAGAATCTTAACAGCATTATACAAAGTAGCAACATTTCTCCATGCCACTCTGGGGCAGTCTCACACACTTCAAGTCAGGGCAATGGTCTCCTCTAGGAATGCAGACTCCAGGAAGCTACAAAAATGATGGTCTTTTTTGTTTGTGGCTAACTTGCACAGGTCTACCAAGTCCTGATTCTCCTCCTTCTCTAGCTAGAGAATATTTTCTAGGCCATCCAGGTAGTTTCCACATTCCTCATTCACAAGTCTTCTGATATCCTACACTCCCACACTCATTTGTTCGGGAACCTTTCAGGAGTATCTTTGGGATTTCTCATTCAGCGTCATGGCTAGGTGGCACAGGGTTGCCTCATCACAGTCAAAGTGGCAGATCACAGATAGAGCTAGCATTAAGCTCCAAGAACACCAAAAAGATTATAGAAACCTTACACTCTATGTGAAGATTCTGGTACACTTTAGAAGACGTCACTGCATTAAGAGAAACTAGAGTTTTTAAGAATTCGTGCCTTATGTAGCTTATATCTGTCATGCCCCTGTCGGAATCTAACTCTGAGATGGAAGAGGAACAGCTGACAGAGAGCGAGAGAGTGGCTCCGTTGGCCATGGAGGAAACTGGGGAAGGGCAAAGTCAGGCTGGGCAGAGCAGGGGAGAGATGGAACAAGGGAGAGGGGGTTCTGATGGAAGACTAAGGCCCACCCCCTCCCCATCCATTGCGGGGTGGAGCCTCGAGGAGAGGTTGCAGGAGAACAGCGCTCCGCTCCCTCCTTCTGAACTGCGTGGAGACGTAGCCCCCAACCCAAACTTTTCCATCTGTTTGTGGGTCGGATTTCCTGGAGATCTCAGGAACACCCTAATCCATCGGGGGTGAAGGAAACTGCTATAGAAAAGGACGAGGAGGCTCGAGAAGCTCCAGACTTGGGCGACGCCGTCGGCACCAAAAATGGCGAGCGCAATGCCGTGGAGCTTCGTTAATTAACATCTTGTAATATCTTGGAAAGTGTTTGAGGCAAGCCTAGAAAGAGAAGGACGCTGGTCAACGCCAGGTATGTATTGCATGCGGATTGGCGTTGCTTTTGGCCGGGATATAACAGCGGTTCTCTGGCCATTAAAGACCAAGAGCGGGACTTTATTTCACCAAGCCTGCCGCTGGTGTTTGCTTTTCCACCATCGCGGCTTGTTATTGCTGTGGCGATTGATATCCCAATTACAATCTCTCTGGAGTTCAGAACAGCTGGGATCCCTGATGAACCTCCAGGACTGCTGGCCGCTAGAGAACTTTGGCCGGGCTCTTTATTATCTTTACCACCAAGTTTATAGCTGCTGCCTGCCGCGTTTGCGCTCGCGGCGACTGGCCTCTTGGCAGCGACTCTTTTGGCAACGGGAGCGGTGGGGCTTACAAGGGACCCCCTTTCGACCTGGATGGGATTTATCGAACTTCCACGATAGCGATGACTTTTATTTGATTCTACTACTGTCACCGCAGCCTCAGCGAGGTCTTATTTGGCCGCCCCCCTGGACAATCTCTCCCCCCCCGATTGCAGCGACGTCTTTATCTGAGAACTATTACCGTCGCTGCCACCGTTGGAGCTGCGAGGCCTTTTCTGGCCGGCGCAACCCCGGCGTCCTGTGCACCCCTCTGGGTGAAGTTCCAACCAGACGGATGGCCTAATTTTACCACGAAGGTGACCAACGAGGCGGTGAGGGTTGAGAAGAATAGACCATCAAGGCCTGAGTTTTTGATAGACTTGGTGAACTTGGCCCCATGGTGGAAATTGTGGAGGAGATTGAAAAGAGTGTTTCCAGGTGTTACCTTGGGATTTGAGCCTCATTATTACCAGCATTGTGGGAGAGAGCAGCGGACAAATCACAGAAACATCTGGATGCTTTTAATGACTAACGCAGACCCTGGTGCAGGAGTCAAGGTCTAAGATCTTATCTTGACTGGTCTGGAGGCTGCATGTATGCACCCCCTATTGGCTCTTTTACTATTGATTACTATCTTTTAAGCTTACCCCGGGAGTGGTGTGATTGGGGTGTTGGTGTGAATGGATTTGGGTACGATTGAGGAAATAAATGTATAGATTATAGAAGTATGGGTGATAAAATGAGTGAGCCGGGGACTGGGGTCCGAACCCCCTCTGCTGAGTGTGGAAACAGAAGCGGAGGGGGGCCGGGCTCTGCTAACCGACCCAGTGAGAATGGTATGTATGGCCTGCAGGGAGGGAGGGGGACCAGCGAGGGGGGAGGGGGGATCTCTGGAGGGGATGAGAGCCGGAGTATCCCGGTCATAATAGGGAGAGGCAGGTATGGCGGGAGCAGAGGGGCGGGCCGCTCTCGGGGAATGAGACCTCGCTATGTACAAGCGATCCCTTGTTCCGGCCCCTCCGACGTGGTTCCATCTTGCTCAACCCGAGTACCTGGCAACCAGGGTTTTCAGGTCCCTGGGCTCAGGATGCTGCTGCTGAACGCCAGGTCAATTACCAACAAAGCCCCCATGATACGTGATCTAATCACGGAGGAGGGGGCGGACCTGGTGTGTATAACTGAGACCTGGCTGGGCCAAGAGGGGGGAGTAGCCCTCTCTGAGATTTGCCCAGACGGGTTCTCAGTGCAGCATCATTCACGACCCCAGGGAAGGGGGGGAGGAGTGGCTATTATAACGCGCCGAAATCTGCATCCTCGTAGGATCCCTGCCCCGGAGATTGTCGGGTGTGAGGCACTCCTTCTAAAGTTGGACTTAGGGGTTCAGGTGGGCCTTTTGCTAACGTACCTGCCTCCCAGCTACGTTGCTAAGGCCCTGCCTGAGCTGCTGGAGGCGATAGCCGGCCTGGCGGTGGAGTTCCCCAGGCTTATGGTGCTGGGGGACTTTAACCTACCCTCGGCAGGCGAAACCTCGGGTGCAGCTCAGGAGTTCATGGATTCCATGACAACCATGGACCTGACCCAAGTAATCCAGGGTCTGACTCATGAGGGAGGTCACATGCTCGACCTAGTGTTTCTTTCGGGACAGTGGAGAGATGATCTGAAGGTAGGGGATATAGTCATCACCCCGTTGTCATGGTCAGACCATTTCCTACTGAGGTTGGATTTCACAGCCCCACTCCTCCTCCGCAGGGAGGCGGGACCGACTAGGTGGTTCCGCCCCAGGCGCCTAATGGAGCCGGAAGGATTCCAGAGGGAACTTGGGGAAATACCTGAAACCCTGGTACACAATTCATCTGATGCCCTGGTGGCTGCCTGGAACACCGCGGCAGCAGGGGCATTAGATCGAATTGCGCCTTTGCGACCTCTCCGTGGCAGTGGATCCCGGAAAGCTCCCTGGTTTACCGAGGAGCTCCGGGAGATGAAACGCCATAAGAGACGTCTGGAGCGACGCTGGAGAGCCAGTAAAACCGAGTCCGATCGAACACTATTAAGAACTTTTATTAAGTCTTATTTAGTGGCGATAAGGGCGGCAAAACGATCTCATTTTTCCGCTCTTATTGCGTCCGCAGATTCTCGTCCAGCCGCCTTGTTTAGGGTGACTCGCTCCCTCCTTGCTAAAGGGGGGAGCGAGGAACACTTGCAAGGTAGAGCTGAGGAATACTCGCAGTTTCTGACGGATAAAGTCGCTCAGATTCGGTCGAACCTGGACTCTAGCTGGGCAGAGTCCATTGAGTTGACAGGGCCAAGTCTTGGTTTAACATTATGGGAGGAGTTTGAGCCTGTTTCTCCTGAGGACGTGGACAAGGCTGTGGGGGCTGTGAGTTCTGCCACCTGTTTATTGGACCCGTGCCCCTCCTGGCTGGTCTCGGCCAGCAGAGAGGTGGCACGCGGCTGGATCCAGGCGGTTGTCAACGCTTCTCTGAGGGAGGGCTCCGTACCGCAACCGTTAAAAGTTGCGGTGGTGAGACCCCTCCTCAAGAAGCCTTCGCTGGATCCAGTGGATTTGAAGAACTTTCGTCCGGTCTCCAACTTGCCTTTTATAGGTAAAGTTGTGGAGAAGGTGGTGGCCTCTCAGCTCCTTCGGTTATTGGAGGAAACTGATCATCTAGATTCCTATCAGTCGGGTTTCAGGCGCGGTTACAGCACAGAAACCGCCTTGGTCGCCCTGATGGATGATCTCTGGCGAGCCCGGGATGGGGGTAACTCCTCCATCCTGGTGCTACTTGACCTCTCAGTGGCTTTCGATACCATCGACCATGGTATCCTTCTGCATCGTCTCGGCGAGTTGGGAGTGGGAGGCACCGTTTTGCGGTGGTTCTCCTCTTATCTCGCTGATAGGATGCAGTCGGTGTTAGCAGGTGGGCAGAGGTCGTCTCCTAGGCCCCTGACCTATGGGGTGCCTCAGGGTTCGGTCCTCTCACCCATCCTGTTCAACATTTACATGAAACCGCTGGGGGAGATCATCCGTAGACATGGGGTGAGTTTCCAACAGTACGCTGATGACACCCAGCTGTACATTACCACCCCGTCTAAATTCAGGGAGGCGGTTGATGTGATGTGCCAGTGCCTGGACGACGTTAGGATCTGGATGGGGAGGAACAGACTTAGACTCAACCCCGACAAGACTGAGTGGCTCTGGATATTGCCTCCTAAGGACCATGACAACTGTCCCTCCTTGGTTCTTGAGGGAGAAAAATTAACTCCCTCAGAACGGGTTCGCAATTTGGGAGTCCTCCTAGATCCACAGCTAAAATTAGATCAACACCTTACAGCTGTGGCTAGGGGGGCTTTTGCACAGGTTCGCCTGGTGCACCAATTGCGACCATACTTGGAGAAGGAGGCTCTACTCACGGTCACTCACGCCCTTGTCACCTCTAGATTGGACTACTGCAATGCGCTCTACATGGGGCTGCCCCTGAAGAGTATTCGGAGACTTCAACTGGTGCAAAATGCAGCTGCGCGTGCTGTGGTGGGTGTTTCAAGATACACCCACGTAACACCCATACTCCGCCAGCTGCATTGGCTGCCCATTGGTCTCCGGATACAATTCAAGGTGCTGATCATCATCTTTAAAGCCCTACATGGCTTAGGACGAGGTTATCTCCGGGACCGCATTCTGCCGCATTCCTCCCTTCGACCGGTTAGGTCCCACAGAGTGGGTCTCCTCCAGGTCCCGTCAGCCAAACAGTGCCGACTGGCGGGGCCTAGGGGGAGGGCCTTCTCTGTGGGGGCCCCTGCTCTCTGGAACCAACTTCCCCCAGAGATCCGAACCATCCCCACCTTGCTGGCCTTCCGAAAAGCCATTAAGACATGGCTCTTCCTGCAGGCAGGGGTGAATTGAGACGATTTATTCCTGATGTCTCCCCCATGTATGTATGATGTGTGTATATTTATATTTTTAATTGTTTTTAAGTGCTTTTAATAATTTTGTTTGGAGTTTTTGTATAAAATGTTGTACGCCGCCCTGAGTCCTGCGGGAGTAGGGCGGCATAGAAAAGCTACCAAATAAATAAATAAATAAATAAATAAATCCTAGGGCACGCAGGGAAGAACGGAGAAGAGAGCAAGGTGGGTTGCATGCCTTATGAGGGAGGAAAGGGCCACAATTCCCTTCACAAGGTACACCTGGAGATGGAGCTTAAAAGGAGAGGCAAATGGGAGGGGTGATTGTCAGGAACAAAAGCTGAGTTCATGTTCATGTTCAATGCTTTATCTGAGTTCCTGGCATCCTCCCAACTGGTTTGATTTACTGCCATGCTACTTTAATTCTGGAACTCCTTATGCCCTGCCAGATTAATTACCTTATCTTGCCTTGTTGGATTTATCGTTGGAAGTTTTTTGGCTTACAGGTTTGTGGGAGAGTTTTTCTCCGGACAGAAGAGTAAAAGGGACGTTGGGGGCAAGTTTGGAGCTAATAAAGGGACTACTACTGGTACTTATTCTCTGGCTGTGTTGCCTTTGTGCCATGCCCCAGGTCATCACAATATCCTTTAGAATACTAAATGTACAGCAGGAAACCATACATATTTTTGTTTAATTTAGAAAAGATGCCTAATTACCGGTAATATTTATACTACGTTTTAGAATAGAATAGAATAGAATAGAATAGAATAGAATAGAATAGAATAGAATAGAATAGAATAGAATAGAATAGAATAGAATAGAATAGAATAGCTTTATTTTCATTTTGAATGTAATTGACTAATTGGCATACATTAAAAATGAAAGTTCATTGCATACATTGCATGCCTAGGTGGCGCAGCAGTTAGAGTAAAGTACTGCAGGCTACTTTAGCTGACTGTGATCAGCAGTTCAGCTGTTCAAATCTCACCGGCTCAAGGTTGACTCAGTCTTCCATCCTTCCGAGGTAGGTAAAATGAGGACCCAGATTGCTGGGGGCAATATAAAATATACATTGCTTAATGGTGTAAACTGCTTAGAGAGTGTTTGCACTTTGAGGCGGTATATAAGTCTCACTAATAAATAAAGTCTCACTAATAAATACAGTTCTTAAAGGGTCACCACCTCCAATTTTATACTATATAATTATGCTTTTAATTGAATTTAATTAATTAAATAATATTTTTAAAATATTGATTTATAAAAATATGCTGCCAATTTTTGACAGCATTTTACAGAATTTGGCCATTCAACTCTGATTAGATCCAGTTGTGAATTCACTAATGTGTGTCTTGTAGAAATTACTGAAAAGCTTGTCTCTATCTGGCTTCCTTTTTTTTTCACCAGTTAATTTTTAACGTGCTGGTATTAAGCACCCGAATCTCAGTTTTAAGCATGTTTTGAATATTATATTTTGTATCTGACATTTGAGTGAATAAAAAGAGACCCTGTACTGTCATGAACCCATTTCTCTACTGAGTGGAATCACAGGAAAAAACAAAAAATAACCATGCTGAAAAGCAACATGCAGGCAGACTAGCAAACGGCCATCATCTCAGATACCTCTCTTGCAGATTAGAAAAGACTGGGGCTTTGAGACGAGAAGAGCAATTGGGATGTTTTCAGAAATATTTACACACGGAACAAGTCGTGAACAAACAGGCACAAAGGCAGATCATCTTAATTTGGATGCAGAGAAAGTTCAATGAAGCTGCAGTTTCTATGTCAGATGCTTTAAGCTATGCCAGGTAATATCACAGAAGCATAGAACATAACGGTTGAAGGGATCTAGGAGATCATTTTGTTTACCCCCTTGCTCACACTTGTGAGATGTGTAGGATCCAAGTTCAAACTGAAGATCACACATGGAGATCTCTGAAAGACCTTGAGTGTTTGTGCCTTTGAGTCAGTGTTGACTCCTGGCAACTGCCTCCGCTAGTCCCAGCAGTTTTCTTGGGAATATTTCAGAAGTGGTTTGTCACTGCCTCCTTCCTAGGGCTGAGAGGGAATGATTGGCCCAAGGTCTGAGAGAAGAGTAATAGCTATTTCAATTCCACGGAAGGGACCAGCCATGTGAGTTCCTGACCTCCTCAACTGCATTGTCTCCATTCTGGCTTTTCATCTTGTAAACAGCAATTAAATAATTAGTTCTTCAGTCTGCTTGCTTTTCTTTTCTTTTCTTTTTCTTTTCTACCATATCCTTTAGATGGAAACGGGCAAGGACTGTGTCCTTTAATTGCAAGTTTGCTTCTCTCGTAGCTATTTTGGCTGAAGAACAGGATTTTTAAAAGTTCCAAATAATTAGGAAAGAAAGAAACAGCCGTTTTATGAAAAAAAGTCTACCATTCTAGCATCTTGCAAATCCACGTTCAACAGGAAAGGAAAAGAAAGGTGAGGGATGTGAGTCTTTACACTTTAATTTAATTTAGTGCTTTACCATTTAAAAACAAAAATAAATAAATAATCTTAAACACAGTTAGCAGTGACCTTGTATCTTGCTGGGTGATATTCTTTAGAATTATGAAACTATTCAAACTACGACATAATCCCATTTTACAAGGGGAATTTAATTGATGTTGCTACAAAAACTGCCCCTCACCCCACCCCACCCGGTTGCTACTGGAATGAAAGACTGGCAGGGAAAGAGGTTAAGAAGTTAAACCTGAGGGACAATGGAGCAGCAGCCAGAGGGCCATGTTCTTTTTCATGTGCATTGTCTAAGCTGGAAAGTCTGTCAATCAATAAGGCAGATGGACTCTGACTCTGGGGTGGCATAACAGGGAGTCTAAGCTTCTCCTGAGCCTTTTGCCTGAAGGCTGCTCCTGCAACCAGATCCCTACAACTATCCAACAGCACTGTGCATGTTCCACTAATACATGCCAATGGGATTAGCATCAGGCAGCAATTACAGACTCTCCTTTGTGTGGCCTGCAAAGCTTTGATTTCCAAAGTCAATTCAACTGGGATGGCTTTCTGGGTCTCGGGATGGCATTCACAATGATTTTTAACCTTCAGTTCCTATTTTCCAGCTACATTTGGAGATGCTGCACCGAAGGATAGAATCAACGTTCCAACCACGAATTCAGAATTGATGTTCTGAAACTGAAATAGACATTTTTAGAAATGAGAGTGACTTGAGTTTCATGACAAGAACGGATCATTCATAAAGAAATGGGCGCATAGATCAGAAAACTTTATCAATTGTATGGGGTTTGACATACAAAGATTCAAAATATCCTATAAGTCTGATATCTAATTGGACTCCCTATATATCATCTAAGTGTGTATACTATTTAGAATCAGTTGGCAACTCGGGAGCAGGTCAGGAAAGGTGTTGTTTTTCTTGTTGTTTTTAAAAATGTCTTTCTGTACATTGATTTGAGGAATGAGTTATGTATTTATTTTTTTCAGGATTTTAAAACTGCCCAATAGGTAAAAGTCTCTGAGAAGTTTTGCAATGATATAATAAATATTAAAATGATGATAACTAAAACATGAATATTTTGAATGTCTCTCCTTCTCATTTTTACTTTTTGAATTAAGAGGAACAAGAAGGATATTTTGACCATGTGGCTGTTGTCTTGCACGTTTTAAACCTTCCTATGTCCAGGATTCTGAGAAGCAAACTGAGCATCAACAAAATTCCAAAAGTAGGATAATAAAAAAGAACAGTTTAAAAGTTAACATGGGAAAAAATCAACAAATTCAAAATGTATTGTAATCTTAAGAAATATATATGTATAAAAGATTGCATCCATTTGCATTATTTGTATTCAGGAAAAAAACATTTATATAGATGACAATCATTTATTAGTATTATTTGTTTGATAGAAATATAAGATGGAGACCAAGTGTGAATTTAAAAGTCCTTAAAAACAATTATTTAAGACAACCAGTGCATTTCTTACATTTTTAAATATTAGCAATCTAAGAAAGTTGCATACATACAAAATGCAACATTGCATTTTGATTCACGCACCTGTAAAAATTATATAAAAATAGTGCAAAAAAATATAGATATTTTTTATTGTATATCTACAATATAGATAAAAATGAACTCTGGGGAGAAATTTTGAATTATATACTTTAGTTGAGAATCTGATGGACTTTGATGTTTGCTACTTTAGGAAAACCAATGGCCCTTCAGCAATTTTTAGATTTTTGTCACCCGAAGCCATTATGGGGTTAGTGCTGATGACAGTAATTCAAGGAGCACAACAGATTCCCTAGATCTCTTAATGCATTTTTTTTTTACAAACACAACTACGGAGATTTTTTTTATATTTCTTTTCACCTATTTATGATTGCTCAGACTTCTACAACACAGTTACGGTAATCCTACATACAATCACCAACATCTCCAAATGTGTGCACATGTACATTCTGCACATATCTTGAATTTTTTACTCTTTGTTCTCGGATTTTGATGTATAATTTTGTTCTTAAATGTATTCTTTATTGGTTTTCTTGAATTTCTGTTTGGAGATAATTTAGTAAATGAGCAATAGGACCTAGCTGTCTTCTAAAATTATGAAAAAAGGCTATTTCTTTCAAACTTTTAAACTACATGTTTATTTATTATTATTTATTTATTAGTGAGATTTATATACCGCCTCACAGTGCAAGCCCTCTCTACTGGTTTACACCAGTAAGCAATGTATATTTATATTGCCCCCAACAATCTGGGTCCTCATTTTACCTACCTCGGAAGGATGGAAGGCTGAGTCAACCTTGAGCCGGTGAGATTTGAACAGCTGAACTGCTGATCACAGTCAGCTAAAGTGGCCTGCAGTACTGCACTCTAACTGCTGCTCCACATCGCCACCTTATATGCATCATCATAAAACAAGAGAAGGCAAAACTAAGACCCAACTTCAGACTAAGTTGGACTATTGATATTGAAGGACTTAGTTATTCATATCTAACTTAGATTAGTTATTACTTATAACAAACTAACTTTATTTCAGTAGCACGAAATCCAATTGCAATCTTGTAACAAACAAAAATAATGTAATTATATAATAATATAATTAAAATATTCTAGTTTGGGATTTAGTTTGGCTCCCCACCACCATTTTAATTAGCAGTGCAAATAGCTTTGAAATACTCTGAAATCTGAAAAAATGGGTAAGGGTTTAATAGTGTCCCACAGAAAAAGTATTCTGCTTTTTTTTTTTGCCAGTTCTCACTCTTTTTAATAAAAGAGAAAGAAGAGGACAATTTTGATGAAATTCTCAGGGGTGCAGCAAGGTATTCTTGAAATTATCTAGTGACCAGTTGGCCAACAATATGTCTGATGCTTTTCAATCACCTCCCCAGTGGTTCTGCAGCCTCTCTGAGTTTTCATCCTTCCCACCTTAAATCTTGAGGGAAAACACCAGGAGGGAACTGCTCCGTTAAGCTTTTGTGATTGTCAAATGAAGATAGGCAAGAAGGCTTTAGATTATGGACATGTGTATATATTTTAAAATGTAATAGCAAAAACACCTCCTGATGGGATAGGCTCTAACAGTAGGGGAACTCAAAATGGCATCACAAGAAATTTGAAAGAATTTTCAAGGACACCGTTCACAGGAGAAATAAAAATATCTGAGAAACTCAAAGGAAGATTTTATCGCTAATGTTGAATCCTCTTCTCCTTCATATAAATTGCCCTCCAGCTCTACCTAAAGTTATTCTTTTCTTCACAAGGGGGGTAAAAATGTCCAGACGCTGCTTCAGTCTCCCACTTTCTGTTATCAAATAATTTCTGTTACCAAATCTAAGGTTAAAAAAATTATTAAACACTGTTTCTCAAAGCCTCAGCTACCTGTTCTCGCAAGTAGTGGAGAAGGAGCAGTCTGTTTGTTTTCACTGTGAGAAATCCTGACAGCAATTCTTTATCCATTTTGCTCTTTCAGTTTTTATCTATTTCTTTGGATCATAGTCACACACTTCAATCTCTCTTATTTCAATCAGGCTTCGCTAAGTCTGTGCTTTACTGTTCCAGAGACTTGAAATATGGTGTGCGTTTAGCCAGATCATACTCTTAATTTATTTTGGTATCTAAAATTCTGTTTCAATCCTGTTTTAATGTACAGATTTTGAGGGCTTACAATCAAGGGATATAACTACAGCTCTATTTATCCCACAGTATTTTCCTTCCCCCTTTTAAAACTTTTTATGTAGTGGGAATATACCAAACCTACCTTAAATCTGTAATTTAATCTGGGTTCCATGAAGTAGAAGCATTTCTGGGACAAACAAGTTGTTCTTCACAGTTTGGATGTATATGAAAGCTGTCACCAATTAACTATTTCAAAAGATAATGTAAACAAGATCTTATTGCAGCTCCAGAAAAGGAACAATGCCATACTTCATGGTTTGGGAATGGGATCAGAGCCAATGTTTTAGTGCCTTAATTCAGTGCCTTAAGAAGAAAGTTTTGTTTCCCTAGCAAGCCATTAATATCCAGGCTTAAGCTACCTAGATCCACAAACATGTTCAACTGGAAATAAGTAATTGTGCTTTATTTTAATATCCATTGCAAAGAATATCACCATAAACAAAGGCTGTCATTTCTGCTGGCTGTTTTCTTTTCTGATATATTGTTCTTTCAAAGCTTTTAAATGAATTGTTCTAATCTAGGCACTCCAAAGACTGTGAATTCAAATATGTACCTGCGAGTTACAGTCTGAACTTCACAATATGGTTTAGACACAATTTTCTGTCCCTCATTCTTCATGTTTATAGTTCAAGGACTATAGTCCTTTCATAGGAATCCTATGTTACAAAATGTATATGGGTGCAAGGAATGAAGTATCTGTTAGAGATCATTTTTGCTCATCAATGTGTCACTGAACACAATAATTAATGATAATAATAAATAATAAATGATCTGTTTCAGGTGCTGCCTAAATCCAGAACAATAAATAAACAAGGTTGCAATCCTAAAGCCATTTATCTGAGAAGTAGCCTCATACAACAAAATGGATTTTTCTTCAATGCAGATATGTATACCATTGCATTCTAACTAATCTGAAACCTAAGTTTTGGTTAATTAATCCAATTAATAAAGCTGGCACTAAAGGAAAAAGCGTGCTTTCTTGATTTTTAGATAACGTAAACTTGCATAAATGCATCGTCTTAAAAAGGATAGGGTTTTATGTTTTTTCTCAGTTTATGTTACAATATTACAATAATTTATTAAATATTAAAATGTTTTTAGTTTATATAGGTGTTGAGGTTTACGGGAGATATCAAATGAAGAGAACTTTTCCTGATATTTTTTCAACTGCATAATTTTTAAATGTAAAATCTTTTTTTGGAATTGACATTTTAAAAATAATTGTTGATGTTTAGTTGTTCTGTATCTTTCTTTGTGTAACCTTTATGTAAACGTGTATGGCTGCACATGTAATAAATCTGTTGTATGTTATCATACCAACTTTATCCTTTGCTTGATATGTGACTTTGCACCATTATAATTATTATGTTTATTTATTGCCGTTCATAGCCTCTCAAAGTTTTTTGTCACTAACAGCATGAAAGAGTTACTAATTCACAGATGTGTGCCTTATATACTGAGGTCTGTAATTAGTTGGTTGAAGACAAAAATTTTATAACTCTTGTGTCCACTAGGGTTGGCGTTTTCTTGTTTTTGTTTTTGTTTTTAGTCCAGATGGATTTTAGCATTGAAAATGAGACTGGAAAATAAATAAAATTAAACATTGACTCTTTTCTAAGCGAAAAGATAAAAAACCAAAAAACTCTCTTCCAATTATTTCCTCTTAGACACAAATCTCGCCAACCAACATATTAGCCTACAACAGAAACAATGGACTGAGTAACTTGGACTGTCTTTGCCCCCAGTAAAAAACAAAGTCCATAAGATGTAGACAGAGCAATCACAGCAAAGATATCAGAGGGAAAGATCAACGTTAGCTGAAGATCTGTTTAAATAACTAGAGAACTAGAGCAGGGGTATCCAACCTTGGCAACTTGAAAATTTGTGGACTTCAACTCTCACCATGGCTGGCTGGGGAATCCCTGGAGTTGAAATCTTGATGTTGCCAAGTTTGGCCATCTCTGCTCTAGTTCTTTCAAAAAAATCTTCACCTAAGGTTGATCTTTCTCTCATTCTAATACTTTTGCTACAATTGCTCTGGACACTAGAGGGTACCTTCCTCCCACCCACCCACCCCCTCCAGTTACTTTAACTATTTTATTCTTCTCAATTCTAGTAGAAACTAGAAGCTACAGATGCAAGCAAAACAAAAATGGGTACATGAAGTCTTTGATGGGCTTGATACATCTTGTCGAGTGAAACTGGAGGCGGTAAACCCTTCCTACTGTAGCTGTCTATGACTAGGCTTTGTAATTCAGTAAAATGTTGAAATATTGATGTAGCTATGTTGTATTAAATTACATGAATGAGATTTTAAAAATACAAATCATAAATACAAGGAGTTAAACTGATTAGTTCATTTTTCTATCAGCTATTTTTTCCTCAGCTTATTATTAACTTTTTAATAATTGTCCCTCCAAATCTTTAGGACAAGGAATTATGAATTGGGTGGATGGGTGTTTTACTTGGGAACCAGATCAATTTTTTTTTTACAAAAGATTCTTACCAGAATTGACCCCAAAAACATTCATTACAATGCTGTGGGAGAAGTCAAAGGTATCCCAGATTTTGGAACTCCAGTGGCTACATTGTATCAACCTGCAAAGCCTTGCTATAATCTTTACCAGATATTTAAAAATAAATAATAAAATAAATAATAAAATATAATAAAATATTATAATAAAATAAAATAAAAAGCAGAATAGAATACTTCCAATACTTTCATGTCCAATCTTAACTCAAATAAAATAATTGGTTTTATTCAAGCAATGGATTATACAATTTCATTCATCATTTTAGACAGTTTCTAATGCAGCCAAACAAATAATACTATACAGTTTATTCCATCTGAAAAGAAAAATAAATAAATGGAAGATGTAATGAGGAAACATAAGAGCTACAAATGGAAGCTGATACATTTTGAGGGTCCATTATATTGTGTGATTATTGTATAACTCATGGCAAAGTTAAAAATCTTCTCTAGAAGAAGAAGAAAAGATTTTCTATGAAATTGACTTCCGGTTCCGGATCGCTACATCGCGGACGCTCGTCGTTGAGCGCCTTTCCTTTTCCCCGTTAAAGCCGCCAGAACAGCTGTCTGGCGGCTTGAAAGTCTCTGCCCCGGGCAAAGGGGAGAGATGAGAGCCGGACAGGTGGGGTAGAGCCCCCCCTAGTGCCCCAAGTGTCAGCTAGGGGCGCGAAAGGTGAGGGCTCCCCAGCCAGCCTGTCTCTTGCTCCGGGGACTTGGAAACCTCCGCTTTTGCGGAGCAAGATGCTGTGACCACCCGCTGCTTCGTGAATGGGATTACAACTACTTAATTGTTTAAACAAGCAGACAGAGAGAGACAGGATTTTAAAGGGCAAGTACAGATTTTTTTTTCTTTCAACTCCACTGCTGATTTTCACTTCGGAAGAAACTAAGTAACAGTTATTAGGCTACAACATGGCGATCGGAGAAAGTGGGAGGAGAAGTGAAAGTAACTTTCATTTCCCTAGCAGCTTTTTTTCTTATGGAAATTTTTGATTTTGAAAGTTGGCTTTACTCTCTCTGTCTCCCGATTCTGGATTAAATAATAACTGACAATTTTTTAAAAATAAAATTCTATCTGGCTTTGGAATTTGAAAGAATTTTAAAAGAAATTTAAAAGAACTTTAACTAGAGGCTTGGCTTTTTCTTTGTTCACCACTGGAAATACTAAAATGGCTTCAAAATCTGGAAAGATTGTTTTGAATAAAAGAATGGATTATTCATCTGGTTATATTTCTAAAATGCAACTTACCACTGAGTTAACACCCCCAAAGTCTTTAACACCTGAAAATTTAATAAGTACCTTAAAGATTATGAAAGATGAACTTATTGTTGAATTTAACCAAAAAATTAGTGAAATAGATAATAAAATGCAGGCTGCTTTAAAGAATATTGACCAACAAATTAGAAATGATGTGTTGGAGGTATGTAAAGGTCTAGCAACAAATATTGAAGTTTTGGCAAACCGCATTGAAGAAAACAAACAAGTTTTGACAACTTCAGTAGAATATATAGATAAAATACAAAATGACATTGCAAATTTTGAAACAGAGGTGTTAATGACGCAATTCAGATCCATGGAATTTGCCATAAGGGTCAGGGGGTTGAAAGAAGGATTATATGAAGATTTGAAAGGAAGGATGGTGGAAGCTTTGGAGCAGGTGTCTGGACTGTCTAAAGAAGAACTAGCCAGGCAAATTGATAAAATATATAGAATCAACTCCTGGTATGCAAAACAAAAACACCTACCAAGGGATATTGTAATATACTTTACTACAAGAGCCTTACGGAATAGGATTATACAGGCGACGTTTAAAAATAACCTGCAGGTGAATGGCCAGGAACTGATGATATGGAAAGAAATTCCCTCTAAAATGCTCAAAGCCAGAAAAGATTATACCTTTCTGATTGATGAATTTAAAAGGTTAAATTTACATTACAAATGGGAAGCACCAACAGGAGTTGCAGTGAAATTTCTGGGAAAAAGATATCGGCTTAATACAACAAAGAAAGCTACTGAATTTTATGTCAACGTCTTAAAGGCTGATATATCCAAGATTCCAGAGGAAAGATGTATGAAAACAAAAGAGGAGGAGGAGGGAAAGCCATCCCTTCCTCTTCAAATCGAAACAGATTTACAAAATTTAAATGATTGGCAGAGCCAGACAGATGTCTACAGTCTGGAAAAGGAGATGGAAGATCGGGGTCAGATGGGAGGCGAGCTGACAACTACAAAATTATCAAGTTACAAAAAGATGCAACCATCATCAAGATACAACAAGATGCAGTGTTGAAGTTTATTGGACAGATGGTTGCCATTATGACTGTACTTTTCTTTTTCCCTTCTTTCCTTAATTTTTTTTTCTTTTCTTTACTTCTTGCATTCTTTTTTTTTCTTTTGTTTTTTTTGGGGGGCTTATTCAAAGTATTATTAATTCTTTTTAAAGATTTAGAACTTTTTTGAACCTAATAATTTAATACATAGTAACATTTTGTTACTAATAGAGTGGTAGAATTTATGATGAAGTTTAAGGTTTTTGTATTATTATTTAGTTATTTTTTGTGTAATATCAATTTAAGTTTTATTTAATTGTGAGAAAGATTTGGAATTGTTATCTATCCAGTTATAAAATATTACAATTAGATTTAACATTTTTTTTTTGGGAGGAAGGTTATTTAAAGTTTGGAATTAGTGCTTATAATCTGATATATAGTAATAGTAAGTTATTTATATACTGATTGATTTTATGATGAAGTTTAAGGTTTTTGTATTTAATACTTAGTCATCATTTATGTAATAATCATTTAATTCTTAGTTAACAGTGAAGAAATGTTGTGAAGGGTAGATGATTGAAAGGAGGAGGAAGGAATTTTTATTAGTGTACAATTTGGAGTTGAAGTTTGAAAAAAATAAGGTGGAAGTCAAAAATTTTTAATTTAATTTAAATTTATTTTATTGATATTATGCCCTGTACTCTCTCTGGGAAGTCCGGGTGGGAGGGGGGAGGGAAAGGGGTGGGTTAGGGGGGAGAAAAATTAAAAAAAATGTTTGTACTTTCTATTTAATGTTTAGCTATTATCTATGTAATTTTGTACTAATAAAACTTTTTGAAAAAAAAAAAGATTTTCTATGAAATTGTAATCTATAGGCACATAATCATCGTTTTCCTGTAAAACACAGAATGACAGAAAAAAAAATGCAATATGACTGACTCAATCTACTGTGGTATTCCTTGCAAAAGCAACATTGCACAATGCAATATGCTATTTAGATATTTCCTAGTAGCTAAAATGTTAAAAACAATTAGGCATGAGCCCAGCTGTCCTCTTTTTCTTATCCCGTCATAAACTTGCATGCATGTATCATTTGAAAAAGATTCTTTCTGTAGCTTTTTTTTTTAAATCAACGGAAGGCTTTTCTTTCAAATTTCCCTCATCCTTTTTTTATGGTGTGTTTGATGGTATCTCTGTTGTCCTGGTTAACTCCCAACAGAGGAATTAAAGGCCATCATTTAAGGGCACTTCTCTTTCTAGTGCCATGGATTTTAAATTTCAAAGTCATAAAATCCTGGCATCGACCTTCTCACACAACTGTGGGAGAAAAGGTTATGCATATTTTAATGTTATAGACAAGAACAGCTACGGATAAGCATTTCTTGAAGATATATAATTTCTGATCCTCTTAGTTCGAATTCTAACAAAACGATATGTATATATGTATTAATCCAGAATGGATATAAATGACTAAACAGCTAAATAAATTATGTTGCTTCTGCTGCTATTGATACCTTTGTAAGGATGATAGTATTATGATTTAAGTGAATTTAAAATAAGAAATTCAATATGCTCAGATATTATTTTTAATCTGCCAGATATGCTACACAGCATGGGAGAATCTAATGATGACAATGCTGGTCTTAAAATCAGTAGGCAAGGGGAACAGAAAGTATATGTATCACATAACTGTTTAAAGAAGATTTCCAGAATATCTCAAAGCCATGGCTTAAACTTTCCTATTGGCCATGTTAGCTTGAGTGGTGGGAACTGAAAATTTAAAAATCTAGGGAAAAAGCCACCCTATTATTAAAGTATTATTTATATTCCCCATCCAGAAGTCACATTTCTTCTTCAGAAGTAAAGATATAATAATGAAAGAAGCATAAAATGCAAATGAAATAAGTTGGATTAGCAATCAAATCAATCACACAAAATAGCATCAACAGCAAGAGCAACAAAAATACATTGAAACCGTAAGCCAAATTGCCTGATGAAATGCAATAGCAGTGTCTTATTCTGGCATCAAACTGCTCTGTATACCTTCCAGATGAGTCTTTCAGGGTTCTGCTCTACAACCAGGATTTCACTCTAAATCAGTGTTTCCCAACCTTGGCAAGTTGAAGATGTCTGGACTTCAACTCCCAAAATTCCCCAGCCAGCATTTGCTGGCTGGGGAATTCTGGGAGTTGAAGTCCAGACATCTTCAACTTGCCAAGGTTGGGAAACACTGCTCTAAATGATTCTGTCTCTTTCCCTCTCTTGCTCTCTCATTCTATCTCTATTTGCCTTGTCTCATCTGGAGAAGGACCTCCAAAGATGGTGAGGACCTTGGAAAGTACTGTATAAATAAGAAAAGATGATCATTCACTTAATTTGGCTTTAATTAATGTAGAATAATTGCATTTGTTATTTGCTGGAAGTCAGCGTTTAAAAGCCAAACTTGTTCTATCTCTCTCTTTTCCCCCCCCCCCCACTTTCAAGGCGATTACCCTGATTTCATTTAACTAGATAAAAAGTAGCTTATAGCTTTACCGGAAGAGGGTGGCTATCTTGAACTATTCCCTTGTTCTGTTACCCTTTCTGTGCCATGAGCAATACGGTAAATCCCGGTCTTTAGCTATGCAGCATGAAAAGTCCGTTTGAAGTTGGAATCAGTGGCTGCCTTTTTCACAGTAAATTGACCTTGTGCGGCACTGCCAATGTCATAATGCTCAGCTTTATCTTGGCTGAGAAAGAGAGAGAATCACAAACTGCTTCTGCATGATTAGTTCTGCCACTTCAAACGTGTTTCTTCCAAGTCAACTTCCACACTTGGTGCTAGAGATACTTGCCCCTGGGAAACTTTAATCTTCTTTGAGACATCTGGGGTTTCAGTAACTCTTCACTCACTGAATTGAAATGTAGCTCTGCGTGACAACTATGAAAGTATACACTTGTTCAGTGTCAATTAAATCAACAATCCATTGAAATGTCCTAGGAATAGCAATCTTCTGTTTCTCTGATAGGGAACAATAAGATGCAGCCTTCTAGGGGATTCCCGATTGAGAAGAGATTGAAATTAAAACTTTTCAGTTATCTGGATGTTCTATTGATGGCAGCAACTATGCAATCCATTCATGAAGCTGTTGAACTCCTGGGAGATTGCTGGCCCTGTCAGAAAACAAAATACATAGCAAATAATAATAATTAATGCAAATTGAGGTTTGAACCACTAGTCCCACATTACCACAAGTCCAGGAGAACAATTTAAAGCAACTGAAGAATCTTAAAAAGAAAGGTTTATTAGAACAAGAAACAACAGAATAATAAAATAATCAGTACCAGCAGTAAGTATGGTATATATATTCAAGGGAAAATATGCAATATCCTATATAAAGTACAGAGATTAATATTGTACATCTAGGAAGTTTTATTTTTTCATGCATTATAATTAATATGCACAGGTGAACCTGTCTGCAGCGTCACACACATATTCTCCCATGTCTGCATTTTATGTTCTATGGTATCAAGTTAACAGTTCATATTAGACTTAATTGTGCAAACTAAGTAAATACGTGAATGCATTTATTTAAAAAAACAGCTCGAGTCTTTAAACATATTGAGAACTAACTCAAAATCTGCACATTATTTGCAGTCTTCTACTTTTTATCATCCACTCATCCTCTCTATCAGAAACATATTATGCTATGCAGTTTTATGAATCCATTGATTTTTTTCCCTCACTTTTGGTGATGTAGAGCAGCAATAATAAGTTGAAGATGACAATATTGTACTGATTTTATGGGAAAGGGAAAATACGGTATATTGAAGACCAGAAGAAACCAACTATTAAAGAAATGTGTCAATAGTGCTTAAAAAAAAGAAAAAAGAAAGAAAAGATTAAAACTGCGAAGTTACACAGTTACTGTACAATTCACAAACTTTGCTGGAATAAATGAAGGTTCCACTTTATGATGGACAAATATGATCCACAGGAATTAAAAGCTTGAAATGAAGCATAGAGTAACTTGGAACCTAACAAATAAGTCAAAAGATTTTGCTAATCGTCTTGGCAAATACCAGTAAATGGTGTGTGTTCTGATTTTTTTTAAAGGTAACAATAAGGTTGACAACTGCTCCTCGTGTCATTGTTCTTTTCCCAGAACTAAACCTCTTTTCAATTTTATCGGACATTGCAAAAAGTTCTAAACATACATCACCCAAAAAACAGCCATGAAGAAACAGGTCTGCAAAAGAACTGAAGTGCATTTTTTTAAAAAGGGTCCTGTTCAATTTCCTGCTAAAACATATTTTCCAGATACCTTATTTTTCCTGAAGAGTTCAGTAAACAGCAACTTTGCACTACAAAGTAATATATAAAAGATAGTTGTGCAACTCACCACCCAGGAGTTAAATACAGCCCATTAAAGGCTCAAATAAGCCTCCAAGTTCTCCCAGATTCTGTTGACCTCTATTATCTCCGATGCTGTACGTACTATAAATCTCTTTTATTATTGTGTTTCTCTCTGTGTGAATACATGTATGTGTGCATGTGTATCATGAACAATAGTCATATGACAGAATGTTTTGCTCAGTTTTTGTAGGAGAAAACAAGATACTAGTTGGGATAAGTGAAATGAAGAAGGGAAAAAACCTCTTTCTCGTTATCTTCCCAGGGACTTCAGAAACAATAAACCCTGTCAATTCAGCCATAAAACATTTAGAAAGGAAAAGAGTGTTGATAAAACCAGGAGAAGACAGGAGGGAGGTAAGTAAGCTTGAGAACCTAGAAACAATTTAACATATCTCTCTAGAAAATGTTATTTATGAAATCCCGCCTCATTGTTTTCTCAAAATTATCACTGTCTTCCTAGCAGTGTCCTCAATTACTTCATTATTCCATCTTAAACATCTGATATTTATTTATTTATTTTTATTTATTTGTGAGATTTATATACCACCTCACAGTGCAAGCACTCTCTAAGCAGTTTACACCAGTAAACAAAGTATATTTATATTGCCCCCAACAATCTGGGTCCTCATTTTACCTACCTCGGAAGGATGGAAGGCTGAGTCAACCCTGAGCCGTTGAGATTTGAACCGCTGACCTGTAGATCAGTGTCAGCTAATGTGGCCTGCAGTACCTGCCTCTAACTGCTGCGCCACCTCGGCTCGTCATGCTGCTATATCCAAATACTTTGTCGATGTATCTCATCAAATGCAAGTTCTAATTTGCACAACACAAAACAGTTCCAAGACAATCGTCTTTGGTTTACAATAAATTCTTGGGGAAATTTGTTTAAAAAAAATTCTCTTATATTCTCTTTGATTTTAAATCTAGGATTCAATGGAAATGTAAAGCACATATGAGCAATAATTTTGAAAATAGTAATTGTTAACAACTGTCACAAAAATAATTGTAAAATCAGGTACAACTCATTTAACAACTTAATTTAACCTTGCTTAGTAATGGAAAGTCTAGGACTATCTGTACATTTCTACCCTCAGTTATGAAAACTCTCTGGGAGGTTTTGGGCTAGTCACTCTCCCTCTGCCTAGTCCACCTCACAGAGTTGCCATTGTGGAAAGAAAATGAGACCCCCTAATTAGACCATCAAAAGAGAAAGAAAGAAAGAAAGAAAGAAAGAAAGAAAGAAAGAGAGAGAGAGAGAGAGAGAGAGAGAGAGAGAGAGAGAGAGAGAGAGAGAGAGAGAGAAAGAAAGAAAGAAAGAAAGAAAGAAAGAAAGAAAGAAAGAAAGAAAGAAAGAAAGAAAGAAAGAAAGCTTAATTTAGTATTATTTCCAGTTCCTTTTGTAGTATTGACAAAGTATACTGTTTCAAAGCTCAGACCAACAAAACCATGACAACTCATTTCTGGATTGCTGCCAAGAAGACAATATGAATGTGGAACTTCTAGACACCAAAACCGAAGCTTAATTTAAGGAAGCCTTTCTCTTTACATATAAACCTGACTATCATAGGACAGACAAAATTTGGGGATTTGCAGGATGCAGATGATATTGTTTCAGTTAATTTCTTATGACAAAAAGGCCCAAAATTGTTCCAGTCATATCAACAAGGATATAATATCATTTTGATGTCATTATGGCTTCTCCTGTATGCGTATGCTGGTACACCAAAGCCAAATAAACCACATTATGAAGATCATATTATATGAGCCAAGTTCTAGAGAAGGCAGATCTTACCCTCATCCCCCCAAAATGAACCTATGCCTTGGTAGTGTCTGATCTCATCTTGTCCAACAAAGAATCAATAAGGAAAATAATCTTGCCCTAAAAGGTAGATCAGAAGCTTCATTTTGTGAGGAATATGGTAGCAGGAATTACTGGTACTGATTATGCTGTTCTTATTCTATAGATCGGATGTCCGTTCAATTCCAAGCCAAGTTTAAAATGATGTTGTATTAACTCTTGGGAGTGAAGATTATGAACAACCATTTGCATTTATTACCAAGCCTTAAAATCGGAAACTCAGTCCAATTAAAGCTGCTGGCATAGCAGTTATTTCACTGGCCTAGTAAGAGAGGAACATCTTAGTGGTGATCCCACAACTCCAGAATGAGCTCATTGGAGAAGAAAGATGTCTAATGTCTATTTGGAGGTCTTTAAAAAAAAAACCTTTTATTCTAATTTGAATCATTTCTGGCATTCTATTTTATTTGCTGTTGCAATTGTAATAGAATTTATGCCATTTACTTTGGTTTTGATATTTAGTATATACAGCAGGTGTACCTGCATTGTATGAATAAAACAAAAGCTGAGATAGAAGTCCTAACAGTGTAATCAAAGCACCACCTATTTCTAAGTATGACTCACATAAAAAAATGGGTGGAGCTCTTATCACCCCATAGGGACTGCATTTTAATTTTTTAGATCATCTACTGCAGTCTTCCTTCTTATACAGTATATTTATATAAGGCTATTAATTTATTTTTATTGTTGTTGTTGATTACTCTAAAATCACTTGGAAGGATCACTTGATATAAAAGCAAAACAACATCAATAGCAATAATGCTCAAATTGCACTTTAACACTCAAAGTATAAGCAAATTCAAGTATGTGTATATCTTAAATAATATCTTTCTTCATTTCCTCCTGTATTATTCCTTTCTATGATTGAAGTTTTAGTTGTAAAATTCAAGACATTTTCTCTTGGACTTTTTAAAATGCCAAGTACATTCGTACATGTACTTGAAATAAAATGACATAATGACAACAACAACAATAATAATATAAACTTTTATGTGATTTATTACTTTGATAATGATCGTTGTACTATTAAATTCCCTAATAGAGAAATTTGTCTCCAAGTCTCATAAATAAAAAAACAAACAAGCTATTATAATAGCTTGGAACTTTGATTCATTTCTTTGAAGATAAAGGTTTTTATTATTTGGGTCAAAGACCAATTTTGTGATAACATCTATATATGGAACATCATGGTTTACCCCTACTCTGGCAATGTTTATCTCAGCCTCAATTAACATACATCCTCACAGAGTGTTTTGTGAACAGGGAAACTATCTATTTAGAAAAGAAGAAACAGAATTAATTGTGTTTGTCATCCAGCCATTGTGTTCAAGCTAAACATGCTTTTAAATTACTTTACTAATAGGAAAAAAAATGAATGCTAAGTATCAAAGTTCTCTTGAATTGGTTTCTACAAGTTTCCTATTCACCATTCAATCTGATGAAAGAGAAGGGTTTAGAAACCCTTTCCAAGAAGTGAAAACATCCAAGAAATTCTCATGTGGAGTTTGATATTCTTCAACTATATATGCATATGCAAAAACAAATGGACTTCAAAACTCGATCAGGGCAAAACAATAGACACAATTTACATAGACTTCTGTAAAGCCTTTGATTCAGTAGTACATGACAAACTATTTCTGAAACTAAAATCTTATGGTATCTCTGGACCCCTACATAACTGGATAGCTGCATTCCTGTCAAACAGACAACAAGTGGTCAAAATAGGGAGCACCCTATCAAATCCCGCACCTGTTAACAGCGGTGTCCCCCAAGGCAGTGTACTAGGACCAACACTCTTTATACTTTACATAAATCACCTTTGCAATCATATTATAAGCAACTGCGTTCTCTTTGCCAATGATGTAAAACTATTTAACACCACCAACAACACTGCTACCCTTCAAAAAGGTCTTGACTTTGTGTCAAAATGGCCAAACATCTGGCAACTCCAAATCTCAACCAACAAATGCTCTGTCCTACACATTGGCAAAAAGAATCAGAACACTAAAAACAAGCTGAATGGACATTTATTAATTTTATTTATTTAGAGTTCTCATATGCCGCCCTACTCCCTGAGGACTCAGGGCAGCGTACAACAAATACAAATACAACAAAAACAAATAGGAGAAGACCTCTGTCCTCCTGTCAACAACAACTGCATCCTATTGGCGAGGTAAGAGGAGACCCACCGTAAAACGGTGACTCCCCCTCCCAGCTCACTGAGTCGGTGCAGAAGGATACCATGGTCGATGGTATCGAAAGCCGCTGAGAGGTCAAGTAGCACCAGGATCGAAGAACAACCACCATCCCGGGCTCGCCAGAGATCATCCATCAGGGTGACTAAGGCAGTTTCTGTGCTGTAGCCACGCCTGAAACCCGATTGAAAGGAATCCAGATAATCAGTATCCTCCAATAACCGAAGAAGCTTGAAGAGACACCTCCTTCTCAACAACCTTACCTATAAACGGTAGGTTGGAGACTGGATGAAAGTTCTTCAAATCCGCTGGGTCCAGGGAAGGTTTCTTAAGGAGGGGTCTCACCACCGCAACCTTTAGGGGTTGCGGTACGGACCCCTCCCTAAAAGAAGTGTTGATCACCACCTGGATCCAGCTGCGTGATACCTCCCTGCTGGCTGAAACCAGCCAGGAGGGACACGGTCCAATAAACAGGTGGAAGAGCTCATCGCTCCTTTTGCCTTGTCCACATCATCAGGAGTGATTGGCTCAAATTCGTCCCATAAAACCGGACTAAGACTCACCCCTGTCAGCTCAGCTGGCCCTGTCCAGCCAGAGTCCAGGTTCGACCGAATCTGAGCGACTTTATCCGTCAGAAACTGAGCAAATTCCTCAGCTCTACTGTGCAAGTGTTCCTCCCCACCCCCTTTAGCAAGGAAGCAGCGAGTCATCCTAAACAAGGCGGCTGGGCGAGAGTCTGCAGATGCAATAAGAGCGGAAAAATGTGAACATTTTGCCGCCCTTATCGCCACTGGATAAGACTTAATAAACATTCTTAGTAGTGTTTGGTCAGAATCGGCTTTACTGGCTCTCCAGCGTCGCTCCAGATGTCTCTTGTGGTGTTTCATCTCCTGGAGCTCCTCAGTAAACCAGGGAGCTTTCCAGGATTTACTACCACAGAGAGGTTGCAAAGGTGCAATCCGATCTAGCGCCCCTGATGCCACATTATTCCAGGCAGCCACCAGGGACTCAGATGAATTGTGTACTAGGGTTACAGGTATTTCCCCAAGTTCCCTCTGGAATCCTTCCGGCTCCATTAGGCGCCCGGGGCAGAACCACCTAGTTGGTCCCGCCTCCCTGCGAGGGAGGAGTGGGGCTGCGAAATCCAACCTCAATAGGAAATGATCTGACCACGACAACGGGGAGATGGCTATATCCCCTAACTTCAGATCATCTCTCCACTGCCCCGAGAGGAACACTAGGTCAAGCGTGTAGCCTCCCTCATGAGTCGGACCCTGGATTACTTGGGTCAAATCCATGGCTGTCATGGTGTCCATGAACTCCTGGGCTGCATCCAAGGCTTCACTGGCCGAAGAGTTCTCCACTCCTCTGCTCGCAACAGAATACCTTACGCCACTAGACTTGAAATTCTGGGCTTAGAAAACTTAGAACTACGCCGCCTTCGGCATGACCTAAGCGTAGTTCATAAAATTATCTGCTACAACATCCAACCTGTCAACAACTACTTCAGCTTCAACCACAACAATACAGGAGCACAAAACAGATACAAACTCAAAGTTAACTGCTCCAAACTCGATTGCAGAAAATACGACTTCAGCAACAGAATGGTCAATCCCTGGAATCACTACCCGACTCTGTGGTTTCATCCCCAAATCCCCAAAATTTTAACCTTAAACTGTCTACTGTTGACCTCACCCCATTCCTAAGAAGTCTGTAAGGGGCATGCATAAGCACACCAGCATGCCTACCGTCCCTGTCCAAATGTTCCCTTTTATTTGTACCCATTTTATGTATTCAAATAATGTTATATGTATGTATATTATCAAATACGTACTTGAATGAATGAATGAATGAATGAATGAATGAATGAATGAATGAATGAATGAATAAATAAATAAATAAATAAATAAATAAATAAATCTTATTCATCTATGTGATGTCTAATGAATGGTGCTTAAACATGCACCTTTCACATGCAATGGTGCTTAAACATGCACCTTTCACATGCAATGGTGCTTAAACATGCACCTTTCACATGCAATCTGTTCTTCAACCATCTGTACATCTGTTCCCCTCACTGGGACTTGAACTTTTTCAGTAGCAGTCACTTATTATCATCAATGGGCCCTCCTGTTCTTGAGAAACAAGAACATACTTTCACAACCTGATATTTTTACATGGTGAATAAGATTAATATTTTATAGCATTAGCCCTATCAGGTAAATCAGACAGGAAACTAGATTGGATGATCAAATTCTACTTTATTGTAAGGCTACTTTAACAGAACCTGAATATATTAACTTCTTGCCACCACCTTTAATTGCTTCACCCATTAGGGTTGGTCCTTCCTAAGTTTATTTCTTTGACTGCTAAGTACTGGGGGTTCTGTCTCTCTTGTCAAATTATTTCCTAGGCAAGAGCACTTAGATTTATATACCACTCCATAGTGCTTTACAGAACTCTCTAAGCAGTTAACAGAGCCATATTGCCCTCAATAATCTGGGTCCTCATTTTATCCACTTCAGAAGAAAGGAAGATCAAGTCAACCCTGAGCTGGCCAGGATCGAACTGCTGGCACTGAGCAGAGTCAGCCTGCAATACTTCATTCTAACCACTGCGCCACCACGGCTCCATCTCTTTCCCTCACTCCACAAGGTTATCTACATATTTCATTACATATAGTCATTTTACTTCTTATAAATTTTAATTAAAGTCTATCTGTTGAAATTTCTGCCTAGTATAATGGTGTACTTTTTAAAATTCTGATCGCCTTTATAGATCTGTGAATCACACTAAAAACATACATTGAAAGATGGAAATAAGCTTTACTTTTTTTTTTACTCTGAATAGTGTTTCCATCTGATTTGATTATATGTAAAGATAACGTTTGAGAGACAAATAGACATCATGTGGCATCACATTGACAACCATGCTGTGTTCTCGAAGTTTTACTTTTTGTTTTAGTCAATTGTGTTTTGTTTAAGATTCCTAAAATAAAAATTAACCTTAACTGAAGTGGGTGGAACAATGCGATGAGTGTGGACATTCCAGCTAAAAATAAGACATTTGAAAGATTTGATAGCTACATTAAATGAAGTTTGGCTTTAATTTTTGCAAGTTTTCACATCTGCCAAAAGGTTATCTATGCTGGACATAAGAATATCTTGGCATCACAACAACACTTCCTTGGACTTCAGGGCACTATGTTGAAGTGTTAAGTAGGATTTTCATGTTAAGTGAAGGATTCCAACAATATGGATATTCTCAGTGCCCTAACTCCTACTTGTGGACTGAAAATGAGGCCTAAGAAGGCCAATTGCCAGATAATGCCCTTATACCAAAGACTCGTGTCTAGACTGAAAGCTTGAAGTGTACCCTTTCAGCACTCGGATTCAGTTCCAGTGGAAGACATACTTTGTTTGAGGATGTGGGCTGGAGGAAACCAGAAGAGGGGCTGGCCTCTCAACATTCTTTTCACACTTTGCCTGAAGACAAGGTTGTTGTGCCATCCGAAGTGCCCTCTTCATTGACACATTCCATGACACTCTGGCATGACAGAGTCTGCCTTGTGCCGCTGACAGAGGACAAAAATTATTCGAGAGCACTGATCTGAAAGAATGAAGGAAGCCCCCCACCCGACCCATATCAATCCCCCAATGTGACTTCATGTCATCTCACACTGTGCGATGGTCACTTTAGCTTAACTAGGAAATAACCATTGTTCTGAATGCAGAAACTTTGTGCTGATAACCTCAAGGGCAAACCGATAGGGAGAGGACAAATTATATCCATGAAATGTGTGACTTTTGAAGCTATCAGGGTATTTAGCTCTCTTTCCATTTTAACTCTTTGGAAGTGCTGAAGCTTAGATTACAAAGCATGGATGTATCAGAAAAGAAGAGTGTAGGATATGTGTAATGTGATTTTTAAAACTTCAAGGAATTCTTCCCAGATGAAATAGATAGAGAGGGAAAGGAAGCAAAGTAATAGCTACAGCAAACCATAACGAAAGGAATTTTGGCCTAGACCAGAAGAACCTTACACATGGTTCCACTCATCCTTAGGTAGAAATGCTGGGATTCGAATAATTCAGATTTTTAAGCAAAGACTTAATTAGCATTTTCTACACTGAAACACATTCATCCTACAGATCATACATTTCACCAAATTCTGCAACATGCCATTCCAATTTTTCTAAAGAGCACACAGTTAGGGAAGCTGAGCTCCACATGCTCCCATATGTACACTATATCAAGACAAGAACACTGTGGTCAATTTGCATTTTTCTTCTAAGTCAGAAATAGCAAAACATCTTTGGATGGCTCTTTACTCTTAAACAAATGAGCATACATTTAGAAACCTGAGATCACAAGGCTTATGTTATGGAAGACAGTAAAGAATTAGTACAGAAATCGAGATGGGATATCATTTGCATGAAAAGCAGATTCCTCTTGCAAGAAAAATCAACTGGGGAGAGAAGATTTTCATTGGGACCATAGTGCAGAATTAAGTTCCATTTTCAAGTAAAATGTCAAGTAGAGACGTTATATTTTTAAAACAAGGAACATGATATGCTCTTTCACATTTTAATATTGTCTTTTTCCCCCTTTCACTGGGTGATTCTTCTTTTTTACTTCAGTCAGGTGTTCAGGATAATATGGAATAATATTAGACAGCTTTAATCACATTTAAATGTAATTTAAATGTGATTAAAGCTGTCTAATATTATTATTTAAATGTAAAATGTAAATGTAATTTAAATGTAATTAAAGAGCTGTAAAGCACTATGAAGCGGTATATAAGTCTAAGTGCTATTGCTATTAAATGTATATCCATTTGAGATCCAGCAAGTTATCTACGCAATACCTACTAAGAAGTAGTTCCTACTTAATTTAATGGGGCTTTTCATCCAACCAACAAATGCATAATTTTGCAGCTTAAAAATATCACTATCAATTAGGAAAGGGATCCTAATTAATTAATCATTTCAACTATGTGATACAAATAAGTGAATGTTTGGGTAACCATTTCTGAAAAATATAGAGTTGTTACTTAAAAACAAAATATACTTAACTTTATTGTGGTCATTAACCAGCAAATATTCAAATATTCAAATTATCCAAAACTAAAGTGACAATGCCAAGATAGTTAGGAATGGATAAAAAAAAACTAGCTAAAAGATAACATTAAATCAAATATGCTAAAAGGCTTGCTCAAGCTATTCATATATAACAAGAAGAAATACACTTTTTAAATTATTGTCGGGTTTTGTTCTCATAATCATAGTTTGTTAATTAATCAATCATCTAACCGGTCAGCTAGAGACATTGCCTTTTTTGCCAAAAGAATTGTCTTTTCTTTATTCATACAATTACTTAAATATGAATCCATCTTAGAAGGATTACAAGATGTAATTCTGAAGATGGTTAGCCAATGTGTTATTATTCCTAATATTGAAGATTCATAAAATAATTGATTTTCAATTTATACTTTATGATATTTATGTATCAGTCTTAGCCAACAAAGCATGGATCCAGATATTTTTGTATTAATATTGTATGAAAATCTCATTCCTAGGAACAGATAGAGCAATCTATTTCTTCTGCATATCAGTATTGCATGCCTCAATATATGAGCTTTACTTGCAAGTTTTTCTTAAACACAATCACATTCATATTTATTTGTGTATGCTTTTTCTCATCCACATATGCCCTTTGCATCCAATTCTACTATACACAGCTTTCTTTGAAGCATTTTTTTGCAAAACGTGAAGAAATGGTCAAATAAGAAGGATAATCATGCCATCGAATTTGAATTAATGTGCCTGATTCACATATTAATCTGGGAGATTTGAATTAGGTAATGTTCACTTGAAAATGTGAGTTTAAATTCCTCCCTTGTCCCTATTCAGCAACCACCTCAGTATGGTAATCCTCCTGGATTTCCATACATGGATAATTAAGGGAGTAAGAAACCTTTAGTAACACACAACAAACTCAAATCTTACTTTGCAGTCCCAAGATAATGTCAATTTAATGCAACCTGACAACCAAGGAAGAAGTCTGAAGCAATAATAGTATGCTAATCTGAGGAGAGTTATCTGGGTTATATTCCTTGAACTATAAATAGCTGGCTGTGTCATATTTTGTCAAGACTTTTAGGCTGTAATCTAGGGTCTCTGGAAGACTCTCCCAGGGTTCATAAGACTTCTGAGTTGGAATCCCACCATCAGATTCCTGAAAAGTTCCTCATCAAAACTTTTAAAATATATTGTTAAGGTTGTCTTGCCCATTATTTGGTTCTCAGAGCTTATCTACATATTATGCATAGAAAATTTGGACTGTATGTCTTAAATTCATCGGTAAAAAGAAACTATTTGTACTTTGAATGCTCCATGATAAAAGTATATTCTTCCAGTGTATGGTAATGCTACACTGGCCAGTTAAAAAGGTTTTTGCTGGATTGATGTAGGGTAATTGATGTATACAGAATTTATGCAAAGCATTTGAATATCCTTGTTGCATTAAAGTCAGTATATTACAAATGTGTTCTTTCTACATTCATGGCATACATGTCCAGAATATGGTATTAGATTCTTCAGATGGCAGTTATTTTGAGATTCTGGGGTCCTAAATATTTTTAAAAGAGATATAACCTAAAAGTTGGGACCTTGCTGTTTTCCAAACATTGACATGTTAAATAGATGTCCAAGAAAAGTATACGTTATACTATAGTTTGGCAACATTTGGAAGGCCACAGATTCTCTACCGTTCTTGTAGCAGGGGTGTCAAACTCAAGGCCCGGGGGCCGGATCCGGCCCATGGGGTGCTTAGATCTGGGCCACAGGGCCACCCTGGAAACAGCAAAAGACCAGCCCATGGTGCCTCTGCCATTGAAAATGGAGCTCGGGAGGGCTGCAGGTGGCCCTCCCGAACTCCCTTTCACTGGCAGTGGGTTGCAGGAGGGTGTCGCAGCCAAAAACAGAGCTCGGGAGCCCATTTTCACTGGCTGAGTGCTTGGGCCACCACAGGCGCCTCCGACACAAGAGACATCGGGCTGGTCATGCCCATCCTGGCCACACCCACCCTGCCCCCCAAGGTCAAACACAACCCTGATGCGACCCTCAATGAAATTGAGTTTGACACCCCTGTTGTAGACTGTTTCTTTTCTATCAACATACACAAATATCCAGTTTTATTAGTATCTATCAGAGGAACATTCCTTTTTCCAACCAGTTTTCATTGAATTGGTGAAAGAGGATTTGCTTTAGAAATGTTTAGACAGAAGAAGAACACACAGAGAGAGAGACTCATCGGTGGAGCGTCGTATTCTTGAATTGATTTGGTTAAAAAGTATCCAGTAATGGTGAGAGTGAATGGCCTACCTTTCATTCTACAATCTTCTGCCCTACTGCCCCCCTGCTGCCTAGCTTCAATTAAATATTTAGAAGGCATCACAAGTGAACTTCTTCCTAGGGAGTTCCACGATCCTGTTAGTTATAACTAAAGACATGTTGCCCTTGGAGCAACTTGGAGAAATGACTTTTAGCTAGATTTGGAGCCTTTGTTTTCAGCCTATGAATTTGGTAGATAATTTTTGAAAGGCCTGATATAGACTAGAATTCTTTATTGGCCAAGTGTGATTGGACACACAAGGAATTTGTCTTTGGTGCATATGCTCTCCACCTGAGAGAAGTTTCAATTCTTTTCCTCTCTGACTCTGGAAGACTTGTTCATAGCTTGCTAAACCTTGCATCCTAAAACCTGGAACCAAGTTGTCGAAAATTTAAATATTCTTCATGGGGAACTTTTGAAATTGCATGTGATGTGGATACTCTGTCTTTTCTGTGGCAGCCCCTGCCTTATTGGACACTCTTCCCCCTGAAATTTGGGAGGTCTCTACCAGCCTAAACCTTCTGAAGAGCACTGAAGGCCTGGCTTTCCCCTCAAGCGCTAGGATAAGATGATGTCATTTCATGTCGGAAGCTTGACTTGGCTCCAAATTTTTGCTTTTAACGTTTTAATGTGGTTTTTTGTTGTTTTAATTCTTAATTGGGAACCACCCATAATTTGGTTTAAGATGGGTGGTCCTATAAATGTTTTAAATAAATAAATAAAATATGATCAATTATATCAGGTCAAGCTCTCATTTTTAAAATAAATGTGTATGGTGATCACATACTTCTTGCTTTGAAAGAAGAATTTATTAAGATTTGAAAGAAGAATTTATTAAGATTTTTTTTCAAGCTGCGTATCATCTTGAGTTTCTAAATTTTTTCCTGTTTTTTTTCCCCCTCCAACTTCAGATGTCTACTGGCCATCTCAAATTCAGTTTTTGCCTGTTGCTAAAATAGCTCGTGGCTGTGTATGGCTCCAAAGACCGTGTTTTTTCTTTCTTTCTTTCTTTCTTTATCTTTTTGAGTCAGAGAAAGTACAAAATGTCTGCCAAGCCTAAAAAAGATACAGATCAGGTTTCTGTGTCTGCCAAGTGATGCTTACTCAGCAGTCTGACTCTTGTCAGTAATTTTTCAGCAGTTTACTGCACTGGATTTCCCTTAGAGAGCTAGAAGTACCAGCTAACCAGAAGAATTTCTCTCTGTTGAATTTTGGCATGCATCTCAGCTTACCAGACCCCTTAAGGCTGCACTGCCCAAAGTAGATACTGTCCCAACTCATTTTTCTCGTGTTCATCACTGCCGCCAGGCACTTTGTCTCATCTTTCCAAAGATTTCATATTGGATTAAGGCTTAAACAATCACGGGATGAGGAAAAACCCTCGGATGTGGTTGAGGAAGATTACCTGTTTCATCATGCTGGTCAACTCTTATTCTTTTTTTAAAAATTGATTTTATTGTAATTTCTTTTCTTTTTTTATTGCTGTGAGCCACCCACCCAGAGTTGTTGAAAATTGGATAGCATATTGTTGAGGTGGTAGAATAGGAGACACCCTCCTATACCATGAGGGTGAGTCAAAACGCAATGCCATTTTCTTTAGGACAGGTATAATTACCAACACAGGAACATGTAGCATACATCAAAATGAAGCTGGTCCTCTGTGGATCACATCCCTACTTCTCAACATAGTCATCGTTTCTCTCAATAGCAATGTTCCACCTTCGAATGAGAGCATGTCTCCCTGCCTCGTAAAATTTTGTTGACTATTCTTTGAGCCACTTCTTCACTGCAGTTTTCACTTCCTCGTCACTGGAATAATGTTTGCCTCTCAAACCCTCTTTCATGGGGCCGAAGAGATGATAGTCTGAAGGCGCTAAATCTGGTGATACGAGGCAGCTTCATTTTGATGTATGCTACATGTTCCTGTGTTGGTAATTATACCTGTCCTAAAGAAAATGGCATTACATTTTGACTCACCCTCATACCACCTCTTACTATACTATACAACACAGTATCAACAGTAGAGACCTTCAAGTTTCTAGATTCTATAATATCTCACGACCTAAAATGGTCACCTAACATCAAAAACGTCATCAAAAAAGCACAACAAAGACTATTCTTCCTGCACCAACTCAAAAAGCTCAGACTGCCCAAAGAGCTGCTGATACAGTTCTACAAAGGAATTATTGAGTCTGTCATTTGCACCTCTATAATTGTCTGGTTTGACACAGCAACCAAACAAGACAGACAGACACAGACTTCAACAGATAATTAGAACTGCAGAAAAAAACAATTGCAACCAGCCTGCCTTCCATAGAGGACATGTATATTGCACAAGCCAGAAAGAGGGCTGTGAAAATATCAATAGACCATTCATATCCTGGAAATAAACTGTTTCAACTTCTTCCCTCAAGACGAGGGAAGAGAGCATTGTACGTCAAAACAACTAGACACAAGGATAGTTTTGCCCCCATGATATCACTCTGCTAAACAACTAATTCTGACAATACTGTCAAACTACCTAGTAGGGCTGTATTACTATTCTTTTTCTCATCTTTCCTATTATTTATTTCCTTATCCTATGACTATAACACTGTTGCTTGTATCTTACAATTTATATTGTTTTATTTAGTATCCTAGTATGATTTATATTGATTATTTAGTATCCTATCACTAAGTGCTGTATCTTATGATTTCTGATGAATGTAGCTTATGATGATTATGATCATGATTTATCACTTGTAATTTGTATGTACACTGAGAGTTTATGCACCAGAGACAAATTCCTGTGTGTCCAATCACACTTAGCCAATAAAGAATTCTATTCTATTCTATTCTATTCTATTCTATTCTATTCTATTCTATTCTATTCTATTCTATTCTATTCTATTCTTGTTGAAAGATGTGTGGCATAAGAGCTTAATTTTTTATTATCATTGTTAGTCACATAGTCAGTCAGATGTTTAGACTGGATTTGACATTTTTGTCCACCTATTGAGTCCTTCCCAAGGACTGTGATAGACACATGTTGTTATTTGATTATGTTAAGAGTTTCATCACAGGATGTATGCTGTTCCAAGTAAAGCTGCCTTTTGCAATTGACTAGTTGCGATTTTGTTAATGCCTGTGGTGTTCAAATCAAGCTCCAGATGTTTTGGAATTACACCCAAGGCACCTACCACTGCTAGTACTATCTTTGCTTTCTTTTGCCAGATTTGTTCTATTTGCTGGACTTTACATTTTGTGATTTTTCTCCCATCTCTTTCTTTTCTATTGTGCTGTCTCCAGGTTCTGCCTCATCTACTTTTTTCTTCAACTGTATGGTGTATTTGCAACATTCCACATTCCATATCCACCTATGCTCCTTTGTAAATAAAGTCTATCAATGTTGCTGGATGAATAAAGAGCAAGATTCATTTGCATTATTTTTCTGCTGTTCCTATCCAGGGCTTTGAGTTTTGCTTCAGTCCAGCCCACTCATCCAGCTGTGTAGTTGCCTGGCATTGCCCCTTTTGTTGGATATTTCATTAACAAGTAGGGTTTGCCAGATGTTAACCAATCTTCAATTTCTCCTCTTTGCACTATCTTTTTAAACTCCTTGGCAATGAGTGGGTGTACTCCAGTCAAATGTTTCAACCAAAAACCATGCAGCTCATTTTCATCTGGTGCTGATCAATTCTCGATTTTCCTTGCCCTTTTCTTCATCATTTCTGCTACTATTATAAGTTCTTTCATTTCAGCTTCTTTTTTATTTTTATCTATCTTCTTTATCCAGGCTGCATTATTGTTACATTTCTTTGGATTGTTCCATAATTGCTCCCAGTACTGTACTGTTTCTTTGTCAGGTATTGACTGGTTTATTGTATGCATCTTTCCTTTGATGAACATTTCTGATTCAGCTGAAATTGGAGATCCTGCCTATAGTATGCAATTCAAGCTTTGTATTTACTAATCTTCTTACAAGGGTGGGTTCTAACTTACCTTGCTGCCGGTTCGCTTCCTCCCGCGCTGCGTGGCCAGTGCTTCTTTTGTCTTCCTTGTTTTTATGTGATATTCCCCAAGTCTACCCTGAATTAAAGGATTACAGGCTCGTAAAAAGGAGTTATATTTCTTAATCAAATATTGTTTCATCTTGTTATTCTTCAGCTTTTCTTTCATTTGTTCTAACTTGCTTGTATCGTAGCACACTGATCTTATTTTCCAGCCTGAACTTCCATTTTGCTGATGTACTTTTTGGGCTTTCCTCCCCTTGTTTATTTTGCATCCAAGGATGCAAAATCAATTATTATTATATATATTATATAGTTAACCAAGTATAATTCAATTATAAATATTTAATTATAACTGCAGCCATACTGTACATTATGTGGTTTGTCTCTTGAAGTGAGTGGTGCTTACTGTGCATTTATCATCACAGTGGTTACATCTTTTAATATTTGTGCTAGCTGTTTCTTTGGAACAAGCGTCAATACAGGCAATCTTATTCTGTGGTGTGATGCTCAATTATTCTTCATTTAAATTCCTCAAAAATGGAAGAACTAAAATGAGAAATAATCAGAGAAGCAGGGCTGTGTTTCTAGAGCAGGAGGTCCCCAACCTGTGATTCAAGGGTTCCCTGCAGGGGCCACAAGACTTCAGTTCCCATAAGACTAAAGTCAGGCTACACCGCTCTCTTTTTTGCTAATTATAGAATTACACTGTAGAAAGCAGAATTGTGTATGCTGATGTATGGTTTGATTGGAATTTCAAGTAACTGTGTTTAAGATGAACCCTTAATATACATTTTAGAGCAGTATCAATTGTGTGACTTGTAGTCCACTGAAATAATGAATTAAGCCTCTCTCCTATCATGCCTGCTATGGGCTTGAATTTTTTTGCCTCTAAGGTGTTTTAATTTGCAGTAATGAGTGATGTCCCAGATATGACTACATTGTGTCCCAGTTGTGTGCATAGAGTCATCTGGAAACCCATCAGATGTCTAGCTTCTAGCTTCCAGTTTTTCAACATAATGGTAGAATTGGAAAAGGGGCCAAAATTATTACAATCATAGATCTGTCACTAATGGTGAGCAGACAAATACTTTCAATTTGCTTTCTTTTTCATAGAGGAAAAAATCATGTTTATCAGGGAGGAAACGGCAATCAGTTTCTGGCTGAAATGTTTTGGGTTCACCCGTTGGCCTAGAAGGATATAGTCTGGTTGGCTGTTATTTCTTAACAATTTCTAGAGATTTGTAGGAAAGAGGTATCTGTAGCATCCTTGTAACTATAAGAGCCGAGGTGGCGCAGCGGTTAGAGGCAGTACTGCAGGCCACTTTAGCTGACGGTGATCCGCAGGTCAGCGGTTCAAATCTGACCGGCTCAAGGTTGACTCAGCCTTCCATCCTTCCGAGGTAGGTAAAATGAGGACCCAGATTGTTGGGGGCAATGTAAATATACATTGCTTACTGGTGTAAACCGCTTAGAGAGTGCTTGCACTGTGAGGCGGTATATAAATGTCATAAATAAATAAATAAATAAATAAATAAATAAATAAATAAATAAATAAATAAATAAATAAATAAATAAATAAATAAATAAATAAGAGCAGATGACTTACTCCAACTCTGCTTTGTTTCAGGTCTAAAATCAGAAGACTTCATGACAAAACAGCTGTTTGTTTCAGAGCGTTCTTACTCTGCTTTTTTCCATTAAAGTTCACAAATATTTTCTTTTTATCCTTCTGGATTGCAAACTGGAAGTACTGATTCAAAGTTAAACCCTCAACTATTTTTTCCATGGCTGGTTAGTGTCAGTTTAATAAGCAGTGTTAATGCTTTGATTTGCAAAACTTGCCCTAACCAGTACTGAACAGTCAAGTGACACTGTAACACAAATAGCAGAACAATATAATTATCAGCATGAAACAAACCACCACATTTCATTTCTTATGTCAGTTAGAATTCTAAGTTAATTCAGACAGAAATAATTGGTATTAAGGAGTTACAGGAAACTCCATTAATGTCACTTTTAAAATTAGGATGCAAAATGTAACTTGTTTGAGCAGGCTCAGATTAGTAACATGAATGAACGTACAAATTCACTGCAGTTATTTTGAAGCCCAGAACAATGCAAAACTTTCAAACAATAGTTACTGGCTCTTACTGAGAGCCAGAAAAATAAAAGGCAGAAGTAGTGGGTAGCAAAGCTTAGGAATCCTGTTTATTCAGCCAAGCTAATCTTTTATGTGACTCAGAACTGTCAAAAGATTCCCCCCCACCCCCCACTAATTCTTCTATATGTCTGGATGTTATTATGTCCATGAAAATTGTGTTGTACAAAGTGAATGACAGTGATCTCCAAGATCAGGTAAGGCTTTTAGTTTATAGAAATGGCAGTCAATTAAAGGCAATGCGTATTATTGACTGTATTGTTGCATTTTGTCACTACAACATCTCTACTTATTTTTTTATTTTTTTGCCTCTGTAATCCCAAAAGGGAGCTATCACAATTACTGCTCTATAGAAGGGGTGTCAAACTCACGTCATCATGGCAGCATCACGTGACGTATTGGGACTTTTTTCCCTTCGCTAAACCGGCTGTGCGCATGGCCAGCGCATGATGCATCTGACCCACAGGCTGGGAGTTTAACAGCCCTGCTCTATAGGAAGGAACCACTGAGAAAATAAGTTTTCCTCCCTTCTCAGAAGATGGAGGCCTCTAAAGCCCTCGATCCCCTATGCCAGGGATGGCCAAACTGTGGCGCATGCACCAAATGTGGCGCATTGGATGATTACAAGTGGCGCATTGCATCCTTGTGCCTACTTATTTTTTTAAATAGGTGTCATAACTGAATCCATCTTAATATTGTCAACACCAAAGTGATCTCAGTTCAATTCATACAGCCTTCGGTGATGTTCAACTTCTCGGTGTCTGAAACTTAGAATGGAACTTGTGAGATGTTACTTTAGGCGGGTTTACAAATGTACGAATATTTTTATCGGTGTTGCCATTGCGCGTTCCTGCTCAAATGATCGCAAACACTAGCAACACATCATGTGTTTGAAGTCACGTGCGAATGAGCGGCGAGCGTTCGATATGGTCAGTCAGTTCTGAGTGAGCCATCGTGGCGTGGAGTTTGAAGCAGTGTTTTATTGAGTGTACTAGCATGGTTTTTGTATTGAGAGTGATTGAAAGACAGATTCAAGATTAAATATATATTATGTTTGTCAAATTTTGAAATGGCGTAAATTAATTAATTGAATTGCGTGATTGAGTAATTCCTTTTCCTCCCTTAAGCAAAGCAGATCCCTATTTTACAACCCCAAATGTGAAAGTAAGAAGGTAAAAAACGTGCTTGAGTTGTATGGCGCATCTGAACTCGTCTGTGAAAAAATTGGCGCATGGTATGCTTAAGGTTGGCCACCACTGCCCTATGCCTAACAGTGGCTGGTCACATGGTGATCCTTCAACCAGCTCACCTTTTTCAAATGGGAGCAAGGCTGGAGATCCATCAAGTGCTTCTTTCTCCTTCAATCCCTTTCATAGATGGGTGCGGATTCAAAATCTTATCAGGCTCAGAGACACACATATGATGAGCTTCCTTATAGAATCTAGAACTTGCCTCTCTCCCATAAGGTAGACTCTGGACCAATAAATATATAAAATAGAAAATTTTATATATTGAATGTTCTCAAGCCATCATATCCTTTTAGGCATTCATGTAAAGCTCTTATTTACCTTTTTATTATTTAACTTTATGTTTGGGAAATGTTCCCATTTTGATATCACAAGTCTAATCTTGCATGCTAAGCAAAGCAGCCAGATAGTACATCACTTATACAGAGAACATCCTTGGAATAACTGCTGAATTATGTAACTGCTCGCTTCATCAAGACAAATAACTGGAGTTTGCCATCACTAGAAGAAGAATGGAGAAGCTGTGTTCACATCACTTTTGGACACTTGCATTTCTTATCTCACCTTCATTCTCAAAAAGATCATCATGCTCAATATGAGACTATTCATAATATCATAGAGTTAGAAGAGGTCTTATTTTTCACCAAAATCTATTAATAGCAATAGCACTTAAGAGTTATAAACTGCCTCATAATGGTATATGCACTCTCTGAATGGTTTACAATGTCAGCATTTTTGCCCCCAATAATCTGGGTCCTCATTTTACCGTCCTCAGAAGGATGGAAAGCTGAGTCAACCTTGACTCTGTCAGGATTGAACTCTTGGCAGTGGGCAGAGTCTGCCTGCAATACTGCATTCTAACCACTGTGCCATCACAACTCATAGAAATTAAGCCATAGAGGTGTTTCCTAGCACTGATATTCTGTATGTTATTTAATGTCAATATTTTAACTGTAAATCTAAACACTTTAATCAAGATCTAGATGTGGGTTCAATGTTAAATTATATCAAAAAAATAACTACTTTGACTCAATAGTTATTTCAGAATAATTATCATTACACATAATAAAATGTGATGTGAACCACCAGGAATCCATTGAAAATATGACAGAATATAAGTGGGATAATAAAAAAGAAAACAACATAACCCTTTTTAATGAATTACATTTTTCATGCAAAACCCACACTAATATGGGAATTCAAGAACAGCAGGAAAATCTTGAATTTCTCCTTTTGATTTTCAAGTCCTTTTGATTTTCAAGTGCGTTTTTAAATGCCAAGTCTGAACAGCTTTTCCTGGTTACATGTATTCATTGGAATTCTTCATATCATGTTGACCAGGTCAAATCTAGAACCAACCACACAGCAAAAATGATTACTAAACACTAAAAGTTCCTCCACTATAGGGACCAGTTTAGTCTTTCAAACTCTGGGATGAATAGAATAGAATAGAATAGAATAGAATAGAATAGAATAGAATAGAATAGCATAGCATAGCATAGCATAGCATAGCATAGCATAGCATAGCATAGCATAGCATAGCATAGAATAGAATAGAATAGAATAGAATAGAATAGAATAGAATAGAATAGAATAGAATAGAATAGAATTCTTTATTGGCCAAGTGTGATTGGACACACAAGGAATTCGTCTTTGGTGCATATGCTCTCAGTGTACATAAAAGAAAAGATACATTTGTCAAGAATCATGAGGTACAACACTTAATGATTGTCATAGGGTATAAATAAGCAATCAGGAAACAATCAATATTGATATAAATCGTAAGGATACAAGCAACAAGTTATAAGTGGGAGGAGATGGGTGATAGGAACAATGAGAAGACTAATAGTAATAGTAATGCAGCCATAGCTAATAGATAGACAGCGGTGAGGGAATTATTTGTTTAGCAGAGTGATGGCGTTCTGGAAAAACTGTTCTTGTGTCTAGTTGTCTTGGTGTGCAGTGCTACATAAATGAATCAGCAATCAAAGCTAGTGAGATCTGGAAATCAGTCTTCAGAAGAATGGCTTAAAAGATTAGGTACATATGGTGTTAAAGAATCAAAACATAATGGAAGTTGCAATAGCAAAGAACAGGAATACAGCCAATGGGTGTAATTTTGCCAAAAAACCAACTGTAGCAGAACATTATAAAAAGTGGCCTGACAGTAAAAGTAAACTATAGAACAGATTGTTTTGGAAGATATACAACCAGAAGCAGGATAAGCATCTATTATGAATGCTGTTTTTGCATTTGCTGCACTCCAATCTCAACTGGCTTGGAATAGATTAGTTATTTCAGTACTGGATCCCAAGGTATACGGGACCCCAAAGCCACAGGGATTGATGGTGCCACCTTCTGCCAGTGCTAATATTTGCATTTTTAGAATGATTCAGAAGGAGGAACAGTATTGGCACCTAATCTTTGATGCCATAAGCCAATATCTGTTTGGCCTTAGCTGAAAACCAGTTAATCCTAATTACACTTCTTCCTTCTTAGAATATTAAATTGTGCCTGTGAGCTACTTGGTAGTCTCTAGCTTGATGGAGACATTTCATTAAATTTTGCCTTTTTGTTGCTGTTGTCCCAAGACATTTTACAGTCACAAACAGAGCCTAATTCTTCAAGAGGAACTTAACACATTAAACTACCTGTACCATTTAGATACTATTTTGCCTATAGTTCTTACTCTATTACTCTCTTGACATGGCTGGATCTTCTCCACTAATCTATGCCCTGGAAAGATAACCTTTGCTTGTATGGTCTGACAATAGAAGAGAATGTTTGTAGCCCATGGTTGAAATGTGGGATCCTTGGTGCTCTCTGAGCTTGGTTGTTTTCTTGCAGACATTTCATTACCAAACTAGTAGACCACTAGTACTGATGATGTTTACCTAGCTCAGTAATGAAACATTTGCAAGAAAGCAACCAAGCTCAGAGAGCACCAAGGATCCCATAGGTTGTCCAATTCTACCATGTTTTTTTAAATAGTATTCTTAAATAAATAGAAAAGGCCTCAAGGTAAAAAAAAAACAAAAACAAAAAACCAACCCTTCATCCATTGATCTAAATCCTATTTGTGTCTATCATGCTTGCAAATATATGTCAAATTAATTGTGTCAAACAGAAAACAATGACATCTCTTTATTGATTTTCAATTATTGCCATTGACGATTCAGATTTCCCAGTTGATATTAAGATTCATTTGGAGTTAAATCAGATAGTCTTCTATCAATCTAAATCAATTAGGATTCTTTTCCAGATCAATCTATCAGTGCCTGGATTCAGCTATAGCCCATATGGATGTCATAAACAAAGGGTCAATAGGTCTAGAAAATATTCAAACATCTTGCAGTATAGAGCAGACATGTGCAACTCCTGCTGGTTTGAGAATCAGTCAAACTTTGCACAAAGCATGCATGGTTACACGGGGGAAAACAAAATCCATTTGGGGAAGCAGATCAGGGAGTTTGTGCGTGTGCTAAGAAATACAGTGGGTTCTTAAGTCTTGCAAGATATCTATTTTGCTTCTTAACCTCACAGGCTCCAACTCAAAGAATACTTTAACTTTAAAACTTTAACCTTAGACTGTCTGCAGTCGACCTCTCCCCATTTCTAAGAGGTCTGTAAGGGGCATGCGTAAGCGCACCACTGTGCCTACCGTCCCTGTCCTACTGTCCTAGTGTCCTCTATTATCGGTACTTTTAACATATGTTATGTTTATACAAACAACTACTATCCTGTACATGTTTGACAAACAAACAAACAAACAAACAAATAAATAAAAATAAAAAATAAAAAAATAAAAAAATAAAAAAATAAAAAAATAATAAAAAAATAAAAAAATAAAAAAAATTAAAAAATTAAAAAATTAAAAAATTAAAAAATTAAAAAATTAAAAAATTAAAAAATTAAAAAATTAAAAAATTAAAAAATTAAAAAATTAAAAAATTAAAAAATTAAAAAATTAAAAAATTAAAAAATTAAAAAATTAAAAAATTAAAAAATTAAAAAATTAAAAAATTAAAAAATTAAAAAAGGAAGAAGCCCTATCTACTCTGGTGATTATGGAGATGAAAGAAAGGATATTGGAGAACCATAGGTAGCCCTCTATTCACACTATTCACACTATATATTTTTTGTATAAAACAACTTCATACACATAATCCACGCGGACGCCCTGATAGAAGAATTGGCTGTTGGAATAATTTTAGCATTTCATGCACTCTATATAGTGGATTCTCCTGCTTAGTTTTAAATCATGCATATAGTAGATTCTTTAAAGCCTTTAAAGACTGTCCTAAATTACAGGGGGAAAATATTTTGAAAAACCAAAACACTACAGATAAAACCACTATGTAGGGATGTGTCACTTAACTCTTTAATTTGTCCTAGTGTTCAGTTTTTCTTTCCTTTTCCTTCTTTTTGGACTTTTTCTTTTGGCAGCTTAATGTTCCTTATAAAACATGAATTTCACAAAGCGCATTTGATATGTAAATAAAATTTCCCCTTCATGTGGGTTTCTTTTCTTTTCCTTTCCTTAAAGCACCTGACTTCTGCATTGTCAAGTCACTCATTACAAAGAAAAAGAGAGAGTTAATTAATTATAGCAACATACCCATGAAATGTACTGTTAAGTCAATTAGTTCTCTTTCTGTCCTGAGCATGATAATTATTAGTTCATTTACTGATTGGTATTTTCTCGATGGTTGCTGCAACAATTATATAGAAATTAATAAGGTAGCATTTAAAAATATAAATCCAGGAGACACAATATCAGCCTCTCTCCACTGGTGTTTAGGCTAATTGCCAAGCTCTCTTCCTTCTGAAAATGCTGGCTTTTGCCCAAAGTGCAGGAAAACATTGGAATGGGGTGTTTTGTTTAGTTTTACTGCACAAAGCTGCTAATTTCCATACTCACTGTAAAAGAAGCAAGTTTCTTTAAAAAGCTATTTTAGTTAAGCTATAAGATTTCCCTCCCTATTTTCTGGAACATTTTCTACATCCTGAGTTTTTGGCTGGCCATTCCTTTTGCCTCTGGCCTAACTCACAGGGTTGTGGTTTTTTTTTTTTTATCAATTCAGAATAGAGCTTGAAGGGATCTTGGAGATCTTCTAGTCCAGTGTTTCTCAAATAGTGGGGAACGTCCCCCGGGGGGGCTCGGAGCAATGCCAGGGGGTGCGTGTGACCCCGGGGAACATGCGTGGTCCCTCTCAATCGATTCCCCCAGATGGGGAGTGTTTTCCCAGTTGCACACTGCTCCGAGCCCGGAAGACAAGGCGGCCAGGCGGGGCAGGGCAGCTGCGTGGGTTCTTGGCGGGTGCTGCAGTAGCCATGAACAGTGTGGCGAAGCTGCTGCTGGACAAGGAGGAGCATCCTCTGCAGCTGGGCGAAAGCTTCGAACGGCACCCTAAAGCCTCCTTCCACACCATTCGCTGTGAGTGCCCGGCAGAGGCGGCGCTTATGGGCCAGGCTGGCAACCCCAAAACATCGGCTTGATTAAGCTGGCCTGGCCTCATGTCAAAAGAGGGCCCTAACCGCAGTAGCCTATGCCTGTCGAACCAAAAACAGGTTCCACTGAGTTCAGTGTGACTTACTCCCAGGTAAGTGGGTAGAGCAGCCTTCCCCAGCCAATAGTTTGCTTGCAGCTTATAATAAGTAAAATAATAAATATTAACACTAAAATTCCATTGGGGCCCAGATCGGAGAGTTGGGGGGGTGCAAAATGTTTACTTCTTCCTGGGGGGGGGGGCATAACAGAAAATAATTGAGAAGCACTGTTCTAGTCCAACTCTAACCTTATATCATTTCAGACAAGGGCTGTCAGTCTCTTCTTAAAAACCTCCAGTGATGAAGCACCCAGAACTTCTAAAGGCAAGCTATTCTACTGGTTAATCATTCTAACTGTTAGAAAATTTCTCATTAATTCCAGGTTTCTTCTCTCCTTGGTTAGTTTCCATCCATGGTTTCTTGTCCTGCCCACTTTGGAAAAGCATCTGAGTCCTTTGGAAAAATATCTGATGCTTTGGAAAGTCGGAATGGAACAACTTGCCACAGCGAACTCGCTGCAGTTAACTCGCCATCCATGGCCAACTCACCATGGAACCATTCGCTGCAGGACAATTTAACAATTCCACTGAATTATTTAAAATAAAAATAAAAATTATTTTTGCCATTCACATTTCATTCTATCCCTCCTTTTGCATCTTTTCTTAAATGATTCTAATCCACCATTCCTTTGATATTAGTGTAACTTATTTATTTTATTTTTAGTGTTCTTATATGCCGCCCTACTCCCTGGGGACTCAGGGCAGAACTCTTGTCCCGCAGTGAGTTGTCCTGTGGCGAGTTGTCATAGACCCCTGGAAAGTATCTGAAGAAACATGAATGCCTTGCACACACTATTATATCATTTGCACATGCCAGGAAACATATTGCCAAAAACAATTTGAGTTGTAGCCACTGGCTGCTGGAGTTTTGTTTTGGGTTTTTTCATGAATTGTTTAAATTGTCTTTCAAACTATTTAGGAGCATGGTCACAATTCAAATATGCGTTGCCCAGGGTGTGTTAGGATTGGGTACAAATCAGCGGTGGGCTGCTCCTGGTTTGGTCTGGTTCAACGAACCGGTAGTGATGGGATTTAGAACCCACTACTGGTACAAATCAGTGTTGCCAGTACCCAATCTCTGCTACTGGAATGAAACCTCTGCAACCAGTGGGTTGGAAGACCTGTCCATAGGTCTTCAGGTAGGGACAGGGCTCAGCCCAGAGAATCCCCACATACACTCCAAAAAAGGTGGGGCAATAAAACAAAAAAACCTTATGCCAATCATTAAGTGTTGTACCTCATGATTCTTGACAAATGTATCTTTTCTTTTATGTACACTGAGAGCATATGCACCAAAGACAAATTCCTTGTGTGTCCAATCACAATTGGCCAATAAAGAATTATATTCTATTCTATAAGGCATGGCCCTTATTTTTGAGCCTTGCTTCTGCTGAAATTAAGAACTGGTATGGTGTAGTGATTTAAGACAACAGGCTAGAAACCAGAAGTTCTAGTCCTGCTTTATATATAAAGCCAGCTGAATGACCTTGGACCAGTCATTTTCTCTCAGACCTAGGAGGCAGGCAATGGGCAAATCACTTCTGAAATCTTGCCAAGAAAACTGCAGAAATTTGCAGGCAGAAAACTGCAGGAAGTCTCCAGGAGTCGACACTGATTTAAAAGGATACGGGACAATTTCAATTAGATTAATGTTGGTTCAGCTGGTATCCTGATATTTGGGCCATTAGTGTCCAGCTTTGTACCTTAATGGGACATATTCCATAATTTTGTTATTAATATTTGTTATTTTTCTTTCTTTGCATCTACTTGATGTGTTTCTGCCACTTCCAGTAGCCACTATTTTTGTCAATGGCTACTGCTACATTAGTTAGTACCATGAAAGATTCTGTTATTCCAGAAACGGTGGAAGAGAAACCATGATCACTACAAAGAGAAGGAAGAAACAGAAGAGATTGGTATTTTATAGCCTTCTTCCTCAACATGACTCATCAAAAAGCAACTCAAGATAGATACCATGGAAAGGTAAGTAGGTCTAAGCATGAGCAGGAATATAAGATATTCATGCTTGTTGTCTCAATATACTCTACAGTGCATGAATCTAGAGTCAAACAGAAACTGAAGGAATGGCCCCATCATCCGGTTCAGTTTTTCATGTTCGTATGTAGGCTTTTAGAACTCTTTTAATTTTATAAGGAAAACCAGGGTGCATGCATATTAAAAATTATGATCAGCTGGAATTAGGTAACTGTTCTGACCCAGCCTTAGCAGAAGCAAGAAACAGACTCCTTGTCATGAAAAACCCCTCTTTATTTACCTCTTGCGAATTAATTGCATTCACCCACAAAAAAGTCCAGGCAATAGTCCTTCAAGGAGTTAACTGCAGTAACAGACCTTATCAGTTCCTTGTAATAATTGCAAGGCCATGAGCTCCCAGCCGAAAGGCTGCAAATTAAGTTCTGGCAAGCAGTCTTTGTGGCACGAAACACAATGAGCAAAATCTTCAGAAATACGAACTGTTGTCTCCTATGACAACCACTCCCCTTTCCTTCTATTTATTCCCCAGCCAGGGAGGGGCCATTCAGTGGCCATTTGCTTCCCAAGTTGACTCCTTGTCCTCCATTGTTCACCTCTCCTAATTGCTCTGCGCATACGTGCATCTGGAACAGGCCCCAGATGTTCTTCCTCCTCACTCATATGAGTCTCTAAAGGCAGCTGCCTCTCCGGTTGCTGGGAAATTTTGGACGGCCCTGGCTCTATCTCTGCATCCGATGGTGAGCATCCATCAGAGCTTTCCCCAGGCTCCAGAACTGACCCAAGCTCTTCCCCAACCTCCTCATTGTCCGAATCTGCTGGCAGCTCTGCTGGCAGCTAGCAGGCCACAATAGTAACTAGGAAACAAGGCAAAGGTTTAGACATGCAGAAATGGTCAATAAAAATAACAAGTTGGAAGGCCACCTCTGACAGGTAGTAGCCCAGCTTCATTTGAACCTTTCTAGCAATCAAAAAGCCAATACCTCCCAATGCTCCTGAGTACAGTACTATCAAACTGTTCTTACTCTTAGGATGCATTTCTAAATATTCAACCATAATCTGGTTTACTATAATTTCAGACTATTATTCCATGTCTTGCAGTCTGCAATATTAAAGATCAGCTCTTAGCATCCTTTTCTATGATATCTGTTAAGGAACTTGAAAAATACAGTTATGTCCCCCATCATTCGCCTTTTTTCAACGCTAGATATACCCAGTTCCTTCTCTCCTTGTGGATCTTAGTTTTCAGTGCCCTTATAATAATTCTATTTGTAACAATTCTTATTCATCTGAATTCTCTTAATGTGCCCAAGTACATACTACCGGTACTTAGCATTATCAGCACAGAATAGAACTGTTGTTTTCCATTATTAAAAAAAACTATAATTTTACCAATATGGTCTAAATCTCTCTCTCTCTCTCTCTCTCTCTCTCTCTCTCTCCCCCCCCCCCCCCCAATATTGCTGAATCATGTTCGGCCAAAGACTGACAACTGTTCCCAATTCTTTTGTAACATATAATTCCTAAAACAATTCCATCCTATCCTACACCAATCTTTTTTTTTCTTTTCCTCAGTGAAGAAATCTGCATTTTTCCCTGGTTCATTTTCCCCTGGTATCATCAGTGCCTCCCAAGGTTGCATATCTGAAATTGTTTTTATAGGCCAAACAAAAATTACAAACTCCAACAAGCAAAAGAAAAAAATTAAAATGTAATAGAGACAATAGGCCCGTTAGAGCACTTATGCATGCCCCCTTAGGGACCTCTTAAATACGGAGTGAGGTCCATAGAAGTTAAGTTAGAATTAAAATGGTGAGACTTAGTGGCTGATACAACTGAATCGGGTAACATATTCCAGACTTTGACAATTTTGTTACAAAAATTGATTATTTTACAATCGAGTTTAGAGTGGTTTACATTTGATAAGCATTCTCTCCATCTCATTGTCCAAGTGATCAATATAAAACATTGAAGAGTCCCGAAGCCAAGATCATTTTCCAATTTCTTAATGCTTTCTGCCCCTGCGTTTCCTGCAAATGGAAAATGAGCATATCAGGGAACAAGTTGAACAAGTCGAAATGAAGGCAAGACTGTGCCTTTGTTTGTGTCATTGTTTCTTGATTAAATTAGCTCCGAGAAAATTTAGATGAAAATGTATTCCACAGTTTTTTCTCTTCTCTTTCATGGGCAATCTGATAGCAATTTTGGAAGGTTTTAGAACCTGCACCAAAGGGTTTCAAGTGCAATCATTGGCCACAAAGCATCAGCATCTAGACATTGTAGTCTATTTATTTATGATACACAGCTTCCTGTAAAATATTTTGAAGGTTTTTAATTGCTTAAAAGCTATAGTTTGAATTGAACTAAAAAGCAATAATAAAACATTAAAACAAAAAAAAACACAAATCTGGAAGATAAATCAGAATAGTACTGTACTAGCAATCCTGCCATATCCTTCATGCATTCAACCTACAAACCTTTAAATATTTGAAACCATAGCATGGCTGACAAATATATCCCAAATGAAGGGAGCTGCCTTCTGCCAGTTTCTTTGACATTTAGATACTCGTTCGTTGTTCTGCAAATAAAATATTATCCATGTCTGTAGAAAGTCCATGATTGCCATGGCTTTGTTGGATCCCGGTTTGGAGAAGGAGTTGGAACCAGGACCATCCAATGGGGAGGACACGGTCCTTTCCAAATGAGTGGAGAGTTCAGAGGATGAGGCAGTCCCAGGGCCATCTGGTAGTGGACCGGGAGGGGGGGGTGATTAGATGCAGAACCACCTGCAGGAGCGGAGCAGCTGCAGAGAGCCAGCAGAGATGAGAGCTCCAGACCACCTTTGTCAAGGGACAGCTCCCTCCCCCACCTGATCCAAGGCCAAGGAGAGCAGAGTAGAGAGAGGCACACAGGAGGTCTGTGAGGCTGCTTGCGAGAAAGCAGCCCTGCTCCTCCCCCAAGGAACAGCTGGGGAAGGGAGTTTTAGATGCTGGGGAAGATGTGTTTGTTGGGAACACCTCTTGTTTTGATGTGCATCTTCCTGGCTTTCCTGGATCCTCTTTCTTGAACTTTGGACGGTGTTTTTGGACTCTGAACCTTAGACTCTTGTGGAGTTTGAACTTGGCTCTTGGAGTTCATACTCTTCGATTATGCTTTGGTCATTGGAACTCTGGATTTGTGGGTATTGTTACTTCCATCTTGCCTTATGGGTCGGCTAGGATTTAGTTTGTGAATCCAGACCGAGGAAAAACTGTGGGCTGGGGCAGAGCTTCAACGCCATTGGTGGGTCATTTGTTACTGTGATAAGTGAGCAATAAACATACCCTCTTTAACCTCTGCCTTGCCAGCATGACTTGCGTCAGAACAATGTTATTGAAGAGAAAGGCTGTGTCTGTTTTGGTCACAAAGTAGAAAAGTGAAGGCAAGATAGGGATACTCATATTGATACAGCCCACCTCTATTGCAGACCCTCTGTAAATTCTAGGAAGCACATAAAAAGGAGGGAAGTTTGACTGAACCATCATATAGACTTTTTGACCATATCTTGCAGACCCCTCTTCAGACCTGGACTAAGAAAAGATGAAGAGGAATTGCTATGGGGCTCATTTCCAGCCCTCCTTAGAATCAGGAATCTTGACTGTGCAGGAACTTTGCTTGTTTAGGATTTCCGTCCCAAGAATAACTGTAATTGCCAAATAAAGCAACAACCTTTGACTTGCCAAAAAAGATGCCACTGCAGTCCTAGGCTGCATTAATAGAGGGATAGAATCAAAATCACATGATCAAGTATTAATACCACTTTATAATGCTTTGGTAAGACCACATTTATTTTATTTATTTATTTTATTTTGCAATTCTTATATGCCGCCCCACTCCCTGGGGACTCAGGGTGGCGTACAACATATAACGACAGCTGTATACTATAAAAATACTATAAAAACAACAAGATAGTGATTAAAAGGATAAAAACAACGCAAGCAACAGTCACAAATCACCCCGCCTGCAGGAAGAGGCGAGAGTCTTAATGGCTTTCCGGAAGGCCAGCAAGGTGGGAATGGTTCGGATCTCTGGGGGGAGTTGGTTCCAGAGAGCCGGAGCTCCCACAGAGAAGGCTCTCCCCCTAGGGCCTGCCAACCGACGGAATATTGCATCCAGTTTTGGCAGCCACGATATAAAAAAGTTGTTAAGAAAGAGTGCAGAGAAGAACAACAAAGATGATTTAGGGGGGTGAGAAGATAAAACATACAAAGAACGGAAGAACAATTGCATTCCAATTCTTTTATTCTTATTCTGCATTTGTTTGCATACCACTCTCTTTCAGAACGTCCCCTGTAACACCACAGAGATGCCATATCAGACAGGGCAGAACACACAAATGTTGATGTTGAAACAGGGTTAAAAACACATATTATCATGTCCTCAAACTGGTGCTGCTGTTTCTTTAATTTTTATTTGATTGCATGATTGTGATCAGTTTTTATTCTTCAAGGAGTAATACAGGGCAAGAAGAAACCAAATGAATCATATCTCTAACTGGCTTCTTTAGAAATTCGAGTCCCAGCCAGGAATCCAGGAATTATCCAAGTAATGTCGTGAGATGGTGATGATCATGATGGTAATGTTGATGACTTTGCAGTTATCAGTTTCCTTTCGAATCATCGCACGGAATTTTGCCTGCAGATAATTGAAAATTGGTGGGAAACAAAAGAGTTAAAGCATCCCAAACTTTCATGTTTTGAAATGCCCCTGCCCAACTCAAATGAGACCCATATGCCTCACCCTTTTTTTTAAAGAAAAAGTGACCCCAGTTTATAAAGCTTGTTCCTATGTGGTTTAACCCTCTATAACCATTCAACATAGGCTGAGTGTAAGTTAGTATACTGCCCGTGTTTCTAAACTGTTGAGTTGTAGGCAGCATATGTTGATTTGGAAGGCAGTCTCCAGATTAAAAATCCTAACTTGCACAGGATACTGTAAGAAATATTGGAAAAACTGGGTTTTGGAGAACTGAATCATGGAATGGTGCATCTGGCTTAGGTGCAGTGAGAGCTCTATGCCTTCCCTATCTTACTAAAAAGTGTTAGGTAAAAACCTTATCTGATCATAGCCACATCTAGAAGCAAATGTCAATGTTTCCATCATCTTATGACCATTGGAATATTGAAGATGGTGATTTGGAATATTGGAAGATGAAATGGTAAATAGTAGGAATTAGCAAAGTAAATGAAAAAATAAAAATGGAGGCATTCATGCAAGTGTGCATGCTTGAGAGAAAGAGAGAGAGAGAGAGAGAGAGAGAGAGAGAGAGAGAGAGAGAGAGAGAGAGAGAGAGAGAGAGAGAGAGAGAGAGAGAGAGAGAGAGAGAGACGGAGAGACGGAGAGAGAGAGAAATGGAGAGGTCAAGAGCAGAGATGGGTTCTAACTTGCCTCGCTGCCGGTTCGCTTCCTCCTGCGCCGCGTGGCTGCACGCACACGCACATGCGCAGTGCCGAAAACTCCCAAAAAATTCAAAAAAGAGCCAAAAACAAGATGGCAATGCAGGCACAGTGCCAGAAACTCAGCTTCTGTGCATGTGCAAAAGAAAAAAAAATCAGGAAAAAAATTTAAATAAAATAAAATAAATAAAAATAAAAATAAAAATAAATAAAAAAGATGGCGGCGTCCACAGATCAGCACTGACAGAACCAGTTCTGTGACATCACTGTGACATCACCAGTTGTTTGCTACCAATGCGAACCGGGAAGAACCCATCTCTGGTCAAAAGCCTAATGAAATGAGGAGTACAACATGCACCTTTGCTCTATGGCCATTCTTACCAGTGTGAATTTTCACATGTAACACTAAATCTGCAGATTCAGTCTAAGAAAGTTCTATCAAACATGCTGATAAGTTTCCCAGTGATTAGAAACTCTGTGGTAAACTGATGGAAAATGTGTAAATATGATCAAATAGGTATTGTTACAAACTGTACAGATGTAGCCAAGTCACTGTGATTGGATCTGTATCAACCTGTTTTTAACAAGAGGTCTGTTCATCCCCTACCCCAATTTAACAAGAGGTTCCCGTGAGTCCTTCCAACCTACCTATGTGGCCAGTGCAGGTAGTCCTTAACTTCTAATACTTCATTTAGTGAGCATTCAAAGTTACAACGGCACTAAAAAAAAGTGAGTTATGACTATTTTTCACACTTACAACCATTGAGGCACCCCACGGTCACATGATCAACTGTATTTTTTTTCATATATTGAGTTATTATAACTGTTTAAAAATATTGTTTTTCTCTTTTTAGGGGGTGCAGTGGTTCAGTGGTTAAAGACGCTGAGCTTGTCAGCTGGAAAGCTGACAGCCTGGGTTCATTGCCCGAGTACTATATGACTGGGTGAGCTCCCGTTACTTGCTCCAGCTCCTGTCACCTAGCAGTTTAAAAGAATGCAATTGTGAGTAGATCAATAGGTACCACTTCGGTTGGAAGGTAAACAGTGTTCCATATGCCACGATGTATAATCATGCTGGCTACATGACCACAGGAATACAGTTTAGGGTGAGAAAAATAAGGTCCTGCACTTAGACAGGAAAAATCAAATGCACGGTACAGAATAAGCAGAACCTAGCTCAGCAGTAGTGCCAGTGAAAAGGAACTAGGCGTCTAGTGGATCATCACTTAAGTATGAGTCAACGCTATGCTGCAGCTGCCAAATATGCAATGTAGTCCTAGGTTGCATCAACAAAGATATAGCATCAAGATCAAGGGAAGTGGTAGTACCAATTTATACTGCACTAGTGAGATCACACTTGGAATACTGCATCTAATTCGAGTCACCATGATGGAAATAATAATAAAAAATGCTTGAGGTCCTGGAAAGAGTGCAGAGAAGAGCAACAATGATGATAAGGGCTCTGGAGGCTAAATCATATGATGAATGGCTAAGGGAACTAAGGGTGTAGAGGTTAAATGATGAATGGCTAACAAACACAAAGCTTACGGGTGACAATACAGCTGTCTTCCAATACTTTAAGGGCTGTCACAAGAAAGAGGGCACTTATTTTATTCTCCATAGCAACTGAGGCCAGGACAAGAAGCAATGAGTGAAAGCTCATCAAAAGGAGAGCCAACCTGGAACTAAGGAGGAATTTCCTGACAGTGAGAACAATTAATGAATGGAAAAGCTTGTCTCCTAGAATTGTAGGTGCTCCATCACTGGAATTTTTTTTAAAAAAAGATTGGATAGCCATTTCTCCAGGATGGTGAGGATAAGGTCTCCTACCTTGGACAGGACTTTGACTAGAAGACCTCCAAGGTCCCTTCCAGCCGTATGATTCTATGAGTCTACCTTGGTTTTAAATTAAAATTCCACCCTCGAGCTCCACCAACTAGATCTATGTGCCAACAGTCTAATCACAGTTTTAATAATGGAATATTTTTTTCATCAGAAAATACGTATGAATGTTCTCTTTATCTGGCATCTAAGATTAATAAGAGTTCCACTCTGTTAAATTGATCATCCCAGTCATCCCAAATATAAAACATGCTGTTATATGCTGAAGAGGTTTTATTCTCCCCAGGAGTTAAAGAGACCATTCTAAGGTCATCTCAATTTCATAACTCATAATAGGGGGAAATATTGCAAAGTATAACTTACTGCTTCAATCATTTCTAGTGCTGATGTTAGAAACAAAATTACAAAACCTAATATCTCTCGCCTAATCTTTGCTGGCCATTTCTGAAATGATAAGGAAATAAATTTGGAGACTAAGAATATCTAAATGGATGATTTTTAAACCTCAAGTGTGCAATTGAAATGAGCAGATTTCCTATTTTTTTGTAACACACAGGGACAGGCATCAAACTAAGAACAAAGAACTGATGACTTTCCTATGCAGCAAAGACATCAAAAGTTTGTGAGTTATTTCTGTGCTTGTTTATTCTAAAAGGGAACTTTTTAAAAATTATTATTACTGGAAAATCAGAACAGCTCTATGAAAGAAATACATGCTAGCTCTTTAGTATTCTTTAATATTACATTTTATAGAACCTTCTAAATTTATAATTTAAACCCCATGCGTACTACTACACTTACTCCTCAAAATGTGGGATGCAAATTGATAGCTGCAGTTCCAGTAAATGTAAGTTCTATTATATAATTTCTGGCAGTCTTTTTCATAGCTCATATTTCGATGAATATGTTGCCTGTTCATCTTGGATTAAAGTGTATTCTTAGACAATATTCTGCAATCAGTGGAAATTACAGGGAGTCCTCAACTTATGATTACAACTGGGACCAGAATTTTCATTGCTGTGCAAGTCACACCCACTTTTTGTTGCTTTTTGCCATGGCTATTAAGCGAATCACTGCAGTTGTTAAGTGAATTATGCAGTCATTAAGCAAATATGGATTCCCCCATTGAATTTGCTTGTTGGAATCCAGCTGGGAAAGTATCAAATGGTGAGCACATGATCCCTGGGATGTTGCAGACGTCAAAATTTTTTTTGCTAATTGCAATTGCTTGAATTTTGATCATGTGACTGTGGACACACAGTGCTACTCCTAGGTGCGTGAACCAGTTATAAGTCATTTTTCTCAGTACCATTGTAACTTTTAAGGGTCACTAACTGAATGGGTTGTAAGTTGACAACTATCTATATGCATTTGTTCAACATGGTGTAATTCATATCAATTAGGTCCAGACATTCCCTATGACATTACCAAATCACGCATTATCAAACTTTCATCTAAAAGTCAAATATTCATGGCAAAAGAATGAAATAATCATTGCACAATTTACATCCCATAATACATTGTGAGAAAACACATACAGATGTCCCGAGATCAGGGGTGTCAAACTGGATTTCTTCGAGAGCCAGATCAGCTTTGTAATTCTCCTCTGCAGGCCGGCCAGAGTGGGGGGGGAACAGTGTTGGGTTCCTACCAGTGGCTGTCCGGTGCTCCATTCCGGTAGGGGCCTGCCAATTGCGTGATGTCGGCACGATGGCTCCGGTGCTTTCTTTGCTGGTCCGTGTGCACCGCCATCTTTTTTTGGAATTTTTTGCGGTTTTTGGCTCTCTGCGCTTGTGCAGAAGTAAAATTATCCTTCTGCACATGTGCAGAGAGCCAAAATCACGCAAAAGGATGCGTGCACGCACAACATCGTGATGCGCACCAGTAGGAGAAGGTAAGAGGAAGCCGCCCCTAGGGGAGGAGATGGGACGGACACCTCCTGCAACACCCTGATAGCCAAAACTGAGTGTGGTGGGGGCGCATGCAGCAACCCGTGTCCTGTTTTGGCCGGGAAAGTGCTGCAGGAGGACATCCAGGCCAAAAATGGGCCTTGGGGGGGGCACATGTGGCCCCCCATGCCTTGTTTTGGCCAGCAGGGTGCTGCAGGAAGCTGTCTCCAGGGGCCAGATTTAAGCACTCTGTGGGCCGGATCCAGCCCATAGGCTTTGAGTTTGACACCCCTGCTCTAGATTATATAGATTTTAAACTACAAGGATCACAGAACAATGAAATTTCAGTGCCATAATTTGATTTCTTTGAAAAAAAATTAAAATCTCATGAATCAGCCCTGCCACTGACATTTCCAAGCAACTTTACTTAAAGCCATAATATACAACTAGTCCTTGACTAACAACCATTCATTTAGTGGCCGTTCAAAGTTACAAAAAGCATTGAAAAAAAAAGCATTGAAAAAACTTATGACCATTTTTCACATTTATGACCATTGCAGCATCCCCATGGTCATGTGATCAAAATTCAGACACTTGGAAACTGATTCATATTTATGACAGTTGCATTGTCTCGGGGTCATGTGATCCCCTTTTGCGACCTTCTGTAAGCAAAGTCAGAATCACTTAAAGCCAGGATCACTTAACAGCCATGTTACTAACTTAGCAACTGTGGTGATTCACTTAACAATTGTGGCAAGAAAGGTCTTAAATGGGGAAAAACTCACTTAACAAATGTTTCACTTAGCAACAGAAATGTTGGGTTTAAAAGTGGTCATAAATTGAGGACTACCTGAATATACCTATATTATTTTACTTATTAATTAGCAATTAGTTGGTAGGACAAGAAGTTATAAGAATATTTGCTGCCTTTTTGGCTAATCAGATAAATGAAGGGATGAGTCAAATATTATGTACATTGATAATTAGAATGCATATTATACTCTTCAGTATATCCAAACTCATTATTGCTTGAATTTAACAAAACAAGAACTGTATAAAATAGTTGACATCTCCTGAGTGAAACCCACAATTAATTTTGACATAAATGCACCAAGATTAGGTTGCTTGTCGCAAATAACAGGGATTTTTTTTTTAATTGTAATTTGTTAGAATTCAAAAAGCAAGGAAGTTTTGCAAAGCAAAGGTTGAGGTACTTTGGTTCTCTACCTGAAAAGCAATTATAAAAACTAAATATATATTTTTAAAAAAATATGTCAGTTTTCCAAAAGAACTTGGCAGGCTATAGCAGAAAGCAGGAAGCTTGGTCTACCCAAAGTAGTTTCTTAAAATTAAATTGTCAGAAAAATACTTGATTGTGTGAAAATTACATGTGAAAACTGATAGGAACAGGATCTCTCTCAGTCTCTCTCTCTCTCTCTCTCTCTCTCTCTCTCTCTCTCTCTCTCTCTCTCTCTCTCTCTCTCTCTCTCTCTCTCTCTCTCTCTCTGTCTCTGTGTGTGTATATGTGTGCGCGCACACGCGTGCACATGCATTTGTGTGAAAATACTACAAAATCAGTCCACTGCAATGCAACATCCTTTCCTCAACTTGAGCTCCATCCAGGTGTATAAATTTCAGCTGCAGCCAATATGTTCATTGTTGAAAATGCTGGGAGGTGAAGTCAACATATTCTGAAGACGCCCAGGTTGGAAAGATTTCCAACAGCATGATCAAATGAAAAGTGTGATGTTGCTGCACATGTGGATAAGAACAGGTGAGTTTCTTGGGCTGTTGGCATCCATAAACCCTTCCTGCTAAGCAAATGAAAGACAAAACAACAGAAAGAACTGTCTTTGTACTCTAGCATCATCTCATTATTTGGATTTAATTGTTAATAAACAAGAATGGTTGCTATGTAAGCTTCTGGTTGCTATTATTCCTTCACTCCACAGAAAGATTACTTTTGCTTCATTCCTTGTCTACAGAGTGTGGGACATCAAGACAGGTCAGATTTCACTGAAGAAATTTGACACTTTTATTCTCAACGGGATATTATTTTCCATTGTCTCTGTCAGTAGACTCTGTTTACAGTCAGGGGGTGTGTTTGTAACTTTAAAGGAATGCCAGAGATTCACAAAATGATTGCGATAGTGGGCGAGCGAAAGCATCCATTAGCCCAAAGGCAAGAAGATGAGAATTCTGTTCACCACCACTTCTTTGGGTTTTTTCCAGGCATTCTTAGGAAATACAGATTGAATTATAACAATCCACTTGGTTGTTGTTTTTTAATGTTTAAAGAATGACCTGTGTAAATAAATATGTTAGGCTTCTGTTTTGCTTTGAGGTATGCTTTGTTTGTTTTTTGTTTGTTTGTTTGTTTGTTTGTTTGTTTGTTTATAAAACAAAATGTTAAAACAGAATTGAGTCAAATCAAGAAACCTTGCTGCCACCATTGGAGCATCTATTACAATTCACCATGGCCAACTCGCCATGGAACACCATACTACAATCACCTCACTGTGAGAAACTTGCTGTAGGAAACAGTTACGCTAATATCAAAGAAATGGTGGAATAAATCATTAAAGAAAGGATGCAAAAGGAGGGACAAAGTAAAATGTGAATGTCCCAAAAGTGCTTTTTCAAGAGGCAACTGGACTTTCTTGTTTTTTCTTTGAAGACATTTGTTTTCTCATTCAAGAAGCTTCTTCAGCTCTGACTGGATGGTGGGGAATCGAAGGATTTATATTCCTTGCAGACATCTGGTCATTTGTATCCTTTTTGAAGTGCTTCAAAAGGAATATAAATTTTTCCATTCCCTACTATCCAGTCAGAGCTGAAGAAGCTTCTTGGATGAGAAGCGAAATGTCTTCAAAGAAAAAACAAGAAAGTCCAGTTATTTATTTATTTATTTATTTAGTGAGATTTATATACCGCCTCACAGTGCAAGCACTCTCTAAGCGGTTTACACCAGTAAGCAATGTATATATTTACATTGCCCCCAACAATCTGAGTCCTCATTTTACCTACCTCGGAAGGATGGAAGGCTGAGTCAACCTTGAGCCGGTGAGATTTGAACCGCTGACCTGCGGATCAGTATCAGCTAAAGTGGCCTGCAGTACCTGCCTCTAACTGCTGCGCCACCTCCTGAAAAAGCACCTTTGGGACAACCATGACCTGGATGACTGAGAATCTCTACAGACTTTTAAAATGTGAATGACAAAAATTAAATCATTTTTAGATTATTTTAAATAATTAAATTCAATTGTTGAATTCTTACACCGCGAGTAGACAATGGTGAGTTGGCCGTGGTTAGTTGCCCCATTCCGCCATAGCAGGCATCTTTGGGTAGACTCATTTCCAGACTTCATGGTTGCTTAAGTCTAACTTTGGACTTTACTGTTAAAATGATAAAGAAATAGAAAGAGGACAGAGGGATTTGGTGATGCCTTATAGCATGCCTGTGCCAAGATTCAATTTGAAGCGACAATTTGAAAATAATTTCACAAATCATTCCTTTATGTCAAATCTCCTACCGTAATTCTAATCAAAAGGGTGCATCAATTTAAAATGTTAAAATTAGACAGCCTAGGTTTAATTCAATATTCATTTGACAATGTACAAACAGCACCTTTTTTCCAAATTGATAATTTAAATCTGATTGATTTGATTTCATGTTTCAAATCAACCATTCAGATTGAATCAATTCAGTAATCTGAATCAAATTAATGATGCAAATAGCATTTGGGGGTGATTTGCATATATTTATTATATTTGCAGGTAGACCAGTTACACTGGTTTTGATTGCAACATCTACAGGGATATCAAAGTCAACAAGGCAGATTCAACTATTTGATTGAAGTCCCCCAGACCTTTTTTTTCCTACGTACCTCAACATCCCACTTATGCACAAAGCTGTGGAGTTTGGATTTCATGTCCCTGATTGCCTTCTTGATTTTTTTCCAGCCTTTCTGTAGACACCCCTGGCTTTTAATTTATGAACTGCTCGGATTTGAATGTGTGGTAAGCAAAATTCTGCAGTGGAGAAACCCTTTTGTATGTTTTCACCATTTGTGTCTCCAAATTTCTATTGTAGAAATTACCTGCTCATTGGCAGAGATAGAGGGGGAAAATCTACTATTTTACATAAGCATTTATTTTGGATTCAAGCATAATAAATTCATTATGCAGGTCAGCATCATCCAAGTTTCTTCCTTATTTTTCTCTTGAACAAGCGGATTAGGGCTGCAAGCCTGTATTTGGAGCCCTAAGTATTATGCTGTATAAAACCCTTTTTTAAAAAAAAATATGTTTGATAAGGCTCATCCCCATGCATTGGAAAACTATGTAAGGGGCCATGTAGCCTCACTTTGTCTCTCCTGCTTCCTTTTTCTGAATGTCTAGTGACCTGTCCAATCACCTCTGGAAATTCAGAGTGTGTTTCCAAGGTAATCCCTCTATGGATTATGCTTCTAAAAACCTACTTCAAACAAGAGCGATGTGACATGCTTCATATTAACAGTAATGGTGGGAATACAAAACTACCTTTATTCAGTCTCTCGTCACTTTGAGAGCAGACAATTAAGCCCTCTTATTCTGAATGAGCATGCAGCGTCTTATGGCCTGAATGTCATTCAAGAACTATAGTAGTAAACCTTCAGTCTCCAACTCCTCATTACAGATGAGAAGAAGGATCACAACACACAAGGCTGCAAGGCTGCCTACTTGTTTCCACAGTTAACTGTCCACCAAAGAGTTTGGGTACATATGGCTTTTCAAAATTGTCCCTCAAATGGGTGGACAGAGAAATTTAATGGTGCACTTCTCAAACTTCTTTGAAGGAACATGAAATTCTCCAATCATTTCTGAAGATGAGGATTTCCTTTTAATGACAACAAGAGTACTCCTATTGGAAAAGCTCAATACAAGGAGATGTTTCCTTGAAATATAATAGGGAAGCCAGGAAGTGGCAGGATACTAGGGAGATGATTGTGTAGAGAAAGACAGGACCCTGACCCAAACACATAGACTGCCCCAATTCAACCCCTCCAAACAAAACAAGGGAAAGAAGATCCTGGTCCATCCATCAAATTTTTTATGAAATTCTCTTCTTTTTCTAGAAATAGAATAGTTTCTAAAGCAAACTTCTTTCACCCAAAGGATGAAAAATCAGTTTTAAAAGTACTGCAGATGAAATTCGCCATACAGTATGTATAATCAGTATTGAGCAAAAAAAAAAATCTGCTGATATGTTTTTTTTCCCCAAAACAAGTTTTCAATATATTTTCATTGCAAATCTATCTGGCTTGGAGTTGAAACAATATTGGGGAAACTGGTCACCCTACATATATAAGATATTAACAGAAACAATTTATCATCATAAGACAATACCAAGATGGACTCATTTGTGATGTTTATATCCTGCCTTTTATTCAAAGCTTGTTGGGGCACATATTGCTCCTTCCTCCATCCCCCCTCCCTCCCAACATTGTGATATAAGACAGAGGTGAAGAGAGAGTGACTGGTCCAAAATTATCTCTGGATAGCTTCTATGATTCAAGATGGACTAGACCAGTGATGGCGAACCTTTTTAGGTTCGCGTGCCAAAAAGGGGGGGTGCGCGCGCTAGCGCGCTCTCGCATGCCCACACCTATTCCCTCCCCCCCATGCATGCGCACAACCCCCCCATGCTTCCTCCTGTGCATGCGCACACACCCCCACCCCCGCGCAAAGGCCTTACCGGAGCCTGAGCCGGTAAAAAATGACGAAACGGGCAAACTGGAAGTGCGTTTTCCCGCACTTCCGGTTTGTCCGTTTTGTAGTTTTTTGCATTCCGGGGCTTCAGGGAGCTTCCCTGAACCCTCCGGAGTGCAAAAAACAGCTCACCGGCAAACCGGAAGTGCGTTTTTTCCGCACTTCCGGTTTGTCCGTTTTGTAGTTTTTTGCATTCCGGGGCTTCAGGGAGCTTCCCTGAACCCTCCGGAGTGCAAAAAACAGCTCACCGGCAAACCGGAGGTGCGTTTTTCCGCACTTCCGGTTTGCCGGTGGGCAACGCTCGCGTGCCGTCCGCTATGGCTCCGCGTGCCACCTGTGGCACACGTGCCATAGGTTCGCCACCACGGGACTAGACTATGGATCTTTCCAGGCCTTACCTTCTTTCCTCACCACTACACTATATTGGCTCTCATTAAGGATGGATTCCCACAGAGAAAGTACTGAGGATCATAATCCCTAAAGAGGAGGGTCATTTTCCTTTTCTTTGTTGATCGAATAGATAAGATCCAGCCAGCCAATCATTTCCAAATGTAGCCAAGTTACAACAAGCAATATCAAAAGTCCAGCTCAACCCCTCTTTTTCTTCACATATTAATTCATTTTGCCATTTTTAGAATAGAAGATACTCAAAAAGACAGGTTGAATTCCTTCCATTGTATGACAATTCTGAGTCCAATCAATCAACAGAATTAGGATTGCAAAAAATAAACGATGGAAGCTGTTAGAACCCTGTTCAAATGATTGGGTATGTTAATATATGATTAAGCCACAAATCATTGTTATGTGTATATTGCTTTAAATGCATTGTGGATGATTACTATATAAGCAAGCAAGAGAGCATGCTCAATGTGGTTGATGGTTTATGGTTGATGGTTTATGGTTGGTGGTTGTGTTTGACAGTGTGTTCCGGATTGAAGACTCTCTGTGCTGCTTTACTGATGAGTAGATTACTTTATGACTGTGTGGAATTGCTGTGAAGAGAAGAGTAACTATCTGTGATAGTATAGAATTAAGTGATAGCTGTAATCTTTGTTTGTGAGTTAAAACAAAGATAGGCAAGAAGAAGAAACTTCGCATTGACTGAATACCTGTGTATGACTTGGACTTCCTATTTAACGTTGCTACTATTTTGTACATATAAAAGATATTCTGTTTATTGACTGAATAGCATTCATATCAAACTGCAACACCATTACTACAACACATTTCGCAGTGTATGTGCTTAACAGCACAATAACTCCTTAACAGAAGAATTGCAAATATTTGAGAATGTAGACTTCTGATTCAAGAGACAAAGAGCATGGTCCAGCAAGAATACTGCTTGGAGATGTTCAGGGAAGATAGCTCCATATTGGGTTTGTTATTATTTATCTAGGTCAGGCTTTCATTCCATCAATTTAAGCAAGAACTGGAACAGATATTATTACTGCTTCTAATTTGATCAATAATTATTGAGTCTGTAACTGCTCTAGTAAATTCTTCTTAAGGCTCTTTCCTTCTCTCTCCATCCAGACCACTCACGCAATTCCTTCCTCACTAAAGCAGCTTTCAATTGATCATATGATACCACAGATATTCAATGAATATTTGGGGACAGGAATCTTGCATCTGCTGGCCAAGATGTATGAAATAATAGTTCAGAATTATTTTAGAAAAAAAAGTAACTAACCCTAACTGTACCCTAAATAGGAACCCAATCTGCAAATAGGGCTGTGCATAGCTCCAAAGAAGTAATTCCATTTGACAAAGTTTCAGTTCAAGATCCCATTCAAAGTGAATCAGAATCAGAAACACTGGAAGTTCTCAATCCAGAGGCTAACAAGACTCCTGCCTATGGGTTTTGTGTATACTTGTAGGAGAAGAGCAAGCTAGGCTGGAAGGTGGGGCTAAACATGTCAACAGTTTGAAGGTATTGCTTTGCCACAACAGACCCAAGTCCAGCTCCCTTGAATTCCATTGACCCTTATTTAGAATAGAATAGACCAGGGGTCAGCAACCCGGGGCTCTGGAGCCGCATGTGGCTCTTTCATCCCTCTGCTGCGACTCCCTGTCGCTGGTGGCGCCACAATCAATAGGGCTTTCGGTTAGGACAGGTAGAGGAAAAAGGGTGCCGTGCTAGGAGGAGACTCTATGGTGGGAGAACCGGATTTCCGGTCAGCAGAAGAAAAAGGATGCTGCACTAGGGGGAGACTCTATGATGGGGGAACCGGACTTCCGGTTGGCTCCAGAATTGAACGGGGGGCTTCAGTTTAGGACCTTTGTGGCTCTTTGAGTATTTAAGGTTGCCGACCCCTGGAATAGACCATGTTCATTTGACCACTTCATACAGTATATTTTGTTACTTCTCACCACTTTCTATAGAATAGAATAGAATAGAATAGAATAGAATAGAATAGAATAGAATAGAATAGAATAGAATAGAATAGAATAGAATAGAATAGAATAGAATAGAATAGAATAGAATAGTTGGAAGGGACTTTGGAGGTCTTCTAGTCCAAATCCCCACTTAGGCAGGAAACCCTATACCATTTCAGACAAATGTGGTCCAATCTCTTCTTAAAAACTTCCAGTGTTGGACCATTCACAACTTCTGGAGGCAAGTTGTTCCACTGATTAATTGTTCTAATTGTCTGGAAATTTCTTCTTAGTTCTAGGTTGCTTCTCTCCTTGATTTAGCACCAATTTAGTTTTGACTGCTAGTTGACTAGATTTTTGTATGGAGATAGCAATAATAAACTCTTCTGTGATTTGACTTCAATGAATGCTTCTGATTATTTGCACCTGACAATAGTGGCCCCTTTGCATTGGATCAAAATAGATGTCTGAATTAAGTAGTTTCATTTAGGCTTAGAAGCAAAGCAATTTGACTTTTCAAGCCAAGGCACTGACCTGAATTATGTGGCTACAAGGGGCCACCCCAAAAAGACACTTCAGAATACAACAAAGATGCTTTGCATAGAGTTTCAGTCTGAACCTGATTAGCATTGAATTCCGGTTCCTGTGAGGAAATAAGTATTTATCTAAACTTGAACCTACCCATGTTAATTAACACAGTCAGTTTCCTTCTTGTGCCATTGACGCCTTATGAATGAACCTACCTAGGAATTTTGACTGTAAATATGTTAGCATTGTGGAGCATATGGTTGGCATTTGTACTGAATTACAAAAGTAGTTTGGGTTCATACCAGGCTGAATCTGCATGTGTCCTGTTCTACAGAAAATGTCAATTCTCCTACTTGCTAGAAGTGAGGTGTTTGTCCTAGGATCTGAGTTAAGATCAAGGTAAACCCACGTAACACCTATACTCCGCCAGCTGCATTGGCTGCCCATTGGTCTCCGGGTACAATTCAAGGTGCTGATCATCATCTTTAAAACCCTACATGGCTTAGGACCAGGCTATCTCCGGGACCGCATTCTGCCTCATTCTTCCCTTCAACCGGTTAGGTCCCACAGAGTGGGCCTCCTCCAGGTCCTGTCAGCCAAATAGTGCCAACTGGCGGGGCCTAGGGGGAGGGCCTTCTCTGTAGGGGCCCCTGCTCTCTGGAACCAACTTCCCCCAGAGATCCGGATCATCCCCACCTTGCTGGCCTTCCGAAAAGCCATTAAGACATGGCTCTTCCTGCAGGCGGGGTGAGTGTGAGACGACTTTATATCTGATGTCTCCCCCATGTATGTATGGTGTTTATATGTTTTTTAAATTGTTTTTTAAATTGCCTTTTTTTAAATGATTTGTTTGGAGTTTCATAAAATGTTGTACGCCGCCCTGAGTCCTGAGGGAGTAGGGCGGCATAGAAAAACTACCAAATAAATAAATAAATAAGAGTAGCATTACCTAATTTGATCATCAGTCATTTCTTGAAATTTCTCACATATCACTTCCCATCTGACTATGAACAGAACTAAACTTGGAACCATCCACAACAAAGATTTGTACCATATCATTCAGCTACAGTCCTTCTGTGTGTAATGTTCATAGGTGAAAAATTCCTGTGACAAAACAATTTGTATGTCTTTAAGTATCAATTCTTCAATACAGTTGCAAATACTGATGTTCCTGAATGGATTCTCTTTAGAATATATTTATGATAAGCGTTGGTAAGATTTCAGTTTCAAGATGAGATGGAAGGAATCACTTCTAGGTTCTCGCAAAAGCAATAAATTGGTAGACAAAAAGAGACACATGCATACACCCCCTATGGTTTCTATATTTGTGTATGCGTCTGTATGTGTATGTAAAGTTGTTTCACAAAACAGCAAAGCCCTCACTTTTAAGCGCAAATAAAAGTGGTTGAGTTGCTTCATTTCACCCGTTTTACTTTAATTTTCTTCTCCAATACTTTTTTTAACTTTCTGAAGTGCCACAGGAAGATAATATTTAGATCAAGGGCATTATTAAGTATGGAGGGGGGGGGGAGGAACGAGTTCTGTAAACAGTTGTTTTCATTATCTCTACAAAGATACTTCACATTGTTTCCTAAACCTTCCACTGAAAGTATTACAACTTGAAAAAAATCAAAAATATCCCAAAATTTGTTATTTTGCCAATTTCTATGAATGATCTGGTAAGTTTAAAGCAAGGCTGAGTAGGAGGTAAGTCAAGTTTTATTGGTAGCCCTCGAAACAATGCCAAACTTTTGAACAATTAAATTGGAGAAAAGTTTTGAGGGAAAGCAAGGCCTATTTTGTTTTTGTATGCCGAATATCTGCATTTGGATATGAACACCATGTCCCTGTTTGAACATGTACTCAGAAGACTCCTTATTCTGAATAGTAATAGCACTTAGACTTATATGCCGCTTCACAGTGCTTTACAGCCCTCTCTAAGCAATTTACAGAGTCAGCATATTGCTCTCAACAATCTGGGTCCTCATTTTACTGACCTCAGAATGATGGAAAACTGAGTCAACCTTTAGCCGGTGAGGATCGAACTGCTGGCAGTGAGCTGAATTAGCCTGCAATACTGCATTCTAACCACTGCACCACCATGGCTCCTATGAATAATAAAAGGATGTCTCATCATCATCTGCCAAGCCATATTTCATGACCACATGCCGGGGGGGAGGACTTTAAAAAGTCAAGAGGGTAGTTATGTCTATGGTCACCCTCTTGACTTTTTGATACCCACCACAGAAACACATTGAGATGTAGCAATCTCAGACTATTTGCTTTCTGATGGGCCCTGCTTCACTTTAAAGTGGTCCATAGGAATGTAGCTCTTCAACTCAATCACGAACTGAGAGAAGACCAATATGCCTCAAACAGTAGGAGTTCAGTGACCTCAGGAAGTCATCTAGCTAAGCAAGTGGCCCTTCTGTTCTGCTGGATGAAACAGAGGCACAGTTTAACTTTGCAGGCCACTCCCACAGAGGCCGCTTCACTTGGATATCTGGTAGATCATCTGTAACTGTATGCGAGAATGACCTTGGGATACAAGGGAACAGCCACAGTCAGGAAAAAAGCCAGGTAAGAGGCAGATGAACCATAATAGTAATGTAGGCATGGCAAATATCTCAGAAACAGCCTCAGTTTCCTGGGCTGTAAAGCTAATGGGGGACAAAGGTACTTTTAGATTTGCAAGATTCTGTTAATGAAACTTGTAAGTAAAGTAAAGCAGAATTAGTTCATCCAGCCATACATCCTGTCTGGCATTGGTGACATGGCTGACAGCAACACATCATTTTAAAGTTCTGCATAGTCCTCATAATTAACATTCAGTTTGGATTCTGGTGTGGGGGGGAAGAGATTCTATAGGCTTAGAATTTCCCCTTCCACTGTAAATTATTTTGTTGCATCACTAAGTGGATATGTGTCTTACATAAAATTAACATTTATCTGCACTGAAAGTTATCAAAATAAGATTGATTTAATCAAAATGGCCCCAGCATGTCATTATGTCATTCCTTGTCACACATTTTGTAAAAGCCGTTGAGCAAATGCACCAAATGAGCCGAAAAGTGCAAACTCGTCCATTTCAAAATGATGTAACCCATCGTTAAAAAGGCAAAACGCTGTTGCTCCCAAGACCTTCCATGACATGTTTGTCATCCAGGCAAATTTTAAATGGTGAATTGCTCAGTTGCTAATAACCCAAAATGATGTTAACGTTAATGTGCTATAACTTAATAGCTCTCAGAAAGGTCCTTATGCTTGGCGGAGAATATTTTAACTGAAGTCAAGAGGCTAGAGTAAATTCAGATAGGTATCTTAGTAATCCCAAGTGGCTTATGGCACAATTTAAAGATGAGTCTTACTCGAAAGCTTTTAGAGCTGTGTAGATGTTTGAAAGGAGATGCTTCCCTTTGGTGACAATTTGAGAGTTTTCTTTAGGAGCTGTTTCATGAGGCAATGCAGATTCCCTGCTTTGCTTCACTTGCCTTTCCATGTAATGTAGGCTCATCTTTTGCAGCTAAAACAACGAAGAGTCCTGGAATACCTTATAGCAGGGGTCTCCAAACTTGGCAACTTTAAGACTTGTGGACTTCAACACCCAGAATTCTCCAGCCAGCGTAGTTCGCTGGAGAATTCTGGGAGTTGAAGTCCACAAGTCTTAAAGCTGCCAAGTTTGAAGACCTCTGCCTTATAGTTTATGCCAGTGATGGCGAACCTATTTGGCACCGAGTGCCCAAACCGGAACGTGCGTGCATGTGCACGCTCCGGGGCGCCGGAAACCTGAAGACCAGCTGGCCAGTGCGCATGCCTGTTTTTTGGGCGTTTTTGGCCATTTTCAAGCAGTTTTCCGGCATGCCGGAAACCAAAAGAGCAGCTGGTGACATGCCATAGGTTTGCCATCACAGGTTTATGCCATATCCAATTGTTGCGATCGCATTGATCGTATTGGATTTTTCTCCCTCAAGAATGTATTTTATTGTGTGTTTGTTTGTTCTCCAGGCAACCAGAATAAAGGGCAAGTTTAACTGAACAGAGATTATTGGTAAATGCTTTAGCTGCGTTGAGTTGCATTATAGCTTTTGTTCTTAATATACAGACATGCATTGGTGTCCCTCATAATTGCGCTTGGCATGTTATAGTTACTACTGTTCATTCGACTGTCTGATGCTGTTGGGCATCATTTTGTGCAAAGCAAATCAGCTAATGACATTTTTCTAAAAAACAGCCCCAGTAATTTATGATGGTTGGTCAGGCCAAGAAATGCTTGATTTTCCTTACAGAAGCTATTTAAAGGAATGTCCAGCTCAAGTTTCCTTAAAGGAAGGAAAGGAAACCAGGGCAGAAGACGACAAGGGGCTTTGAAAGTGCCAACTAATGGTTAGAATATAACAAAAGTGTAAACGGCACATTTAAAAATCAGCCCTTGTTTCTGAATTTTGTTGACTTTATACTAGAGAGAGAGAAATTCCTTGCCTATTTTCTCATTGAAATTGAAGGGTTGTTTGTTTGTTGTATTTTATTTCACAGGACAAGATATTTCCCTTGTGTCTGGGTGAGTATAGTAGTGGCTTTTTGGACTTCATTATTAGGTGATCGTGAAGCACTTGTACAGTAAATGTCCTGTCTTTTATTCTATAGTCAGTGTATGCATCGGTAGCCCACAGCTTCTTTGGCTCAGTTATAGGCTAAAAAAATAATTATTTCTGTCCCCTTCCCTTCCCCAAAAAAATAATAATGGAAGGTTGAGGCAGCCAGGGAATCTTTAGGATGACGGGAAGACAGGCAACAGAAAATGCCATCAGCAGTGGTAGCACGCTCTTTGTCACCTGCCTCAATAAATGGAGTTCAAATACACATCAAATGGAGTGCTTGACATGTATCTTATGACATTCTTTTGAGGAGAACAGAAGCCTCTTTGGCAGAAGAAAAGTCTGAAAAATTAGATGGTGGATATTGCCATGGCATTATATTCCCTGATGGTGTGAATATGGAACACGGGATCAGAAGGTTTTAAGTTCCAAAGACTGCAAGGATCAAACTGAAAGAACACATTTAGGTAATTGCTCCTTTCCTGTCTCCACCCTCTTCTTTGCTTCCCCCTCCTCTGCCAAGAAGTGTTTTTTTTTTTAATTCTTTCCTGTGGGAGATAAAACACTACTTTGTGTCCCCATCTCACATGCCACACAATCCTCATTAGCCATTTGCAATATACAAGTCATCTTGCTACAGACGTCCCACTTATCATCTTAATAAATAATTTGTTAGTTTGCCATGTCATAAATGAATTCATGCAACACCGCAAGGAAAACAAATAATCACTATGACAGTGCCCACAAAACATGGAATTTCGGTCTGATTTTTTTTTTCTGCACTAATCTGAGCCTGAAATTTAAATTGAGTGCTTGATCAGATTCCCTTTGTATATTTAACCTAAGAATGATTTTCCATTTCCCTTTAAATCAGTACCCAGGCAAGTTTCATAAAGAGGACTGATTTATATCTTGCTTGTGGTACAGTAATTTATACAATTGCTCTGCTAGGAGAGTTACAAACCAGAAGGCCGGTGAATGTTTTGTTCATAGCATTTTGATCCTTCAGCAGATTGGCTCATATTTCTAATTACTCTTTCTCAAACAAATTGCTGTTTGGCAATGCACTGATTGGTTGACAAGGTTGGATGACATGGAATTGTTTATCTGTGCAAAATAGAAACTTGACACATTTTCATGTAAATGAAAAAGAACAAATTTGCCTCAGAAGAACAAAAATGTCTGCTTTACAAATGTAATAGCTGGACTGGGGACCCAGTGGGAAGCAGATTGTATTATTCTGTTCTTTCTTGACTTCAGAGTCTAGCCCAACCTGTAAAGATACCTTAGGGTTGTTCACAGTGCTTTGCAATAAAGGTAGATGATTTAGCTCAGCATGCATATAGTGTTTCCTTTAAGCATTTCACCTATGTTGTTTAATAAGGTAATCCTTAATATTTTTATTCAGAAGGAAGCTTTTCTTGAATCCATAGTGCTGACTCGCAGCACACATGGGCAGAATTACGACTACTGGTTTCAAATTTCTCTAATCTTGAGAACTGCTAAAATTTTACCTCACTAACCTGGAAATTAAAACAGACCATCCCATCTTTATTAAAGTTGTAAGGACTACACAGATCATATGAGGTCATGGACTGGGCACATAAAGAGTAGAAATTCAGACTTTGGACTTATTATCTCATAAAGATAATTGGGAATATTTTTAAGCCACACTTTGTTTACATTTAAAGGGCATGGAAGAACTTTAGGGGCTTATCCTGACCAGTGGATGGCTGTTGGCACAGCTGATATGAGTGGGTTTATTTTACGTCAACTTGGCATTAAAAACTGAGCAAGATGTCTGGAACTGAGATATATTAGCTTATCTGAACTGAGCTGGAATCTGAATTAGGGATGCTCTTAAATATGCATCACATGTCTTGTCTAGAATAAAAGGAATAGAAAAGGCACAGGAGTAAAATAATTTCTTTGCAAGGACATGTACTTAAAAGAAAAAAAACTCTATCCAAACCATTTTAAAGATTTCAGCAGAAGCATGTGATAAAGTAGTATCTTACAGGAGTAGATCCTAGCTTTCTACTTGCAGATTCCTTGCCAGTTGAAAGCTGACACATCACAGATAATGAAGATGATAGCCAGTTTGGTCTTGTCATTAAGGCATAGAAACCAGGAGACTGTGAATTCTAGTCCTGCCCTAGGCATTAAAACCAACTGGATGACTTTGGGCCAGTCTCCCTCTCCCTCTCCCTCTCCCTCTCTCCCTCCCTCCCTCCCGCTCCCTCCTTCCCCCCTCCCTCCCCCTCCCTCCCTCCCTCCCTCCCTCTCTCTCTCCCTCCCTCCCTCTCCCCCCCTCTCTCTCAGCCCATCTCACCTCACAGGGTTGTTGTGGGGAAGATAGTAGGAAGGCGTACCAGATATGTTCACCATCTTGCGTTATTTATAAAAAAATAATATAAATAAATAAATAAATAAATAAATAAATAAATAAATAAATAAATAAATAAATAAATAAATAAATAAATAAATAAATAAATAAATAAATAAATAAATAAATAAATAAATAAATATGAAGTAAACTGAGGCTTATACATAGAGCTTTTCACACGTAGCTTTAATGCAGAATTCTGTCCTGTAAATCACACAGTGGCTGCTGACCTGCCAAACCAAGTTTCTTCCCAAAGGAATCTTTGGAGCTTGGAAGCTTATGATCAATCCCCATGTCGTGATTTCTTGATGCTAGGCCCACTCATTTAACCTGTCAATCGACTTTATTCTAGAGTTATTGGTCAATTTAGAAAAGGAAAAAAAAGGAGAAATTATGAGACGGGAAATAACAATTGGAACTATTTATAAAACTGATGTGGGGAAAGTGCAATGCATTTTACAAAGAGTAAAACAAAACTTAACAAAACTTTATTCAGAGAAATAAAATCACATTGACGGGACACCATCTATTATAACCAGAATGAATCTGGGTGGCTTGGAAATCTGACTAGATGGGAAATTATTAGCTCTAATTGGGCATCTTTGTATTAAGGGCAATGTAACAAAGCATGCCTTACTTCAGGGGTCGGGAACCTTTTTGACTAAGAGAGCCATGAAAGCAAAAAATTTGGAAATTTATTTCAGTGAGAGCCATATATGGCGGCGGTTGCGGCGCGGAGAGAAATAAAAGAAATCACTGCCTTAAACTCCACCAGCTTTAAGCACAGAAGCACCCGGGTTCGAGGGCATAGAAACAGACCCCCCAAATCAGAAAAGAACAAGGGTGACGGAGGGAGAGAGAAGGGGAAAAACCCCAAGTCGCTGGCCGCAGGGCAAGAGAGGAGAGGGGGAAAGCCCCAGGAAAGAGGACTTGGCAGCGCGTCCCTCTCTTCCTGCCCCTCCTTCCTCGCTTCCCTTCCTCTCCCTCTCCTTCTTTCTCTCCCTCCCCAGCGCCTCGCGCACGCCTCCCCTCCGCCCGTCCCTCAGTTAACAAGGCCCCTCTCCCCCTATTGCTCTCGCACGCTCTCTCCTTTCTCCCACCTCAACCCCCCCCAAGATACACACACACACACACACACTCGCCAAAAAAAGGGGGGGAGAGAGAAAGGAAAAAAGGAGGGAAAGGGGGGGAAATATAGCGAACGAGCCCTGGCGCTAATTCCCGCCCGGCGCAGGCTAATAGGCTCCCTCAAAGGTGGTGGGAGCGCAAGGGGGCGCCGAGCCGGGCAGAGGCGCTCATCACTGGCTGCCCAACTTGGATGATGACCATGACTACGATGGCTGACGGGCTGGAAGCGCAAGACTCGTCTAAATCTGCCTTCATGGAGTTCGGGCAGCAGCCGCCGCCACCGCCGCCGGCGCCTCAGCAGCCTCCCCAACCGCCGCCGCCGCCGCCGCCGCCTCCAGTGGCACAGGCGCCCGGCGGCTCCTCACACTCAGCGCAGCAGCAGCAGCAGCAGCAGCAGCAGACCTCGCAGGCGGCGGCCATGGCGGGCGCCCACTACCCGCTCCATTGCCTGCACTCGGCGGCGCCGGCCTCGCATTCGCACCCGCACCACCAACATCTGCACCCGCACCACCACCACCACCACCACGCCACCACTGGCGGCGGTTGCGGCGCGGAGCTTCTCCCGCCGCCATTTGGGTTATTTTTCCCTCTGTGCATGCGCGCGCATGCACAGAGGGAAAAATAACCCAAATGATTGTGTTCAGCCGGGACGGGAAAGCGGTGATTGTGTTCAGCCGGGACGAGAAAGCGGGCAGGAGAAGCTCCGCGCCGCAACCGCCGCCAGTTCCATCGGCTATACGCCGAAGGACTGGCCCGGGCGAACCGGGAGGATTTCACCCCTGCTGCGAGCCATATGCAATCATCAAAAGAGCCACATCTGGCTCGCGAGCCATAGGTTCCCGACCCCTGCCTTACTTCAATAACTTCTTCTTCCTTACTCAAATGGGGTATTCTCAGTTACCCCTCAAGAACAGCTATCAGGAGACCATTAAATCTTGCCAAAGCTAGGACCCCTCTGAGAATTGGACACAATTAAACAGAAGGAAAAATGGTTTAAATGGTTTAAATATCTTGCTGACTTGGAAAAGGTGCAGGAACTGTCTAGGAACCTATCTTTAGGTAGGGCAGAGATACTACACCCAAAGAAATAGAAGATTCAGTCTCCTCAGCCACTGTCTGGCTCTACCATTATTTTATACGTGGTTGTGGTTGGTGGTTGTCAATATTCTATAATAGTGAATCTCTATTTATAGAGATTTTCATCAGTAGCCTGGTTTGGGCTTCAGTACAAAACATATCAAAAAATGTTTGGCCTCTGAATATGAGTTTATTTTTAAAGCACCATCTTAATAGAATAGAATAGAATAGAATTCTTTATTGGCCAAGTGTGATTGGACACACAAGGAATTTGTCTTTGGTGCATATGCTCTCAGTGTACATAAAAGAAAAGATACATTTGTCAAGAATGGTTGTCATAGGGTTCAAGTAAGCAATCAGGAAACAATCAATATGAAATAATCGTAAGGATACAAGCAACAAGTTACAGTCATACAGTCATAAGTGGGAGGAGATGGGTGATAGGAATGATGAGAAAAACTAATAGTAATAGTAATGCAGCCTAGTGAATAGTTTTACAGTGGTGAGGGAATTATTTGTTTAGCAGAGTGATGGCGTTCGGGAAAAAACTGTTCTTGTGTCTAGTTGTCTTGGTGTGCAGTGCTCTATAGCGACGTTTTGAGGGTAGGAGTTGAAACAATTTATGTCCAGGATGCGAGGGGTCAGTAAATATTTTCACGGCCCTCTTTTTGACTCGTGCAGTATACAGGTCCTCAATGGAAGGCAGGTTGGCAGTAATTGTTTTTTCTGCAGTTCTGATTATCCTCTGAAGTCTGTGTCTGTCTTGTAATACCAAACCGGATCATATACTTACAGTGTCCTTAACTGGTAGGCTGCAAATGAGGAGACTCAGAGAGCTCGGTAAACGTTTCAGATTAATTCCCAGCATATCTTACTCTTTATCACAGCCAGTGACCCATCTCACATTATCTGTATGGACCTGCTAAGTTCAACACTTTTCAAACAACACCTAGTATTTGTGACAAATCAAAATAAACAGCAAGCTTTACCCATGAGAAAAGAAGGGAGGCAGTAAATGTGTAACACAGGAGGCACCATTAAGGAAATTTGGGTGATGGGGGGGGCAGGATTAGGGAAGCATGATGGTGTGTGTGTGTGTGTGTGTGTGTGTGTGTGTGTGTGTGTGTGTGTGTGTGTAAGAGTCTGTGTGTGTCCATTGTGTAATCTTCTGGAATATGGATAGGGCTTTAGATTGTGAGATAATAAATCATACAAGCAATCTTTGGAAGTATTGCCTGTAATGATAGCTGTACATGTGAGTTGATAGAAAATATTTTATACCTGTAAAAAGACTAGGGAACTACAAAACAAAACAGTTGCAAAACCAGGGGTCCATTCCTATCCAGGCTTCATAATATTACACCAGTGTGTGAAAATCCCTCCTGAGAAAATACTACAATAAAAAGTACATGCTTTGAAATACATCCTGAGAAAATACTACAATAAAAGAAGTTTAGATGGTTTTAATTGGTAATTATTTTGGAAGAGAGAATATTATGCCTGCAAAATAAGGGGGGGATCATAATCTAGTCAAAGTTAAGTGTTCCCACTGTAATCAGGAGCATAAAGTTGCTAAATTTGGGTTGCACTCTACATTTATGCAGGTGCAAGGAAAGGGCATATAATAGTCAGAAAGATCAAAACACTGTCATCTTCTCCCATGCATACATATATCTCCATTAAAGATAATTCTCCTTCACATATCTTTTTTCATTTAGGAAATGATTAAATAATAACTACTTAAACTGCATTTCTGATGATTGTTTGAAAAGTACCAAACTTCATAGCTTGTCAAAATAAGCCAAGTTTGAAGCAAGAACACAGTCTACTATTGTGTTCTTATATAACACACTCCCACTTAATTGGATGTGCAAGAAAACTTTAGTTTCCCCATCAATGATTAATGTCCAACATCTGCCAAGAAACACCAGATTCAGCCTGAAATCCTCTATTCCTTATTCAAGATACAAAACAAAGGGCAACTCAATGTCTATGAAACAAAACACACTCCATGCAGCACATTTAGGAATAATTTGTAGACTTTAAAATCTTTTGGGATTATTAGCTCTTGTATTCCAATTATGGTTAACTGTAATGAATCGTAGTATCAATTTATTGATATATGCTCGTCTATAAATATATATCTTGTGTGCTTTCTTTGTTTTTCGCTTTTCCTAATTTTCTTTTATAAGTTTGTATATTCTTTTTTCTTTGGTTTTTATTTAGTTAATTAAAAATACTGTTAAATACTATTTGTTATTTGTTAGCAACGATAAAAAGGTGACTATCAAAATTCAACTGAGAGTAAACCCTAATATTTATAGTGAATGTGCCTCATTGCTCTAGCTCAGCAGTGTCAAACTCAAGGCCCACAGGCTGGATCCAGCCTGTGGGGTATTTAGATCTGGCCCGCGGGGCCACCCTGGAAACAGCAAAGGACTGGCCCACGTGTCTCAGCCAGCGAAAACAGAGCTCCTGAGCTCTGTTTTTGGCTGCGACGGCCTCCTGCAGCCCTCTGCCAGCGAAAACGAAGCTCGGGAGAGCCTTAGGAGGCCTCCTTTTTTGCTGGCAGAGGGCCTACCCTGGTCACGCCCACCCTAGCCACGCCCACTCATCTACCTGAGGTAAAACACAACTCTGATGTGGCCCTTAATGAAATCGAGTTTGACACCCGTGCTCTAGCTAGAAATAAAAATGCCTCCATTTTCAAGAGAAGGGAGAAAGCCACTTAGCTCCATGAAACATATTTAGAGCAGAGACTACAAAAGACTGGTCTAGAATAGCAATCAAATCTGGAGTCACAGGTTGATAATACTGTCTTACATGCTACCTTCTCTAGCTTATAGTATCTCAAAAGCCAAATTGTATATTTAGCAATAGCAATAGCATTTAGACTTATATACCATTTCATAATGCTTTACAGCCCTATCTAAGCTAAGGTGACCAGACGTCCCGATTTTGGCGGGACAGACCCGCTTTTTAATCATTTGTCCCGCGTCCCGCCCGCCCTCTTAAAAAGTCCCGATTTTTTAAAACAATGCCCGACTAGGGCATTCTTTCAAAAAATCGGCCTGCAGGCACTCGAGGACGGCCAGGTTGGGCCCAGCCGCAGGGGCAGCAGCAGCAGAGGCAGGCCCTCTCAAAATTGGGACATCTGGTCACCTTAGCAGTAGTCCGGATCCGGAAGCCGTGCCTGGAGAAAGAGGTCCTGGGGTTGCTGCAGCCCCGACAGAGATAGCGTGGCCAGCTGGTGCATCCGGGGCGGAGCCGTACGATTCCCTCCTTCCTTCCCTCGCTCGCTCATTCTACTTCCGGCCGCGCCGGGCTTGACCCGAGTTTGAGGTCTTGCAAAGGCGGCGGAGCGAACCCCGACTCCGGGAAGCGGCTGGGCGCGAAGCGAAAATAAAAGAGAAGCGGGGAGGCGAGGAAGGGAAAGCGGGCAGGGCTTCCACAGCCCTGGGAGGCGGGGTCGGGCTGGCTGGGTGGGTGGGAAGGATGGGCGAATCGGCAGGCCGGCATCCAACCGGTGCAGCCGGGAGACTTCTAGCCACCCTCTCCGGCCGCTGCAAAAAAAAAATGCACCGGCGGCTTTGCATGCATCGCTTCCCAGCCACCCCCCTCTTTGCAGAAACGGGGCTCGGGGGCGATGCCTGCTCCTGCAAAACGTTTGCACAACCGCCTTGCGAAGTCGGCCGGGCTTTGCAAAGGCGCCGGGTGTGTGTGGGGACACCATTGACGGGGGGCAGGGCCGCCTGGACGCCGCTGTCTTTTGCCCTCTGCGCATGCGCAGCGTTCTGCGCATGCGTAGAGGGCAAAACTCAAATTGTGTCCCGCTTAAAAAAAAAATATCTGGTCACTTTAATCTAAGCAGTTTACAGAGTCAGCATTTTGCCCTCAACAATCTGGGTTCCCATTTTACCAACCTTGGAAGGATGGAAGGGGGAATGACAATGTTACATCTACAGCCATATTAAATTGCTGTATATGAGAAGGTAATTACAAGTTTACAATTCACATATAGTCCTTGAGTTACAACCACAATTGGGACTAAAGACTCCATTGCTAAGCAAATTAAGCAAATTAAGCAAATCCATTTCCTCATTGACTTTGCTTGTTGGAAACTGGCTGGCAAGATCACAAATGAAGATCATATGACCCCAGGATACTGCAGCCATCATAAATACACGACAATTGCCAAGCATCTGAACTTTGATTACATGACCCTGGTCATAAGTGCAAGCAGAGGTGGGTTCCTGCCAGAGCTACCCAGTGCGCAGCTCCGGTAGGGAGCAGCCGATTGTGCAATTTGCGCGCGACCGCTCCGGAGCCCTCTCTGCCGGTCCACCACGCATGTCGCCATTTTTCCCTGTGAATTTTTGGCCGATTTTGCTTCTGTGCCTGCGCGGAAGCAAAATGGCACCGAAATCTCGCAAGGGGACGCATGCGAGAGAGATGTTGGCGAGATTTGGCTTCTGCACTTGCGTGGAAGCAAAATCGCACCAAAATCTCACCCGCGCGCGCATCCCCTCACGAGATTTCAGGGCGATTGTGCTTCCACACATGCGCAGAAGCAAAAACATGCAGGGGGGGCGCGTGCGTAGCGAGCGCGCACATACCCGAAGTGTGGAGATGCGCGTGCAGCGCACCAGCACCGGTAAGGGAGCAACCCGCCGCTGAGTGCAAGGACTGGTCATAAGTCACTTTTATCTCTGTTCAAATGTCTATAAATAGAGGACTACCCTGAAGAAATCAAATTCTTAGGTAAACAACTGTTTACTTCAAGCTTCCATAGCTCACTGCTATCTTTGTTCAAATTTAAAATATTTATATGATTTGAAGAGAAATAAGTGTATTTTTTATAATTCCCAACAACCATGTAACTTCAGCAGTTCAGACATTTTGCCGGGGACACAACACACACACACACACACACACACACACACACACACACACACACACACACACACTTACCTTATTTACAAGAGGTCTGATGTGTGTAAGAGTTTCTCTCTATGATTGTGCAACACTCTCTTCATGATCTGCGGCCTTTCTGACATCGCTCACTTCAGTTAAAACCCAAAGGATTTCTGTAGGATTTATCATGCCACCCATGCAGTTTTTTCAGATCAGGAAGCAGTAATAGCCAGGGAGGCTGCAAAATAATGGAGAGAACAGGAAAACAACAGCTGCAGCTACATCTTTTGCCATTGAAGAGCACAAGTATTCATTTTTTTAAAAAATGGAATATAGATAATTTTGGATTCAAACACAAAAACCTGCTTTGGAGCATGTCAGGAAAGATACAGCTGTTTTAAAGAGCTGCAGGCAAGCAGCTCTGTGCCAAAATATGTTATGACACAAACTTTTTTCTATGCAGGCCACAGCAGGAAGATGATAGATGGAGTTTATTTTGTGACCTCTCAATGTCTATTGGCCGTTGCTTCCCCATAGATGCCCTTCACTGCAGATGCTATGCAAGCTTCCTCACAAATTCTGAAGCACATTTTTGCTTTTGAGTTCAAAATGTTACATAGCCTTCTCCTGGATGAAATTAGAGTAGGATTTCATAACATTCCCTATATTAACCAGAAGCTTCCGAGGCTTTCAAAATTGACCCTCGCGCAATAATTATATTACATAACATATGAAACAGGTTCTAACTAAAATCACTCTGAATTTAAATTCATTTTTCATTGATTATGTGGTATCAAACCAAAGATCCATTTAACAGATCCACAGAAACCTGATTTAAAAAAAATGCATCAGAGAAATCCACTAAGAATACCTGAATGCTGCAATCTTCCTCCCACAGTTCGGTGTGAAATTAAGCCTTCTGATTCAGTTTAGGTAGTGATAATCTAGATCAGTGGTTCCCAAAGTGGGCGGTACCACCCCCCAGGGGGCGGTGGGAATCCTTAGGGGGGCGGTGAGAGGCAAGAGGGGCGACAGGGGGGCGGTGAGAGGGGCCAGGGGGGCAGTAGGTGGTTCGCTGGTCCTGTCCCTTCCCTCTTTTTTCCTTCCTACTTCCCTTCCCTTCCTTCCCTCTTTTTCCTTCCTCCGTTCCTTCCCTTTCCTTTCCTTCCTTCCTTCTGTCTCTTTCCCTTCCTTCCCTCCTTCCCTTTCCTTCCCCCTCCTTTTCCTTCCTACTTTCCTTCCTTCCCTTTCCTTCCCCTTTTTCCTTCCTACTTCCCTTCCCTTCCTTCCTCCCTCTCCTTTTCACCTTTAATTTCCCTCCCTCTCTTTCCTTCCTACTTTCTTTCCTCCCTCCCTCCCTCCCTCCCTTCCTCCTTCCATTTCCTTCCCTCTCCTTCTTTCCTTTTCTTTCTTTCCTTTTCTTTCTTTTCCTTCCTTCCCTCCCTCCCTCTATTTTTCTCTCCCAAACAACCCCAAGTTAAATCCTCCCCTTGGCCATTGTGCATGCATGTGTGTCTCATCTTCTAAAAATCATAACTCCCCACCCCACCCCAAACACCCATAACCACCCCCTTCCCCAACCCACTGAAGATCCCAGGTGCCCAGCCTCCTGCGCCCCCCCGGCAACCTCTCTGCATGCCCGTCTCACGATGTGGCCTTCGGCCTCGCCTCCTCTGCCCACCTAACACACTGCTCTCGCTCGTCCCTGCGATACCATCTTCCCCTGCCCCTGGATGGATAGCAATTTAGGCAAGCACAACACACCACCAGGTGAGGAGGGGGCTTTCCAGCTGTGCCTGCTGGGTACAGGAGTCCCCCCTCCACCTGGCCTCGGTCCTCCGAACTGCTCTGTGCCAAGGAAGGCAATTCGGAGGGTGCCAGCACTTCCCATGGGGGAGGGGGTATATTTCCAGGAAGCCCCTTGAATGTGCCAGTGTGGGGGGGAGGGGGAGAAGACCCTCCCCCATGTGCATCTGTCCCACCCACCCCCTCCGTTGACCACTTTTGCAGTTTTCTTTCCTTCCAGGCTCTGTTTGGTCATCCAGTTGAGCCAGCCTCGGCGAGGAACCAAAATGGCTTGTGTGTTTGTTTGTTTTTGCAACCAAATACAAACCAGGTTTGGGGGAACCGGTTTCAAAACCTCCCAGTTTTCCAAACCTGGAAGTTTTCGGCCACGCACGCACGCACGCACACACTCACACACACAGTGGCTCAATGTGGGATAGATTTCCCACCCACCTCCAGCCCCTCTCTTCAAACATGCCCCTCTTCCTCACAGACAGAAGCACGTTTTAAAATGCCGTAGGCAGAGCCCAGAGGAGCCAATGTAGTCCCACGGGGTATGTGATATATATATATATATATTTATATATATATATATATATAGAGAGAGAGAGAGAGAGAGAGAGAGAGAGAGAGAGAGAGAGAGAGAGAGAGAGAGAGAGAGAGAGAGAGAGAGAGAGAGAGAGAGAGAGAGAGAGAGAGAGAGAGAGAGAAAATAAGGAAAGAAAAAGGAAGGAAGGAAGAAAGAAAAGAAAGAAAGAAAGAAAGAAAGAAAGAAAGAAAGAAAGAAAGAAAGAAAGAAAGAAAGAAAGAAAGAAAGAAAGAAAGAAAGAAAGAAAGAAAGAAAGAAAGAAAGAAAGATGGTAGGTAGGAAGGAAGACAGAAAGAAAGAAAAAGAAAGAAGGGGAAGGGAGGAAAGAAAGAAAGAAAGAAAGAAAGAAAGAAAGAAAAGAAAGAAAGAAAGAAAGAAAGAAAGAAAGAAAGAAAGAAAGAAAGAAAGAAAGAAAGAAAGAAAGAAAGAAAGAAAGAAAGAAAAAGAAAGAATTATGACCACAATTGAGCCTAACATTTTGGTTGCTAAGCAAGAGCGTTGTTAAGTGAGTTTCACCACATTGTACAAGTTGGCCACGCCCACCCGGTCACCTGACCACTAAGCCACGCCCACCTGAGGGGTGGGGTGGGGGCGGTGAGGATGAGTTTGTAGCACCAAGGGGGCGGTGGACTGAAAAAGTTTGGGAACCACTGATCTAGATGATCCCTAGATGGCATCAGCGGCATACAAGAAATCCTTCTTTGCTGCCATCTAGTGGCCATCTCAGATTTTTGCAGCCTAGCTATGGTAGCCCCAACTGTGCCTCATGAACTATTCGTCATCATTACTATTTTTTTATGGTTGACTGTACAGGAAAAGAAACAAGCTGCCCTTTTCTCTTAGTGTTTTCTGTATCTAGAATTTCTTCTGTAGGACCAAGATAACTTTCCCATCATGGAGGTTCAATATAGTGTTGTTTTTAAAGAATGTTCATATGCCCATTAAAATGTTATCAAAATTCTTCTTTACTCAACGGATAAAGTTGTCAAGTTTAATTTTACTCTGTTTCTCCTTTTCTCTCTCTTGACTCCCGTACAGTCAAATTTTAGAATTAACCTTAAAGTGTTTTGGGTGTTGTTTTTATTGTTGAATCTATAAGAAAAGCCACACGAAGATTTGTGGACATTTCTCCTAAGCTATACATATAATGCATTGTTCTCATTCTATACAATCACAGTTAAACACAACCAATTTGGCAAGCTATTTTCACCAATAGCATAGTTATTTTTCTGCAGATTATTCATATTTTCATCTTTATTTTTGGTTCAGAAAACCACAGTGAAAGATAAGGACTTTCTGTTTTACATACTGACAGAGGAACTCTAAATTAAATACCAATTAAAGTGTCAACTACCTTTCTGCATATCCCTACAATATATTCAGTGATTTTTAACGGAAAGAAGGAAAATACCCGTCATCAACCTGAACACCTTCTCTTAGAGCTCAGCATGACTGTTTCTTATATTTCATTTGCTTCTTTAGTACATTTATATCCTGATTCTATCCCACCATATTCAAAGCACAATGTCAATGAATTGAGCCAGTGGTGAAATCTACGTACCTTGCCTACCTGTTCAGAAGTGCACGCTCCCTGCGCACATGCACGCTTTGCTCACGTGCACTATTTTACCTGCGCTCTGCTCACGCGTGTGCTTTTTCACCCTCTGTGCATGCGCAGAATGCTTTGTGCATGCGCAGAAGGTTAAAAAAATGGTGACATCCGGGCGGGTGGGCGGAGCCTTGCGCTACCACTGCTACCAGTTCTCCGAACCACGTGCCGCCGCCCCTGCCACTACCGGTACGCCCGTACCAGGCCAAACCAGTAGCATTTCACCCCTGCATTGAGCGAATATACAGGTAATCCTCAATTTACAACAGTTCATTTAGTGACCATTCAAAGTTACAACGGCACTGAAAATAGTGACTTATGACTATTTTTCAAACTTACGACCATTGCAGCATCCCCATGGTCATGTGATCAAAATTCAGATGCATGGCAAGTGACTCATATCTATAATGGTTGCAGTGTCCCGGAATCATTTTGTGACCCTCTGACAAGCAAAATCAATGGGGAAGCCAGATTCACTTAACAACCCTCTGACTAATTTAACAACTGCAGTGATTCGCTTATCAACTGTGGCAGGAAAAGTCGTAAAATGGGGCAAAACTCATTTAACAAATTTTTCACTTAGCAACATAAATTTTGGACTCAGTTGTGGTCGTAAATCGAAGACTACCTGTACCAGATCATCAACATAGCATGGCATATAAGTAGTGACCAATTCCAAACTGCTTTGTTTAAAAAAAAGTGTTTTATCATATTCCCTTGGTTAGCATGATTTATTTTGAAATGGTTTGTCGGTTTCATAAGCATCAGTTTAATTTTCTACGGCTTCATAGTTTTTATCAGAAAATCTCCAGCTCCTGTTAGTTCAGAAGAGGAGGGTGGTTATGTTTGTTTGTATTTTGAATGGCTGTAAAGAACTTTAATATGTAGAATCAAGCCAACCATTCAACTTCTGGTGGAAATTAGAACGAGTCCTCACCATTAACAATGCAGTTCTACTGACCTTTGTTTTAATAACTTCTGAGAGTGGATTACCTGTATAATGTCATAGCACTGCCTCCCTAACCTGTGTGCTCTTAACATATATGGATTTCAACCCAAAAGAAACCCATTGGAACACCAAAGTGGAAAATTCGACTTGAAAATAAAATTTAAAAAAACTACGAGAGGATGTCAGCAATTTAAAGTACTTGAAAGAAGGAAAACCAAAGAACAAAAAGCTGAAAAATAGTTTACACAAAAAATACAACCTGGAGGAAAAAACAATAACGGAAATCATGGAAGAAATAAAACAACGTGTAATAGCAATAGCAAAGAAAATTGAAAGATACGAAGGACGAATAAAACAATATCGTGAAAATGTCCAGTTCAGAAGAAACCAACACCTCTTCTACTGATTCCTTAATGAAAATCGAGTCCAAACTAATGTTCAAGAAAGAAAAGGAAGGTTTAATACTCGCTGCTCAAGAACAAGTACTACAAACTAATGCCATGAAAGCGAAGATACAAAAATCCACTGACAATCCAAACTGCCGACTTTGCAACGACAAAGTTGAAACTGTTTCACACTTAATATGTGAGTGCAGCAAAATTGCGCAAAACTGATTACAAAGCTAGATATGATCGAGTTGCTAAATTAGCTCACTGGTCATTATGTAAAAAAATATGACATACCTGTATCTGAAAAGTCATGGGAGCACAAAGTGGAAAAAGTTACTGAAAATGAGATGGTGAACTTCTTGTGGGACTTTCGAATACAGATCGTCATTTGGAACACAATATGCCAGATATCACGGTTGTCGAGGGCCGATGCATATAGTTTATTGATATCTCTGCACCAGGAGATGCCAGAGTCGAAGAAAAAGAACTGGAAAAAATTACAAAATATCGCAACCTGGCCATTGAAACTACACGGCTATGGATGAAACATGTAACAGTGATACCCATTGTCATCGGTACCATGTCCAAGAATTTCACAAAACACATCAAGAAATTGCAGCTTCCTGCAATAACGCAGCAAAACTGCAAAAAACTGTGCTACTCGGAACATCATATATTTTAAGAAGATACTTGGTTGATACCTAGGACGCTGGCAGCAACCCGTATCAACCATTAGCACCAGTCAGTGATATTTGTGACACTTTTTTAAATGTTCAGTTGACTGAGTTTCATGTTTAATGAATAAAAGAGATAATAATAAATAATAATAATACAAAGCTGGAGGAGGTTTGAAGAATCTGAAGAAAATAGCAATAGGGAATAAAGGAATGTGATAAGAATTGGTGTCTGTTTGTTTAGATTATGGGTTGGCCTGAGCTTGGCTTTTCTGTCCTGAATTCTACTGAGGTCTATCTTTGTATAATTGTAGTATTATACAAAATGTGAGTGTGGATGTAAATTTCTACATGGAAGAGCTGTCAAGGAGTTTGCAAGTAATTATTATATTTTCATCTCCCCTCACACACACACACACACACACACACTTTTCCCAATGTCTTCTACTCTGTCACGATGTGAATATTGTCAGTTGTATGTCTATGCAGGGTGATGCACCCCTATCTAATATTATGGTATATTCCAATACAAGCAGAACACGTGATATGATGTGTACGCATGTCTACATTCCTAATCCACCATTAATCTTCTTCTGCCTTAGCTCTTGACCTGAACGATCGTGTTTCTTAGCAAAGATGTAATTATTCAGGATTTATTGTTTTTGTACTGAAATAAATATTTTCTATTAGACTTTTAATCTCGGTTTTATTTCTAACTATCTGAATTCCAAGTAAAGATCCAAACGCCGCCTCTATGAGATTTTATTCTCATCCTAACATACTCCCTTTCACCTTAATCCACCTGTGTGTTCCTCTTAAATCAGTACTCTTATTCCAATTTACTAGGTACCCCACTAAGCTACAGAAAAGTATGGAGGGAAGCCAAGACAGGGTTTTTTTTTTTTCATTTTCTTCCTCCTGATAAGCAAAGCATTGATTGATTTTCTGCAGAATGAGGTGAAAGGAGGTGGCATAAGAAACAGGTTTTCCCTAAGAATATGAGAACGTGCAAGAAGATGTTAAAGAACCCCTTAGGGAGGCTGGGGCTCCATTACATGACATTCCCAGGCAGGTGTGCTCTTATATGTAGCGTGTTCCCTTACGTGTGGGCCAACAGAGAGACAGAACACTAACAATTACTTTTTGTTTAACTAGCACCAAAAATTTAGTGAACTCTTCAGTTCCTTGAATCAACTGTTCATTTGTTGGGAAGACGTTTTGTTTTGTTTTCCGTTTTCTCGCTTGGAATGTCCCTTTGGACTAAACATTCCTTTTTAAAGCTAAAAATTGTTTCCTTCCTTTTCTTCTTTCTGTCATATATTGCAATCAGCAGATATCAGAAGCAACGTTATACAGAATGCCAATCCTGCTGAGGAGAAATGAGAAATCGGGATGTTGATCCAGGGAAAGCACCAACACAGTCAAGCAATTGTGGTCTGAGGGCATGTAAGCTGAACAAGGGAGATGCAGAGTATATAGTATGAATTGGGTGAGTGCACAGCAAAGCCAGAATTAAAAATATACTGCTTGAAAGATTGATTGACTGTATATCTAGAAAAGAAAAGGATAGCTCCCAAGATCCAGTGGTAGGATTCATCCAGTTCGCACCACTTTGGGAGAACCGGTTGTTAACTTTCTGAGCAGTTTGGTGAACTGGTTGCTGGAAGAAACCATTAGGGCAGAGAACCGGTTGTTAAATTATTTAAATCCCACCACTGCCAAGATGGCACTGATAGAGAAGCACTCCCAGTGACAACTTTTCTTGAGTTCAGAGAAAATGGATGAAAATCATATTAGAACACCTCTGAGAGCGAGCAGCTTGAGAGACAAGTTAATATTTCTGAATTGGATGCCTACTATGAGGTACAGAAATGTGACACAAGCCTAACCATAATCTGGGAATTAGTGGAGACTGACTCATCATCCCACAAGGAGAACAAGAGTCATGATAGCTAGCTAAAGATGGACTTCTCTTCAGAGAATATCTCCTGGTGGGCAGAGGAAGAAATAGGGCACAGTTTGTAGCATTTATTCAGTTTCACCTGAGCCTGCTAAGCCTGGCTCATGGCCACCCAAGTTGACATGTGGGAGTGAATAAAACCAGACACCCATCCAAAACTTCTACTAAGGATATGGAAAAGATGTTAAAGGCCTATGTGAAATCCTGTGAGTTGGGGAATTGCCATGACAAGACTAAAGCTACCGTATTTTTCGGACTATAAGACGCACCGGTGTATAGGAAGAGGTAAGTAAAGAGGTAAGTAAGAAAAAAAAGTTTTTGTCCTCCCTGGGAGCACTCTGCAAGCCTTCCCAAACCCTCTGCGTGCCCCGTTTTTTGGAAAAATGGGCCCTTTTTTTGCAAAAACAGGGGTGTTTTTGCCTTCCCCCAGCCCCCAGGAGCACTGTGCAGTCCTTCCAAACCCTCTGCACACCCCGTTTTTTTGCAAAAATGGACCCGTTTTTCACCCTTTTTCCAAAAAAAGGGGCATGCAGAGGGTTTGGGAAGCCTGCAGAGTGCTCCTGAGGGTTGGGGGAAGGCAAAAATGCTCCCGTTTTTGCGAAAATGCCCCATTTTTTGCCCATTTTTTCGCAAAAACAGGAGTGTTTTTGCCTTCCCCCAGCCCCCAGGAACACTCTGCAAGCCTCCCAAACCCTCTGCGCATCCCATTTTTCGCAAAAATGGGCTGCAGGGGCAGGGCTTCGGGAGGCCAAAAATGGCTGTATTCGGTGTATAAGACGCACCGACATTTCCACCCTCTTTTAGGGGAGAAAATGGTGCATCTTATACTCCAAAAAATATGGTACTTTACATCCATTGCCAATAACAAAGATTCCCTTCCAGAGAGTGGTGACAGATATTTTGGGGCCAATCCATCCAGAGACAAGCAGCATGTCTCAGCATGAGTACATTATGACTTTGAGCCACATAGATGCCAAGTCCATGAATCAGTCTTTAATGGATCTATCTGCTAGAACCACCTCACCAATTGAGGTTTCTACAGATGCTGGCATGAATTTGTCAAGGATAATAACGAACTTGTGGGAATTAGTGGAGACTGACTCATCATCCCACAAGAACAAGTGTCATGATAGATAGTCCTGGGGGTTGAACATCTAGTTTTAGTACATCATCATCATCATCAATTAAATGGCCTAGAAGAAAAGATGAATTAAATTTTGGAAACCATGATTTGCAAGTATGTTAAAGAACAAGTACTGTCCCAGTTAGAGTTTACATTCCAGGCAGGGGTAGGTTTCACTTACTTTTCTATCGGTTCGGGAATGGGAGCATGTGCACGTGACGCTTCTGCTCATGCGCAGAACTTTCTGCACATGCACAGAACGTCGGTGATGATGTCCGGGGAGGTGGGCGGAGCCTCCCACCACTGCTACCTGTTCGCCCAAAGCAGGGCGAACCGGTAGAAACCCACCACTGATTCCAGGTAGTTAGCATACCCAAAACTTGATTTTTTTACTTTTAAATTAGTTCAGCAGCATCAGTGGAAAGTAAGAAAACTTCCAACCCAAATAGATACTCTGATTTTTTCAATAAAATTACTCTTTAAGACAGGGATGTAAAACTTGATTTCATTGAGGGCCACATCAGGGTTGCGTTTGACCTCGGGGGGCTGGTGTGGGCATAGCCAGCTTGACATCACTTGTCGAGGCTCCGTTTTCAGCCATGACGGCCTCCTGCAGCCCTCTGCCAGTGAAAATGGAGATCAGGTAGGCCTGGCCAGGCTCCATTTTCGGCCAGGACGGCCTCCTGCAGCCCTCTGCAGGCCTCCCCGAGCTCCATTTTTGCTGACAAAGGCACCGTGGGACGGTCCTTCGCTGTTTCCAGGGTGGCCCCGTGGGCCAGTTCTAAGCACTCCAGATCCGGCCCATGGGCCTTGATTTTGACATTTGATTTTGATTTTAGGTATGCTTGCCACCTTGAGATTTATAAAAATAATAAAAGCACTAAATAAATACATAAATAAATACATAAATAAATAAATAAGACAAGCACACTATGAAATACTTTGTTATATCTGTTTATTATATTGACAACCCGTCTATTATCTTAGCACTTAGGGCAGCTTACATGGAAATTTTCTTTCACTTTTTTCCCACACCAACCCTTTGAGATAAGGGGAGAGGAAATTGAGCCAGTGAGCTTCAAATTGGTTCATTTTACCATCTTGTGGATCACCTTTATTTTATTTCTTTTCTTTTCCTCCAATTGGGGAAAGTTGTTATATGAGTCCACTTCTAGAATGCTGCTCATCTATAACTTCGGTAGCAGAAGTGCAGGATTTTTTTGGGGGGGGGGGTTAGGATATTTCCATGTAGAAAATTTGATTTGCTTCAAATCATGATTTGGCAAATGAAAAATCAGCCAGATTCTTCTCAGATGAACTTGCAAATTTAAGCCATTTATTTCCCCTATTCACAATAATTTGGAGGTCAAGAAAAGGCTGTAGTTTTTTTCTATTTGGCAAAAATGTATTAAATTTCAGACATCCCTTTTGCTTAAGAACACCAAGCCTGCAAAATTAAGATAATGTTCATTTTACACCTGTGTGCATATGTACACCTACATATACTAAACACTTCTAAAATATTGTGGATTTTTTTTCCCATTTTTGTGTGTGTCTGCCTATCTTGGCTCATATATTTCTGAGCAAACTTGATTAAAGTTTGCTGAGACTTTTTCTGAAGAGACCAACTCTGCAAAGTTCCAAGTGAATTGTTCACATTCATCCTTTAGATAATTTTTTTTTTACATTTGTCTCTAGATGAGTTTTCTTATGCATATGACATTCAACCTACAATGACCTCCGTTAAGAAACCTGCACAATTTCAGAAGAGTAAGTGAAAGAGATGGGGAATTATGATGGATGAAAATCAGTTTAATTTTCTTGTTTGTTTTCTCCAATATTGGCAGCAAAGTCACAGGAAGTGCAGTAGTCAGTGATGGATGTGGGACAAACAGTTGAAATGAAGCATTTGTGTAAATTCCTCATTTGCACACCTGGCAGATCATATGCATTTTTCAAGAACTTAGGTACAGTAGATGTGTTTTAAAGGCTCTTCTCCTTTAAGGATGGTTCTAAATAGATAAGTTCTATTTTTATACAATCGGCTCTCTCTCTCTCACCCTCCTTCCCTCCCTCCCTCCCTCTCTCTGTCTCTTTCTCTCTCCCTCCCTCTCCCCCCTTCTCTCTGTCTCTGTCTTTCTCTCTCTCTCACTCACTCCCTCTCTATTTCTTTCTCTCTCTCCTTCCCTCCCTCCCCCCATCTCTCTCCTTAATAGGATTTGGTGTTTCTGTACCTGCAATGTAGAAAAAGGAAACAAAAGCATTGAGGACAATTGGAAGATGTGTAGTTGTGCTTCTAGAATTAACACAGAGTTGAGTTAAATAACTTCTCCTGCATATTCTTTCTTTCCCCAACATTATGTCCCCCACCAGCCTTCCTCCTTGTTCTCTCCTTCACATATATTTCTATGGATCATATGCAGTTCCATGTATGAAGCAGAATAGGGATTGGACAAGATGATTTCCAATATCTCTTCCTCCTCTTATGTTCTACAGTCCCATCTTCTAACAAAAAGCCTTGGCTGAAATCTCCCACCCAGGGAAACTCTCACAATACTTCCAGAAAACCAAGTCTCCAAAGTAAATGTAAGCAAAATCTCCTTCAAGTAGAGTTTGATTTCTGAAGATTACATAGTGATTACTACTAGTCTTGCTTTTCAAGGACACAGGAGTATCTTTGGAGTCCAGGACATCTTTTATCTAACTCAACCTTCTCCAACCTGGCACCCACACAAATGTCATGGGACTACAGCTCCCAAAATTCACAGCTGGGGTGACCAATGATGTTGCTCTGCAAGGCTAGCCAGTGGCTTAATTTTCCACGTTCTATTTTTTGCCCAAGGACTGTGCTGTTACTACTTGAAGACACACAGGGGGGGGGGGGGGGGAACCCAAAGCAAAACAAAAAGACAACCCAAATATATTGTTATTGATCCAGCACACTCAGCAGTCTGCAATCTCCTCCAGGATAAAGAAGTCCATCCAAAGAAATGCAATTTCCAGTTACCAAAGATCTCTTGTCTTAACTAGACATGTCTCCTCTCCTCTTAATTGAATTGGTTCGATTGCCATTTAGATGATGCAAAGGGAGGACCTAACATTTCTTTCTTCCCAGCATATGGGGAAGGAGGGAGAGAGCCAGAAATTGATCTGGGGTCTGTGTTCCACATTGGGGGCAGGGGAATTTGCAGCTATTGAATCCGAGGAATAGGTAAGATGAGAAATGGAAGATACATGAGCGTCACAATGCACTTCCAATTGCCTTCTTCCCTTCCATATTGCAGGGAACTAACACATGCACCTTAATAGAAATGTTTTTATGGAAGCCGACACTTGCAATGAAAGCATTACAGGTAATCCTTGACTTACAACCGTTCACTTAGTGACGTTTGAAGTTACAACGGCACTGAAAATAGTGACTTGTGACCATTTTTCACACTTATGACCATTGCAGCATCCCCATGGTCATGTGATTTACATTCAGATGCCTGACAACTGATTCACATTTATGACGGTTGCAGTGTTCAGGAGTCATTTTGCGACCTTCTGACAAGCAAAGTCAATAGGGAACCCAGATTCACTTAACAACCGGGTTAACTTATTTAACAACTGCAATGATTCGCTTAACAAATGTGGCAAGAAAATGGGACAAATTTTTCACTTCACATAAATTTTGGGCTCAAGTGGTCATAAATAGAGGAGTAGAGGACTACCTTAAGTCTTGTCAGAACTACATTCTATGGAGTTCAATCAAGTTGTTTGATTTGGGAGCTCTCTACCTTTTGACAGATAAGACTTGATGCCAAATGAATGACACAACTTAGAACTCATCTAAGCAGCAAAGGGGCTGTCTTCCTCACTGAGCCAAGATTTATTTATTACTTATTTAGTTCTCTATTCCCAAGGCACCACAAACTAGAGCAGCCATCCTGATCTTATTCCCGCAATTCATTCCCACAATTCTCCTAACCAGGTTGAGTAAAGATTTAGTGGTTCTCTTTATACAATCTATCTAAACTTGGTTAGCACTACACTAAACTATTTTTATGCTTGTATGTATGTTTTGCAGGTGAGCATAGGAGAAGAGCCACATTAGTCTATGTTGGCCAAAAAAAAAATCTGAACGAATGTGTTAAGACCTTTTCAGATTAATAATTTTTTTTAAAAAAAGAAATCAACTTTTGGGAGCAATTTACGGCCTTTAGTAAGATTTCCTAGTCAAGAAAGGCGCGATCAGATTCAGTTTTGCGTTTTGCCAGGTTTTGCGGGAGGTGCGTGTGATCCCAGCCGTTGGGTTACTTGATTATTCAAAGTGCACGAATTAATTCAGGGCGCGAATTAAGCCTACTGCGGATACTCAAGAATTAGTTCTGCCGCTCGCCCACCTCCCCCGTGAAGGACCAATAAAAAGGTATCCGCAAGAGAGGCGATCTGATCCCCCGCCTCCCCTTAAAGCAGCAGAGCCAGGCCTTCAAGCGTCCAGGTGGTGCGTTTGTTGTCGCCCCCGTCTGCGAGGTGTGGCGGCTCCCGGCCTGGCAGGTCCGAGAGCCGCCAAGGGACCCGGGGGGGAGGGCGGGGGGTGGGGAGAGTCTCTCGAAGAGCCGATCCCAAGGCGAGATAAGGAGCCGCCGAGTCACCGGCGCTGTCTAGACTTTGGACCTCACACCAGTCAAACCGGAGCTGTTTGGATTAGGCCGGAGATCAACCAACCTGAGCGAGCCCCTCCCCCAGTTGCTCCGGCGTCTGCGGACTCGGAATAGAGAGGGCGATCACGCCGGGTCTGGAAATGCCGGCTTCTGCACCCACCGTCCACCCCCGCCAGTCAGTCAGTCAGTCTCTCTCTCTCTCTCACACACACACACACACACACACACACCACACACACGCCAGGCACCTCTACTGCGAACCGCTTAGAGTAGAGCGCGGAGAGAGCGCGGCTTCTTCCGTTCAGACGAGACGGGGGTGCCTGGAAAGAAAGGGCTGGGAAAGAGAAGGCGGAGGAGAAGCTCTCTTGAGAGAGGGGGGGAGACGTTTATAAGTATATAAGTATAAGATACTTATATATCTCTCTCACACACACACATATAGGTTGAAAACGTTTCGGGACAAACAAACCCGCAATTTGTGACTGGATTAGTAAAGCGGAGCAAGTTAAGGGAGTTAAGAGCGGGCAAACTCAGATTGTTGGGGGGCAATATAAATATACATTGCTTACTGGTGTAAACCGCTTAGAGAGTGCTTGCACTGTGAGGCGGTATATAAATCTCACAAATAAAAAAACTCAAACAGGTCGCAAGCCCTCTTACGCTAAGGGAAAGGGTAGCTTTAAAATGAAGCTTTTTCAACTATGCCCCCCCCCGTTTTGAAACCACAGAGCCAATGCTGTTTCTGATATAATTCTAATAAAGATGCTGAGGAAATGAGCCAATTTGAACAGTCCCTCTGAAGAGAAGACAACTGTTTAAACTTTTATCCACGGCGATAGTAAAGACGCGCGCTGCTTGAATTCCTTCGGGTTGTTTGCACGTCCTTTTAAGATAAACTAGGCCGAAAAATAAACCTCACTTCAACCAAAAAGGGGAAAGAATTAAAGATCAAATCTAAGCTGAAGTCCACGGTGAACCTCGTGATTTCAAGAACACACAATTACTAAGCCGCCATTTGTTTTTACTGGATTAACGATTGGCTGAGTTTCTACAATATGAGAAAACGTCATTTCTAAGCTACGACGACTGGATTCACACAACACCGAGGAGAAACAGCGTGAACCCGACCACACTAGGCCTAAGTTTTCTTTTCCCTCGGTGGGCGTCAGATTGTCACCTTACACCCCAGGCTAAAACTAAACCCGAAGACGTACGGCAGAAATGTTCCTATTCGGATTGACACTCCGGATGCGAGGTGATAGCCGGGGACGATGGGAATTGAAGTCCTGGATCTTGGCGGATAACGGCCTATATATGAATCCAGCAGAGCGCCTTTTGGGAATCTTCCTTAGGGAGCAGACTCAGCGGAAACCCGGCTATTTTTGGAAGGACTTTTTACGCGTTTAACGCCGGGGTCACCGCGGGCCAGCGCTCGGACCCCGATGGCGGGGGCCGGAAGACTTCCTACCGATCCCGCCCGATCCCCTCCCCGACTCCCTCGTCCTTCTCACCCGCCTCCCTAGTTTCCCCCGCCGCTGGTGAAGCGAGAGATCTTTCTTCGTCCCGCGCCTGCGACGCTGCTGAGGCTCGGGACGGCGTTTGTGGCGCCTGGACTCCTTTCAGTCGCTCAGCTCTGTTATCAAGATAACGACGCGAAGGAAAACAAGCCGCGCCGAGCGGATCTCCTCTCCCAGCGCCTCACACTTATGCCTCGGCCTCCAGCCTCGCCTCCAGCCCCTCCCTCCCGAGCAATTGGTCTGGTCTCTTGGAAAGACACTCTCTCTCTCTCTCTCTCTCTCTCTCTCTCTCTCTCTCTCTCTCAATCCAATTTTTATTTTGATCGGGCGGGGGGATGATAAATCCCCCCTTCCCCGCCCGAAAGCAAGGCGAGAAGGCGAGGCTGTGGATCGATTGCGCTTCCTTGAGTTGGACGAGACCAGTTCGGCTGGCAGTGGCTTTTCTTCAAGCCTTCATGTCTGAAAAATAGTTTTTTCTTGTTTATGTAAAACAGATACAGCTTGTTAGGCATTGGTCCCAAACATCAATGGATTACGGGTTTAAACGCCCCCCCCCTTTTTTTTTTGCTTTTGATCCTTTTTTGAAAAAGGATCGAGGAAAATCTGCGTAGAACCTACCGAGGCTTCGGGAGCTGCCCCGATGCATTTGGCTAAATATCCGGCCAAAATGTTGTCATATTGATTTTAATGGAACTGCAGACCGGTGAAAACCCCACTCCTTGAAATGAAAACTCTTCACTTAGAATTGGTCTCTGAAGTTTCTCGGAAAGAAAAAAAAATATGTTGATTAAAATAAAACTGCATGCTGAGTGAGGAGTCCAATATCTTGCAGACATCCAAGCTATAGAAACTCTCCATCTATAGAGTACTTGGCGTTCGTGAGAATCCCCTGCTCTTCTAAATTAAACTTGGATTATTTATCCAATTTATGCCGAGATCGAGACACATTAAGAACAGCAAAGCAAACACGAGTTCAACTACAATTAAAGCGGGCTGAAGTTAGAACCGAAAAACAGGTCCTTCAAATCGAGATAAAAAGAAAGCCCGTTGCAATAACGATCAAAATGGTGGGCTCAGCAGGAGACCTGTCTCCAAACTCTGCTCCTTGCTTCAGGAACTTATTGGCTTGTGTAGTCTCAGCCTACTTGGTTCATCTAACCCGGACTTCTCCATCCTTGCCCTTCCCCACATCCCAGCTCACCATGATTGGAACTAGCAAGATAATAATGGGGAACAAGTCATCCAACATGCAAAAGCATCCTGATTTGGGACAGATTGGGCTAACCCCAACCATGTTCCTCAAGAAATAGACATGCTGCTGGGAGGAAGGGAGGGAGGGGAGGAAGGAAGGAAGGAGAGAGAGAGAGAGAGGAGGAGAGGAAGAAGAAGGAAGGAGAAGGTTGAAGAAGGAAGGAGAAGGAAGAAGAAGAAAGAAGATTTTTAAATAGGGAAATCAGGTGTTCTATTCAATTAGAAATCTCTTTAGTTCCCCCCCAACCCTAAACCAAAAATATTCTGGATTGCAGTGGCAAATCCTCAAGTTTCTAATCCTGCTGCTTTATTTTAAGGAGAAATACATCTTCAAAGAAACCACAATTCTACATGGATAGAATGCAGCACTGCAGGCTAATTCTGCTGACTGCCGGCTGCCTACAATTTGGCAGTTCGAATCTCACCAGTCTCAAGGTTTACTCACTCTTCCATCTTTCCGAGGTGGGTAAAATGAGGATCCAGATTGTTGGGGGCAATATGCTGACTCTGTAAACTCACTATGAAGCGGTATATAAGTCTAAGTGCTATTGCTATTGTCTCCCTGGGACTGGTTTGCTATTCCTTACTCTGCTTAAGATGGTCTTAAATAAATGTATACTATGAATCTTGTTGCTATTTTTTCAAGATGCTATTTTTTTTCAGGCAAAGCTAAGAGCTTGACCTGATTCAGGGGACACCACGTCTGAAGGAGCTTCCTTAGAGTTAATTACCAAGCATGACTAATACTCTAAGCACACTTCTTTGGGAGCAAATGCTGTGGCACACAATGAAACATTGTCCAGAACAGAGAGGGATTAGTAGCTTTGGTTTCTACTCTCTTTACATCTCTACACTGAATTTAAGTACTTTCTGGGGGGCTTACTTCTTCCACATAGGTGAACACAGCACTGCAGCTTTAGATAATCAATATCAGCACTGAAACCATGTTTTTAGATGACATTGATCTTTGGTGGTTGAAATGCTTGAAATGAAATTTTTTCTAGGAAAGGATATGAGGCTTCACTACAGGGAAATAGCAGCTGATGAATCCAATACACAACTCACCTGAAACTGAAATAAATATAGTTTCCGTCCAACAACACACGGTCAAGAAGTCCAGCTTTAGAAGATAATTTTAAAACCAAAGCCAATTTTTTTGGGGGGGGGCTCCCTTCACTTTTAATTTCTGCCTTTTTCCTTGAATTTTTCACACGGCCATCTTTGTATTATCTCATGACCATCTGTGTATTCAGAATAATCTTCATTATTCATTCAGAATAATCTTCATTATTTCATGCCATTGTTGTTCTAAAATTACTTTTCTACAACAAATTCCCTAGAATTCAGTGGAATTCTTTTGGAATAAAGAAAACCCACTCTATTTAGCTAAAAAAGCAATAAGGGATCAAAGCCCCTCACCAAAAAGAAAGCCATACAAATACATTGGGAAGGTCCCTTGCTTTTTATTCTCTCCCTAGCATTTCAGGACAAAATAATGATAATAAATAAAATAAGAATGTTTTCAGACTGAATTCAAGCTAATGCAGTTTTGGTAGCTATGATTTGGAAGCCCCTGGCTTGCTGTTGCTTTCTCCTAGATGAGTTTTCATTTTCTCACCTATCCTATAAGCTAGGGGATTCCAAATGATATTTCATTGAATTATTAAGCAGGCCTAAACCCTGTATCAGGTATGTACATAAAAGTATCCAGGAATTAGTCTGAAGTGTTCCCAGATGACACAACTTCTGATCTTCCAACTAAATTTCCCAATAAGATAAGCTAATGCTCCTTCTCTGGAAAATAGAATAATATTCCTTTATCAACTCCTCAACATTTAGCAACTACCTAAACACACACAAAAAGGGAAAGCAATCCCTCCAATAAATCAACAAAAGAAGAACAGACAGAAAAGGAGACCCTTCCTGGCCACCAGACCAAAATGTGCTTCACCTTACAGAGCAGAAATCTAGCACCAAACCTCAGAGGTTGATTGTGTGTCTAAATAAAAAGCATTAGCTAGCACCATACCTATTCAAGATCAATCCTGGAGCATACGCCCCCACACCCAAAACAAAGGAAACCTCTTGAAAACCCAAGTTTTTACTGCTTCTTTTTTAAAGGAAGCCACTCTGTTGGGCCAGGGAGGAATGGGAGAATCAAAAGGCCATGAAATATTTATTGCAACAGAACCCAACACTGAAGCAAAAGCCCAGGGGCACAATGACATTAATGCTGCAACCTAGCTTGGAGCTACTTGCTGCAAAACTGAGACACTCAAAGAACCTGGAGTTCTGGAAGGTCACAGCAGGCAGACAAAGGTCCCCTGTGTCAGATAGATTCTCTGGGAACATGGTTGGTTGGTTGGGATGCTCATGAGATAATAGTTTGCTTGGTGCTTTACCTGCAAGAAAATCTTTCTTGTAGTCCCCTTGTTTCAGAGCTATGCTAGAAGGATGCTTGAGGCATTTTTTCTTTGAAAGAACTCCCTGCACATCTCATACTCAGATGTCTGCCAGGAAAATGTTGAAGGTTCACACAAGACGCTTTACCTGGTCTTTGGATTTAAGTCACTGAGCTGCATAATATCTTGAATCGTAAACTAATCAATTGGCCTCAGATATCTACACACTAAGTGTACAGAAAAGCCTTAACCATGATTAAAGCCAGCTAAGTTTTCCAAGCTCCATTTGACCTGGGTAAGCACCTTTTCTAAATGCAATGAGTCACATCACTTTTATTCCTTGCACACCTAGAGGGCATATCTCCTCCCTTGCGGGTGAAATCTACAGTCAATAATATCCAAGACAAAAAGGTCAACCGCAGCTCCAGAAATTGGTGGAGCTGGAAGACTTAAGGACAAATAATCTCAGGAGAAATGATCAAATTGGACAGGTTACAACCTTGAGATGTTAGAACAAGGTTGTTGGTTCAATGCCAGAGAAAATAGTTAAAACAACTAAAAACAACTAAGGTGAATTATGCATTATAGTGGATAGCCCTGTTTGATTTCTAAGGGAAAACCATCATTGCTCCCATCTTAAAAAAAACACAGATAATTAAAATCTGGGTGTTTTCTATTTAAAAGGTTATGATCATGCCACAAGCTTAACCAGTTACTCAATTATCCCAAGTTTTTGGCATTACATTCTGGGATAGTAGCATATGTATGGATGGATGGATGGTTGGATGGATGGATGGATGGACGGATATATCTGTGTTTGGGGTTTACCTGTGTGAATCCAGACATATGTACACAACTCTTCTCCCCTCCAGACAAACAGAAGTGTTATGCATGGAGCAATTGTTAAGTTTGTTTTTGATTAAGAAATATTGTGTTAGATCTCCGAGGCATCCCTTCTTCAAGCCAAGATGTCTAGGCAGTAAAGTTATCACCATTTATACTCCAATGTTTACATCCGTTTATCAATTCTCCCTTTACAACCCCTCTCTCTCTTAGATCTGCTCAAGCCCCTCCGATCCAAACCGGCCGCCCCGCCAATGAAACGCTGCATAGCCAATCGTTCAAGTAGATCTCTGGAGAAGGTACAAGATCCTCTCAAAAGGACCATTTGCTCTGCTCTGCCTGCGATGCTGAGAACAGGCCTCCGTTGAAGGGCTAACTTGAGAGGACCAAATCCTTAGTTTCCAGCCCAGCTCAGCTTTTCCCCACTTTAATGCCATTTGCCAGGTTTTACTCAGGAGGAGAGACAGAAAGCGAAGCCGAACGCGCGATTCTTGCGCCTCTGCCTAAAAAGAAGTTCTATACGGTTCAATGAGACTCGCAGGAAAGCGGGCCGTATGATGCGCTAAATAGAATTGCAGCCTTCAAAAGCTCGGGGTCCGGAGCTACGCTGTCAATCAAGCTGGCAGGTAAAGAAGCAAAGAAAGAAACCTCTGCTTATCTGAGCCGGTATGTATAGAATATTAATACAAAATATTTGCATAGCCCCGTTGCAATAATCTATCTGAAAACTCTAATTGGCCATCGAGAAACTATCTATCCGAGCTATCGGCAATAAAATGAGCGTGGTTTTTGTTTTGTTTTTTACAAAGAAAAGAATCGTCTTGTGAACACAAACCACATGCGATTTCCAGTCGATGGAAAGGATAAGACAGAGAGACTGGTCTGACCAACGACTTCATCGTCAGTGGCTTTTTCCCCCCTTTAATCCTCCTTAGAGCAAAATTTGATATACGGTACCTACATCTCGCTGTCTTCAACCAGCTGTGCTGAGCTGGTAAGACGGAAACACCCTTAGAGTCTCAATGGAATAAGAGCCATATTCTTCAATAGGATTTGCTTCAGCCTAGGGCAAACACCGGACTGCATTTCTCACCGCGCAAAGTTGCAGGTCAGAAGCGGAGTTCAACCACTCTCCCCCAAGCAGAACATCATGTACACCATGTGCCACCGAGTTGAACACAAGCACCAATTTCTCCCTTGTTTTTTTCAAAACCGCTTTTTAAATGCGAAGGCTTTTATTCCCCGGCGTTTTGCTCCTTATACCCCCAACTTTCCCCGTGTGAAAATGCGCTCTGAACACCCCACGGGTGGCGAGACCGTTTCCACTTAACGCTGGTGAGATAAATGCTAGCACATAACCCCCCCCCCCCCCCAGCAATATTACTGACCAGCAATATTCCGAACACAGTTCGGAAATGCCATTTTCGACACTCCGGCGAGCTAAGCCAGCCCTTTTGAGACGCTCTCCAAAAGTCATCTCAGGCCGAGGAAATTGCAGCTGAGATACCTGCAAGGCAAAAAAAAAAAAAAACCACCCTGCAAAAGATACCTGCAAAAAACAAACAAATAATTTTCGCTCACGAAGGCGCGCCACCCACCACGAGAGTCCAAAGCTCTTCGGTTGCAGCCGGGCAAAGTTTGGGAATCTCCGAGATAAAAGGGAGGTGGGAGCGCCGGCGCTTCTGAAGACGCTTTCAACTCGGTAGTAGGGTTCACACGATTCGTCTCTAACCGAACCCAGTTGAAAACCCGGCGGTCGCAATTCTCATAACAGGCTAACCTGGCACGTGTGAGAACCCAACTCCCAATTTAGTTCGGTTCAGTGACTTGTGCTAACCCCTAAAACGCATTAATTCAAAATAAAAGTATTGTGTCGCAAAATAGGGGTTAGGTGAAATATATCATCTTGCTGTTATATATACACCGGTATATACTTTTTTTAAAAAAATTAAAGGTCTATCGGTTCTTCCTATATATTTTTTCAAATTTCCTTTTGTTGCTCATTACTATCAAAACTGGTTTCCCGTCGTGTTACTTTTCAGATATGTCCCATTGGTCTCAGCCCACTTGTCCGCTGAGATCGTCAACCACGCACGTCTGAAAAGCACCAGCTAGGGAAATATTGCTGTAAAAAAAACCAAAAACCCTTCTGTTCCGAGCGTTAGAGCAAAAGACAAGCAAGTATCCTTACTCCCAGGCCAATCTCAGCAGGGTAGGTAGATACAACCTGTTTAGCCGCGTCCTCACAACGCGTTTCCCCTGGTTGCCGAAATAAGCCCACTTTCTGCCTTCGCTCAACACAGGGAACAACAAAAGGAAACGGTACCGATTCCAACAAAACCCGAAACAGCAAACAGACCCTCTCCTGCCACACACGCGGCTTTAACTACTTCGGGAGTCTCGGCCAACCCAAATGCCGAAATCGCTTACTCTCAGGGAGAAGCCGGTGTCCCAGATTCACCTTCGCTTTTTGCAGGATGGGAAAATGGGCAGGATTTTCAATCAAGTGGAAGTGTGGGTGTGTGTGGGGGGGGAGAGACGATTTACACCTATGGTTGTGAACTAAACCAAAAAATCAGGGTAATCTCAGGTGCCCCCCACTCGGGAGTAAATCCCCTGGAGCCCCGCAAGATTCACCCAGGCTGCAATTTCTATCCAGAAGCAAATCTAGGATTGACGGACGCCCAGGACGCGCGTGCACGATTGCAACCTAAACCACGATTTTAACGGGGGGTCGGACGCGAAGGGCCGCTGTGTGTGTGCGCGCGCACACACACACACACACACACACGCCAGAAACTCAGCCCGCCAGCTTTCAAGATGCGCAGAGCTCCGGTTATTCTGCCCCCACCCCACCCCACCCCACCCCGCTTATCGCCTTCCGAGTTTTCACCACTGAGCTCAGCCTTTGTCCCACAACCCCCCCCCCCCCCCAAACTAAAGAAGAAGAAAAAAGGAAGCCGAAAGAAAAACAATAAATAAGGATCTTCGGAGTCCTCTCCAAGCCAGAATCCCCCTGCAGCATTTTCAATTCTGTCGACAACAGACAGTGACAAATAACAGTCATTGTTTAGCCGCTGAACAAAAGCCACCACCCACCACCCCCACACACCCTTCCCAGGGGAGGCAGAGGGAGAGAGGCAGGCAGACAGACAGAAAGACCACGTAAACAAAAAATAATAATGAACCGATAGTCCACGACATTTCTTAAGATGCATATATATTTTAAAAACTGTACATTTTCCTTGAGTTTGAAGGGAGGGGAGGAAGGGAGGTACATTCTCAGGTTCACATTTTCCTTGGGGGAGAAGAAAGGGCCACTTCCCACGACCCCCCCCCCACCAAACCGGATTTATTGAGTTGTAAACAAACATGAGTTTGTCCCCTTTATGTTTTCCTTTTCAGTTTAAATCTTCCCCATGGTTTGCGCTGGGATAGTCCCCGTTTTTTGAAATTGCTGCTACGGATCTAAATTGGTACAAGGCGGCAGGAAAAAAAGCTAACCAAAATAGTTTTGATGGACTTTTCCAGGACCACAATTCTTAAAGGGAAAAGGAGAAGCTTGTTGGATTTATTTTTAATCTCTGATCCAGAAATTTATAAGCTAACTCTTGATGCACTTCATAAAATATTACACAGAGTTTCTTCCAAGCTTAGAATGTAATATTTTGTATTCAATATTTAGCAGCTAACTCCAGTGCATTCCTATATAAATATAGAATAGTAACTCTTTATAATATATAGTTATACTGTATATAAAAGAGGGTACTTTGGTAATTCTTAATTAGTTTATTGTTTCTCTATACCAAATGTGTACGGAGTGAAATACTTCCTGAAGTTATCATTCTACATATGGCGCATTTATTTCATAGAATACTTAGGAAGAGAGAACTCAAAAACAAAAAACCCAAACCATTAGGAAGTTTTAAAAGCCCCACAAACCTGACATAAACATTCAAAGACAGGGAGGGGTGACAAAATAACTCTCCCCACCCTTCATACTTCCTTTGGGTGAGATCCACCGATAGTTTCTCCTGCATAAATTATGTCTCATCTTTGTTATGTTAGCATTTTATTTTTTTGTATCAGGTCTTGTGGAGAAGGACTATCTCTCATGAATCTGACCCTTTAAAAAAATCAGCCAAACAAAACAATCAACACAATAAAAAAGTGGCAAGTCTTTGGATAATAAATAATAAATTACTTTATATATATTTTTTGCAATGCAAGAGCAAACAAACAACGAAGTTTAAGAAAGAGGGGGGTCGGGAGAGAGAGAGAGAAAGAAATAGAGACAGAGGCAAAAAAAAAAAAAAACCTGCTCTTTATTTCCAGCAAAGAAAATAGGAAGAAGGGGGGGAAAATCTTTTTTAAAAATAATAAAATGAAGAACTATACACATCTTTGGGGAAAAGGAGGGGGAATGTTATTGAACAGTCAGAAACAATACCCCAACATACTTTTTTTTAAAAAATAGCCAAAGAGAGGTATACCTTGTTGCAAGGGAAGTTTTTGACTGGATTTTAAGAAATAAAGCAAACGTTCTTTTTAAAAGAAATCACTTGGGGAGAGAGAAAAGGGAATCTCACCAAAACTTTGCCCCCAAGCAGGTGAAAAATAAAAATAAAAGGAAGGGGAAAGAAGAAAAAGCTACAGTACATGCTAGGGGAAACCCCAAAAGTTTGAATAAGTCTGAGGAAAGAAAGAGAAGAAAGAAAGAGAAGAAAGAGAAGAAAGAAAGAAAGAAAGAAAGAAAGAAAGAAAGAAAGAAAGAAAGAAAGAAAGAAAGAAAGAAAGAGAGAGAGAGAGAGAGAGAGAGAAAGAAAGAAAGAAAGAAAGAAAGAAAGAAAGAAAGAAAGAAAGAAAGAAAGAAAGAAAGAAAGAAAGAAAGAAAGAAAGAAAGAAAGAAAGAAAGAAAGAAAAAGAAAGAAAGACCCAGCTCCACAGCTTCATAATGGCTCATTCTGTTATAAGTGGGGAGGCGAGAAGCTACAGATGGTCCCTTCTTAATCTGGGAAAATGCAACCTACCAGGGCTCCTTCTGGTTTCCTTTTAAACATTAGTTTAATTTGGCAAAGGGAAGGCCAGTATAGAAAGAGCACCGTTCATGTTAGGACAGTTACTACTAATAGATTTTCTTTCTTTCTTTCTCTTTCTTTCTTTCTCTTTCTTTCTCTTTCTTTCTTTCTTCTTTCTTTCTTTCCTTTCTTTCTTTTCTTTTTCTTTCCATTTATTTATTTATTTACTTATTTATTCATTCCTCCAGGATGTGCAGTCACCGAAATATGCCATTTGGGGCAAAAATAGGAGATCCTTGTGGGTACAAATCCTCCCTGTTTCTCAAACATCTTTTTCTGGTTTTCCTTGATCCGCCTATGATTCTTTTGCGTGGATATACTGTTGTCGTCATCCTCCATCATCACCATCATCATCATCATCATCATCATCATCATCATTTGAACAACATTTTCATTTGTTCTTGGAGTATTATTAGATCCCATGATTGTCTTCACAGTGTTGCTACCTTATCATTGCAAAACAAACAAACAAACAAACAAAAAACTGAACAAGACTCCCCAGACAGTTCATAGAGTTTTCTTTGCTTTAGGTTCATGAACAAAGTTGTCTTAAATACTTTTTGTTTTTCCTTCCTTCCTTTTCTACATTTTTGTCTTGAGTCCCCAAACTTGACAGCTTTCCCGCTCTCTCCAGCAGGGGGCGAAAGGTTTCAAGGCCCACAACAGCGCAAGGAAGTTCCTCATGCCTCAATTGGACTGGCTACCATGCTGTTAGGTGTATCCGGGAGTTGAGAGGACATAGATGCTACCTCACTTCCAGTGGAATTGGAACCTGGGCCTCCTTCTGAAAAATTAACCTGCCAAACATGTTTAAAGAGAGAGAGAAAGAAAGAAAGTTTACAACGAAGAAAAGGAAAGGGGTTGGATCCAGATTTAGTTGTACTGGAGATTAATGGGACTTCAGTTATTACTAGCTTCCAAGGATGCCATGGATCTATGACAAGTGTAAGTGTTAGATCAAATCCAAGGTCTTTGTTTCTCTGGCTTTCAAAACATCATTGGTTGTGTTTCTTCAGGACAAATTCTTACTTAGTGATATCCACATTACATAAATGTTACCCAAAATAGTCTTGTAAAATGCACCCATGCTAACCTTCCCATGTGAACCTCTTCTGTTTTGTGCTCGGCTTCTTTTTACATGTGAGTTACTACATTTTTCTCCCCAACCAAAATCCCAGCGTAAGAATAGGAAAACAAGGGATCTCTGAATTAAACTTATTTATTTATGTACTTATTTACATAAATAAAACATTATTTGTTTATTTATTTGTTGCTTTCCACAAAGTTACCCTGAATTAATCATGAACTATGCCAGTAGGTTTGGGAACACATTCCAAATGGAAAATTGAGAACATAAGGTTAAAATCAGCAGTTATGACCAGAATAAAGAGAAATGGAAAGGCAACATTAAGCAATTCCCATATAGTAAAAGCCACTAAATTTGATATGTAATATTTTCCAAACAACTTTGGATTTCACCGAATATTGAGCAGTCGAGATATTAATCAGCATGTCAGTTTTAGTATTGATCTCTAATATTGCAGTGAGTGATGGAAGGAATATGACTCCAAAACAGAATTCTCCAAAGTGGTCAATATTGACACCCGCCTAAGGGTGGATGAGACTAGCCAACAGGCAGTTACTCACAGTACTGTGAAAGAGCAATGTATTCAATTATTTTCATATAAAAAAAGGTTGGGGCCCAATGAAGAATCTGAAACTTCGGGGAAAAGTTCATGAACTAAAGAGTTTGGGGACCTCTGCTCTAAAGAAAGGCCCCGTGAACTCTTACTTTGAGTCAGTTATATTGTTAAATGCAGTGAAACAGATTTATAATTAAACAGTGCCAGTTTGTATTGCACTGACAATATACTGATACCAGTAGAGGGGTGGGTGGGAAACCTGTTCAGTCCAAAGATATGGTTCCAGATGAAACAGATGGAGAACATTTCGAAGGTTTCCATATTAGAGCAATTCAGGGGACGGGGACAAAGAGGGCTGCCATTGGCAGCTAATTTGGAAGCATCAGAGAATGGCAGAAAACGCTTGGAGACTATTATTGACAGAGCCAGGAAGAGGTTTTCTGCCTAGGGGTGCACGAAGAATCTGAGTATGACCGGGAAAGGTATGGGCCTCACCCTCAGGCACAAAGTATTTCGGACCAATTCTGCAGTTTTATGGTATGTCTATTGGTCTCAGGCTGGGTCCCTTTCTTCTACAAATCTGCATGTAGCATGCTTTATACAGAGGTCTTCAAACTTGGCAACTTTAAGACTTGTGGACTTCAACTCCCAGAATTCTCCAGCCAGCTATGCTGGCTGGAGAATTCTGTGAGTTGAAGTCCACAAGTCTTAAGTTGCCAAGTTTGGGGACCTCTGCTTTAAAAGAAGTCTTCCCACATGATGTCACAGAGTAGATAAATGTGGAATTACACTAACCAGTGGATGGAATTCATCACAAATTTATCCTATATCTGGGTCTATGAAAAAAATCTCAACGAAGCCACTGGCAAAGCAGTGCTCCTCTAATAAAAATCCATATATGCTAACGGGCAGTTGAAATTATACACGTCAAATAATTTCAATCCACACTTCTGTTTTAGTTCTACTAACTAGACCCAGGAGAGATTTGGACATCTAAACCGTAGGTCATCCACGCTTACCAACCTTTAAGTCACCTTACCATCTAACATTTTCCATGAGTTTGGCAGAGACTAGGAAAATGGCAACCACCTTTGATAAGGTGACGAAGGTGTTGAGCTGAGGTGGCGCAGTGGTTAAAGTGCAGCATTGCAGGCTACTTCAGCTGATTGCTAGTTCAGCAGTTCAGCTGTTCAAATCTCACCAGGCTCAAGGTTGACTCAGCCTTCCATCCTTCTGAGGTGGGTAAAATGAGGAGCCAGATTGTTGGGGGCAATATGCTGAACTCTGTAAACCACTTAGAGAGGGCTGTAAAGCACTATGAAGCGATATATAAGTCTAAGTGCTATTGCTATTGCTATTGTGTTTGGATGAGGACCATGAAATTCACGGTGTCGTTCTGGAGCTGCCCCTCAATCTTGGCCTAACTATTTCCCAGGGCTGTTCTTTTAGGATCAAAAAGGAGACACGTCTTCTCACCTGTGCCACTTTGAGATCTCAGATGAATGATGGGATCCCACTATAATAAATTAAAATTCTAGCCAATTGTGAAATTATTGTAATTTTAGTGTGAGTTTTGTCACTAAGGACTAAATTTCAAACATAATAGAAAAAAAAGAACCAATTGCAGCATAATTACTCACAATTTTAAAGCTGCCTATCTAAGATCTCTCTCTCTCTCTCTCTTTCTCTTTCTCTTTCTCTGTCTATACACACATATAAGGCAGTCCTGCATATGTCTATTTTTTATTATTGCACATCCAAGATATAATAGCTGGGCTGGCAAACTACAGACTATGAGACATTTTCTAGTTGTATACACCCTACAAATAACATTGATTGATAAGTTAACAAGTTGCACAAAATCCTAAGGCAGGGGTGTCAAACTTGCATCATCACAGCATCGTCATACAACATATCACAACTTTCCCCCCTTCGCTTAACCGGGGCTAGGCGTGGCCAGCGTGTAATGTACCCAGCCCGCGGGACGCGAGTTTGACAGCCCTGTCCTAAGACCTCAATCCAAATGGGAAGTAAGCACCATTAAATGATTTTTATTGAATAGTTTACTTTAAATGAGTTTTGGAACCAGTTCGGAAATTAATGCAATTCTCCTGGAGGCCAATCAGTTATTTCCTCTCACTTCCCCCAGAAATTAGAGCACGTGAAATGAATAAAAAACATTTTATAGATATTCTATATTTGCAATCAAGTGCAAAAACTACGGGTTGGTGTTCTATATATAGCAATGGCAATCAGAATAGGAACACATCCTTTCTCTCACACATTTCAAATAGGCAAGTACTGTGTATACAACTGCCGCATATATATCAGTCTACATGTTATGTTTAGGTATCTGCAGATCAACAAATACGGAATAAGGCAGTATTTTAAAAAGACAAAATTCATGCTAAGGTTACTGAGAGCAACATTCAAAGTAATGCCATGCTATAATTTTCTGAAAATTTTCTTCTGCTGAAAAAGTGCTTTATCTTTTCCGGTCTTATTTTCTATCTCCTTTTCAAGCTATTCTAAAATTCTAAATTGGTGGCGTTTTGAGCAACTTTATGCTCGCAAAGCAAACTGCTCCTATTTTGTCTTTGTTATAGAACTCTTTCTTACTCTGGTTTCTTCCTGTTATCCCCTCCCTTCAAACTTCCTATCTGAAAAAAGCCCAATTCAATCTTCTGAGATATTTTAACTGATGTTTAACCAACCAGGGGAGCTGCATTACACTGGAGAGATGATCGCACAATGAAAGACAGGAGGTTTACACAAGTCCCTGTACCACTTCTTCGTTAAGGGAAATACAGTATGCAGAAGATGCTTCATATACTAGCTGTGAGAAAGAAATTCTCATCCAGTAGTGAACTAACTAACCCATCTCGCAGAACAGGGGTGGGTTCCATTTACCTTCCCTACTGGCTCGCATCGCAATGGAAGTGCGCCCCCGTCATGTCACGCAAAACACCCGGAAATTACCCTTTGTGCATGCGCAGAAGACTTTGCGCATGCATAGAGGGTTTTTTTTTTCAAGCCGTGGTGTCCGGAGGACCGGTTTGGGAGTGTGGACCACCACTCATTGCTGCCGGTTCGGCGAGCGGCGGTAAATTTCCGCTACCAGTTCTAAAGAACCGGTCTGAACCGGCAGCAACCTACCACTGTCGCAGAACTATTAGGGATATGTTTCAGGGGGAAGGAAAAACTTTTTTCCCACCACTTTTCTCCTGGAAAAGAAAAGAATCAACAGAAATGAATCTCTTTTTAAAATAGAAAGATTTTAAAACTGCAGTACTAGAATTGAATAATATGAGCAGAGGCTGATTTCTGTATGTGAAACCGTCCTTTCTAAAGGGACACTGATCCCATTTATGGAGTGCTGTACAGTTTTGGAAAGTTAGCCAATGATTCTCAGGATCCTTCTGGATCACTAAAATCAGCCATCTGCAATACATTTTTTTAACTTAATGAAAGCTATTCTTTCCAATATCAAGGTTAAATAGACTGCCAAGTAAAATGCGTTGCAATTTTAAATGAAAGTTTAACAAGCATTGAAACCTTACACAGGTATTCCTCAACTTACGACCACAACTGAGCCCCAAATTTCTGTTGCTAAGTGAAACATTTGTTAAGTGAGTTTTGCCCCATTTTACAACTTGCCTTACCACAGATATTAAGTGAATCACTGCAGTTGGTAAGTTAGTAACATGGTTGTTAAGTGAAACTGGTTTCCCCATTGACTTTGCTTATCAGGTGGTCACAAAAGGGGATCACATGACTCCAGGACACTGCAGCCGTCATAAATATGAGTCAGTTGCCAAGCATCTGAATTTTGATCACATGGGGAAGCTGCAGTGGTCGTAAGTGTGAAAAATGGTCATGACTCACCCTTTTCAGAGACGTTGTAAATTTGAACAGTTAAATGAACTGTTATAAGTCAAGGACTATCTGTACAAAGTTAGCACAAATAAACTTTATTGGCTCTGGTTAAACAGGTAAACCATAGGTCTTTGGGAAGAATGGGCAATGAATTACAGTCTGAGCCTAATTGAACTGCTGACATCCCACTATTCCAAAAGTCCTAGATATAAGCAATATGTCCAATATGATTCGATCCGTGGATTAAGTTCTTTCACTCTTTTATATTAATTTATAAAGAATTGCACATTATTTTATGTGGGTTGTGGTGTATTACAATCTTACACAGCAGTCATAAGTGTGTTACCCAAATGAGTCCTGCTGAACAAAATGGCATGTAATTCTGCCTAACACCGCTGTCCTAGATCCACCATAGAGTCCCTGGAAGATAAAAATTATTCTGCCACTCTTCTTCAAATTGATGAAAAAGAAATGTTGCTCCCTTCTTCCCGTAAAGGGACACAAAAATATTAGTACAATTCCGATCGGTGGAGTGCTTAGATTTTACATTTTCTTTAGTTATGAGATGACGGGAGAATCTAATGTCCTGTGTGTCTTTCATCTGGCAAACTTTTCTCTGATTATCTGCAGCTTCCTTGGCCCAAACATCAATGAAATCTCAGATGAAAACATTACGAAGAAACTCATCCCACTAAGAGTTTTCTGATCAGAAAACCCAGATAGCCAAAGAAGTTGTAGAGCACCAACTATCTACTGTGCGTAACACTAGAGTAAATCTAAAGCATCACAGACAGAAATTCTAAAGTTCCTGGGTATGGAATAGAAAATCAGGAGTATTTTTTGAAAGGGGAAAAGTAATATTCAAAAACTGAAAGTCAGATGCCAGTTAGATTGAAGGAAAATTTTATACATGAAAAAGCTATTTCTGAAACAGAAAATGTGAGGGATGCCTTCTTTTGCTACAAACCAAAATCAGGCAAGTCATGTGAATTCAGAATGGGATATAACTGCATGTGGTCTAAAACCCCATTTCCCTTCATCACATCAAGAGAGAGAGAGAGAAAGGGAGGGAGGGAGGGTGGGAGAAAAAGGAAGGAAGGAAGGAAGGAGGGAGGGAGGGAGGAAAGAAAGAAAGAAAGAAAGGAAGGAAGGAAGGAAGGAAGGAAGGAAGGAAGGAAGGAAGGAAGGAAGGAAGGAAGGAAGGAAGGAAGAAAGAAAGAAAGAAAGAAAGAAAGAAAGAAAGAAAGAAAGAAAGAAAGAAAGAAAGAAAGAAAGAAAGAAAGAAAGAAAGAAAGAAAGAAAGAAGAAACTAAATGTATTGGATCAAATTAAAAGTCCTTGTAAACTATGTATCCAGAGATGCCCAAGGCCTTGTTTTGTCATAGTAATTGGAGCTACTGTGAGTGAGTTCCATTATGAACCATTCAAATTAAAAACCATCACTAAGGTGGCAAACTTCAAAAGATTCATTTCCTGAAAGACATATCACAGAATCTTCTGGGGCATCACAAAGGATTCTGGAATCACACTTAGGTATATTGTTGCCTCAAGAAGCTGCTTTTGTTTAGCACAACATCAATATGAATGCTAAGATGTTCCTTCCTTGGGCTCAATGTCAGCAAGATCAAAAGGTTGGAACAGTATTTCTCAACCTGAACAGCTTTTAAGATGTGTAGATCACAACTCCCAGAATTCCCTAGTCAGCATGCTGACTGGTGAATTCTGGGAGTAAACTCATAAACTGGCCAAGTTTGAAAACCATCTAGTTAAACTCTCTTTTGACAAATTACATTTAAAAAAACAAATTTCCTGCGCCAGATTCTCATTATGAATCATTCCATATGGATTTGTCTCCCACTCAAGACTTTTTCTCTATTTTTGTCATACTGATATATTTTTTCACATTGTACTATATCATGAAATCTTCCACTATGTTTTGAGTCTCATTTCCTCCCATAAAATTCTATCAGTCTCTTGTATCTTTAAAAGAAGCATTGAAATGTCAGTATAATCCCATCTAAGTACACACAGTCTTGGAAATAAAATATAAAAACTAAAACTTCCCTCCCAGTAAATAGGAAGTCTATTCCACACTAGTAACTAGTATGGGCCTTTTCGGAATGTATTATAGACGTTTTCATTTGTAGGGGTGCCGTTTGTGCTGCCTTTACATTTTACTTCTTTTAAAAGTACATTCAGATTTCTCTCAGTGCATTTCTTTGGAAGTCAGTTTGTCAAAGTTAAATAGGTCCTTTCATGTCAAGTGTTGCAGTATAAACTATGTCGCGATAATTCTGTAAAATTATTTTTATTATTATTCTTGAAACACTCCATTCACTATATCATTAAAAGAAGCTTGGAATATGAAGATATATTCCTAGAACAAAAACTTAAGATGTTTTCTTTGAATTTGGTAAGACTACACCAAACCCATTCTCAGACGGTCTACCATTCCGACTATGAATTTCAATCACTTACAAATCTTAAATAAAACATATCTTCTTATGTTTAAGATCTGGTTTTAACACACCTAGGGCAGGAATGAATTACGGCTAAACTTCTGTCCTTAAATCACTTACTTTGACATAAGTATTGCAGACAATATCGTCCCATATGAACTACCAAATGATTAAGCGTTAGGAAAGGGAGCTAAGAATAGAACACATTGATAATTTCCTATTGGCTTTTTAGTCAAAATTGGTCCATTAATATTATATAAATATTACATGTTCTACATGTACCAAATGTAAATATGTTTCTTTTTTTTAAAAAAAAAGAAATGGATCTAGTGGCAATGGAAAGTAAGAAATCTATCCTTTAACAATGCAGTCCTACAAAACCTATCTGGGAGTAAGTCCCATTGAAGAAAACAGGGCTTACTTCTGAATAGGAATGTACACGATTGCACTATACATAAAAGAAAGACATAGACACTCGAAAAAACTGTGCATTTGAACAAATTGTTACACTGGCTAATATGACATATATAGAAAGTAATCCCTATGACTATTTGGGATAAATAAAAGGGATTAAGTTGTATAAAAAATATAGCAATGAACATCTGTGGATATTTAAAAATAATAATAATACTGCTACCATCAAAACAACGTGAAGAGAAGAAAATATAATCTCAAAATGTATATTTAAGACTTGTTCTATATTCTACACACACAGCCTAGACCTTATCAACCTATATTCCATTATTAACGTTGCATTTCATCAGTGTACTCACTTGGTGGGTTCAAAAATAACTTGGCAACAATTCCGTAATGTCCACACAAATGCCCATAATCTTAAGCAGTTTAAGATCTGAGGCAAAAACACTGACAGGTTGGAGCGTCTACCAGGCAAACTTTGTTGGAGTTGGTTATAGAAAATGCAGGTTCAATTCTTGGCCATAAAGACCTGTGGGGGACAGGAGAGGTATTCCTGTATCACCTGTGCTAAACATACTTGGCCAGTCCATTCTCCCACCCGACCTTCGGGCCCTCTCAATGTACAGTATAGAATGGAATTTCCTGGATTTTCCATTTATAATGGAGGTTGACTTCTGGAAATGTATCTTATGTTCATACAGAAGCACCAGACTGGAAAGATTATAAAAATGGAGTTTAGGTAGGAAGGTGGGTTTTGTTGTATTTAATGGGAAGTTGTACATTAAAGCATTATAGCAATAGCATTTAGACTTATAAACCACTTCACAGTGCTTTACAGCCCTCTCTAAGCAGTTTACAGAGTCAGCATATTTCCCCCAACAATCTGGCTCCTCATTTTACCCACCTCGGAAGGGTGGAAGGCTGAGTCAACCTTGAGCCTGCCAGCAGTCAGCAGAAGTAGTCTGCAGTATTGCATTCTAACCACTGTGCCACTGGGGCTTTATATTAATAAATAATAACAATTAAATCATAAGATGAGAAAAGACTATAAAGCAGCACAAAGCTAGGTTTCTTAAATACTAAATACTTAAATACCAAAGTCATTAATAAAATAAAAATATTCTAATTACATCCAGGATGGTCCCTAAGTCTTATGAAGTAGTTTTAATGTTAGAAAAAGTATGGTGATTTTTCAAAATAACAACAGCAATTGCCAAATGCCCTTTAACTGCTCAGCCCTACTGATCAATTCGATAAACGATCAAATTTTCAGCTAAAAAGATCAGGCTTTCCTTCAAGCCACCAAAGGAGCCTATCCCTTATGAACATAAATACATTCTAATTTGGAAAGGGGGAAAGAGGCATATTTCATTTGTTAGAATTGTAGCAGGCCTTATCTTAAGAGGGATCAGCTTCTTGCAATGTTGGAGTGGCAGTGAAGGAAGAAAGTGAAGGTGAAAAGTTTCTTCTATCTATCCTTTCCAAAAAAAATTCATTTGCAAGGATATTTTCAAAATTAACTGCCTTCAGTCTCAATTTATATATATTTTTTAAAAAAAAACAGGCAATGGCCGTGACCCAAGTATCAATAACCAACAGTAACAAAACACAAAGTCCATTCTTTCAATAGCACAACCAGATCCTAGCTTTCTGGGCCTCTTGGCTTTGGCATGTTTGCTGTGATATAGTGTCAAATGGCTAATAAGACACTCCTAACTGGATGCATCCTACTCTGTCTATATCTCCATGGCCTTCATACTGAGCAACCTTCCCCACCTGGGTGCCCTTCCACATGGATTGGACTCCATCTCCCAGGATGCCTAGCAGCAGCAGGAACGAATCCAGTCAGGTTGGCAAAGGCAGAACATGGAGATGAAGATAGCAAAGCGCCTGCTTCCTGCTACAGAAAAGGGGAAACACAGGGGAATTGGTATCCAGGGCTTGAAGACGTGGCAGCCAGGAGGGTGGGAGAGGGTTAAACAAGGATACCAAAGTGTTTCAAAGGAATGAGCACCAGGACTCGCTTTTGTATACACAGTGGGCCATTCATGGCTGCAGGGAATTGACACTTACGAGTTGCTGAAAAGCCGGTTGATCTATGTCACTCTGCAAGGCGAAATCGCTGAGGACTTTCCAGGGCGGCTGGTAACTCTGCACCTCCACCGGGTTCGCCTGCAAGCCGCCGTCATGTCTCTCCGGGCTGGCTGCCACCATGGGGGTGCCCGTCATCCCCTGGATGTTCTGCAAACAAGGCAGCATAGGCAATGAGCAGCCGTACTAAAGGCACCCTAGATGCCTGGCGCATAAAAAAAAAGCAGCTATCAGCTGTGCTTGGCTTTAATGCACACCCTCCCCCGATCTTCTAAGTCCTTCTATCTTCCATAGCAACTGGAACAAGAGGGCTTCCTATTTTATCCCCTTAATGAAAGTAGTAATATTTAGGAACAGGCCCATTTCTAACATGAAACAACCCCAAAGAGCGCATGCAAAACTCCCATTCCACATAAATTTCCAGTTGCATTTAGTATCAGAAGGGTCCTCTCTCGATCTGCAATCTATGTTGCCGTTCTATATATCCCCAGTGTTCTCCAAACATGTGGCATCCCCACCTCTCAACCAATCCAGAGAAAGCTATTGTTCTCAGAGATCTGTAGGACAATGAGTCGACTGGGAGAAAAAAATGTCACTTGGGAGTTTAAGATGATTGTTTCAGTTCCAGAAAGGCAGAGAGAAATCCTTGTCTGTATTTTCAGAGAATCTAAACCAGTTGCCAATTTAAAACATAAATTATTGGAGCAGGGTCCTTTCCTTTAAAAATACAGTTGAGAGCAAATGCACTTAGGCATTATAGTGAGAGAGCCATGACAGTCAAATGACAGCCAAAAAAATCAGGAGTTTGGTAGCACCTTTTCCAACTAAGTGATTTTATTAAAAGGCATAATCACAAAAGCATAAAGCATTTAATAAAACTCACTAGTCAAAAGAGAAGCTAAAAGATTCCTCTTGATTTTGAACCCTGAGATGACAGCTGTTGAAATCACATTCTAAGATACACTTTTACCTGAGAGCAAGTTCCACTGTCCTTAGTGAGGCTTACTTTTGAGTAAATTATTAGTAAGGAAGGCTTTCCAGCCACCATGCATTGAAAAGGCAGTAAGATTCAATAGCAGCCTCTCCAGATTCTGAAAATCCTTGTTTGTTGTTTTCCTTTCAGCTTCCATTTTTTCTTTGAGTTTGGTAGGGGGCAGAGGGAGGGAGGAGATCAAGGCTGAACAATGGTGAATCCTCCATCTCTACTGCTCAAACACACATGCTACCTCTTACCCACACGCACCGTTTTCTTTGACATCCTCTTTCCATCCCCTTCCACTTTCTTTTGCTGTCTCTACTTAGTTAATTTAATCAGAAGGAAGCATATGGTAGCTATACCACAGTATTGACTTGTTCACTTATTTGAGATTCTTCCTTTTGAGTAAATGTGTCTTAATACTCTTCTTCACTAGGCAACTTGGTTTCATTAGTGGGAAGTACATTAGAGCTACCAGTTCTGGCCTCCAAGCATCCATATGGAAACAACATTCTCTAACTCTTTGCTTCTATCTTATGATCATCTGGATGTGCTGTCAAGGCATGTTAGGTGTTAGCCCTTGGTTACATTCATAAAGTAAAGTCAAAACAAAAACAAAGCTGTAAACATTAAAATTTCAGAATCATGCAGGAACTATTCAGCTACTGCCAATCCAGCACATGCGTAAGATCTCAACTTGTGACGTGAATGATAAACCAGATCTATAAATAAAGGGGGAGTAAAAGAACGAATAAGCAAAGTGCAAAGCTTTCTTAACTGCTTGGGGACTGGAGAGGGAGGGGAAGTGCAAAAGAATAGGAAAGGACTTCAAGGTTTACTCTAGAACAGGGATGTCCAACCATGGCAACTTTTAAGACTTATGGACTTTAATTCCCAGAATTCCCCAGCCCGCCATGGGAGTTGAAGTCCACAAGTCTTAAAAGTTGCCATGGTTGGACACCCCTAGAAGAGTCTAGAAGTAAAGATTATGGAAATTAAGTCTGAACATGCTTGGAATTACCATAATTCTCTCTTCCCTACTTATACATTGATTCTGGATGAAGCCCACGGGATAGCTTTAGCTTAGTCTTAATTCCTAAGCATTTTGAACACACAAATAAATGGCATTTATCTTAAGGCCACCCTAAGAGGGAAAGAGACTGACTTTTTAGTTTCTCTCCTGCCTTTACAGGGGTGAAATCCAGCAGGTTCTGACAGATTCTGGAGAACTGGTAGTGGAAATTTTGAGTAGCTCGGAGAACCGGTAGCGGAAATTTTGAGTAGTTCAGAGAACCGGCAAATACCATCTCTTGCTGGCCCCAGAGTGGGGTGGGAATGGATATTTTGCAATATCCTTCCCCCAGGAGTGGGGAGGGAATGGAGATTTTGCAGTATCCTTCCCCTGCCACACCCACCAAGCCACACCATGCCCACCAAGCCATGCCCACAGAACCGGTAGTAAAAAAATGTGGATTTCACCACTGCTTTATTACTATTATCCCTTGACCAAACTGACATTTTTGGTCCTTCCCTGGCTGTGAGAAGAAGCAGTTGGATACAGAGGGATCACAACAGGCCTCCAGTTAGGGGCAGAATTCTTCATTCAGAAGACATCACCAGAAGGCCATCAAAACTGACTTATGATGTTTGGAAACAGGAGAGTCTAAGGAGGCAGTACAATTCCAGTAGAGTCTGCAGCTCTGGTGATTAAATTCTAAATGTAGGAACTGCCAATTGTACCACTCCAAAACAGTCCACACCAGTCTGGATTTAAGCAGTGCTTGATTCCTTATGCTGCAGCCCTAAGTGAGCACATTAGGCTGATCATGTATTTTTATTTTTGTTTTTACTTATCGGTATATACTACCTTTATTAATGATTATTATTATGTAATTAATTTGCCATTATCAGTTATTCATAACTATTAATAATTGAAGGCAGCATAAAAACATAACAACTAACCAATCTTCCTCCAGTGAGGTGAGTTGGGCTGAGAGAGAGTGACTGGCCCAAGGTCCTTAGTCGGCTTTTATGGTTAAGGTGGAACTTGAATTCAACTTGGCTTCTTGCTTTCTAGCCTGATGCTTTAACCAATAGACCAAATTGGCTCCCTTTATTTCATTAATTTAAGTCATGATCATGCCAGTGAAGGTTTATTTTTATGTGTTGTCTCTGTTTGAAGAGCATCCGGAGATTGCAATTGGTACAAAATGCAGCTGCGCGAGGTGTGGTGGGTGTACCGAGATACACCCACGTAACACCTATTCTCCGCCAGCTGCATTGGTTACCTATTAATCTCCAGTCGCAATTTAAGGTGTTGGTTTTGACCTTTAAAGCCCTACATGGCTCAGGGCCAGGTTACCTTCGGGACCGCATCCTACCACATACCTCCCTACGACCAGTTAGATCCCACAGAGAGGGCCTCCTCCGGGTCCCATCGGCCAAACAATGTCGGTTGGCGGGGCCGCGGGGCAGGGCCTTCTCTGTGGGAGCCCCGTCCCTCTGGAACCAACTCCCACCAGAGATCCGGACTATCCCCACCCTGCTGGCCTTCCGTAAAGCCATAAAAACATGGCTCTTCCGGCAGGCAGGGTGAATAAGAAGATCAGATTCCCCCATGAATGGTGTTTTTTAACAATGTTTGAATAATGTTTTTAATTTAAATTGTTTCTTATTGTTTTTATTATACGTTCTTATCCATGTTGTACCTCGCCCTGAGTCCTGCGGGATTGGGTGGCCTATAAGAGCGCTTATAAATAAATAAAATAAATAAATAAAGACCAAAAGCCTGTAGGTATTTTAAAGGACTTGCATCCAAAATACCTTCCAAATCCAGAGCAATTTACATCCCTTTAAATTGTGCGTTTATGACATTCTGCAGTGGTGAAACACCATTCTTTAACCAGGGCTTTCAGCCTTTAAAACAAATTTATAACTGCTTCCCACATTTGAGTACTAAGGTGTGCAACAATTAGGTTTTTTTCATGAAAATTTAAAAGGGAAAGTGGAAGTGGAACTGGGGAAAATAATCTACTTTTCTTATTTGATTCATAAATAGCCTTTCACAATATTCACTTAAATACTGCAACTACTGATTTAAACAAGTTCAGGCCCACGACTTATTCCTTTAATAAATGCCACTCCACTCAGCAAGGAATCTTCCTTGTGCCAATGTGATTTAGGATTACAATTTTAGACATTATTTTGGTTCCATCTGGTTCCAATAAGGATATATAAATCCCCGATGTGGGTGGGGCATAACTTGGGGTATATCCTCTCAAATTTTCTGGCACCCACTTCAGAGTGAACATTCAGCCAGATTTAGTTCTGCTGAACAAAATGGGCCTTACTACAGATCTAATGTTCCTAAGTTAAGGTTTCCTGAATCAATTCTGTCTAAAAGAAAAGCAATGGAAAAAGTAGGAAAATATAGAAAGGTTAAGAAGACAAAATGTCAACTCCTTTTATATCCAGGGAATGAGTAAAAAAAAAATATTCACAGAGGTACCTCTCTCTGGAGAGAATAACACACTGATACTGATGATCACTGACATTATTTTGCCTCCAAATTAACATTATTTCTAGGAATATGTTATAAACTCCTTTGGTCTCAACTAGGACTTATTCAACTTCATGGCTAGCACTGGGTATTGGGTACAATGACACAATTTCTGTAGTTATATCAATTTATTTTCTAACTTATTTTGTATTGTTGCATTCTGTTCTGCCCAGTGCAAATCAGTACAGCTCTAAGAATAAGTATAAAACAGAAACATACCAAAACAGTTGTAAGGCCTCCTATCATCAAACAAGCCCCATTCTCAAAATTACCTGGGAGAAAAGGCCCTTTTCCTATGGATTTAACCAGTCTCTTTGCTACTGGAGCTATTATAAAAAGCACAGGACCACCTTCAAGGAAAGAAATTGGTAGCAACCTTTTATCTCCCTCCCTCCCTTTCCCCACTGCCCTCCCCTCCATTTAACGGGATTGAGAGCATAATTAATTGGCACTCAGAATGTTTTCAGCAAAACAAAACACCCATTGAAGCAACATCATGCACACACGCTCACAATATCCGCCCCTAAATCTCAAGGGGTTTTCAAGGAAAAATAAAAAGGGGTGAGGAGGGAAACCAAGACCTTATGTACAAATCATCCTAAGGCGGTGTTTCCCAATCTTGGCACAATCTTTAAATTGTGTGGACTTGACTGGCTGGGGAATTCTGGGAGTTGAAGTCCACACACCTTAAAGAATTGCCAAGGTTGAGAAACACTGCCCTAGGCCATGGTTTAGTCATGGTTGAAGCCACACATACAACAGGTTACACCTAAACCCAAACCACACTATGGTCTACATCAAAACTGAACAAGCCATCTTCTAACTGAACACGAAGTCGGTGATCTTAGCTTATGGCTATGTTCACCTACATATTTATTTTAGTTAGATCAACCATAGAGTAATCAATGGCTTATCACAACTTAATGAACTGTAACTTCATTAACTGCAGAAAATACGACTTCAGCAACAGAGTGATCAATGCCTGGAATGCACTACCTGACTCTGTGGTTTCTTCCCCAAACCCCCAAAACTTTAACCTTAGACTGTCTACAGTCGACCTCTCCCCATTTCTAAGAGGTCTGTAAGGGGCGTGCATAAGTGTACCACTGTGCCTACCATCCCTGTCCTACTGTCCTATTGTCCTCTTTTATCATTACTTTTAACTTATGTTATGTTTATACAAACAACTACCGTACTATCCTGTACATGTTTGACAAATAAATAAATAAATAAATAAATAAATAAATAAATAAATAAATAAATAAATAAATAAATAAATAAATAAATAAATAAATAAATAAAATAAAATAAAATAAAATAAAATAAAATAAAATAAAATAAAATAAAAAAATGAAAATGAATAAATAAATAAAAACAAACAAACAAACAAACAAACAAACAAACTATCCACACTATAACTAACCACACAGGCAGGTTCCTCCACCAGGCTAAGCTAATAACGGGTGAAGGTCATTTGTGGTTCAGTGTGTTGCAAGAACACATCCTCTTCCACCCGGAAAGCACAACCCATTTAATTCAAGAGAGCTGGGTACAAACTCGAGGCGCTGAAGTGCAGAAGAGATGCGTTCCCACGATACCTTGAACCCAAAGCACCTCAGCTCCGCATGAAATGGCAAGCCTGAGGACGGCTGCCCCCTAGAGGCCGGGAGGAGAAGGCGCCGCGCCCCGCTTACCGTCTTGTCGTTGGGCTGCTGCTGCTGCAGCTGCTTCATCATGATGCTCCGTTTTTTGTCCTTGCAACGCTTATTTTGAAACCAGACCCGGATCACTCTGGGGCTGAGGCCGGTCATTTCCACCAGCTGCTCCTTCATGAGGGCGTCGGGCCGGGGATTGGCGGCGTAGCAGGTCCTCAAAGTGTGGAGCTGCTTTTCATTGAGGACGGTCCGGACGCGGGTCGTCTTTTCCGGCTGCTTATGGACGTGGGGCCGGAGAGCCGGCTGCCTGGCGGAGATAGGTTCTGCTGTAAGGAAGGGAGAGGCGCCTGGTCAGTGGAAAGACCAGAAGACAAACAGACAAAGAGCAACCCTGAAGCTTTTGGGAGACCTCCTGCCTCACTCGAGCAGAAAGACTGGATCCTGCCCTGCGGGGGTAACCCTAAATAGCTGCCTTCAGACTCCAGCGATCGACAGGAAAGATTCCCCCAAAGCAGCGCTCCTCCTTTAAAGACTCTTTCACCTTTAGGCTCCTATACTAACTAAACCAGGGGTCTCCAGCCTTGGCAACTTTAAGACTTGTGGGGACTTCAACTCCCAGAATTCCTCAGCCAGCAAAGCCAGCAAAGGAATTCTGGGAGTTGAAGTCCACAAGTCTATATACAGTCTATAAGTCTATATACAGTTTTAGTTTGAAGCTTTACTTGATAACCAATCATCCCCCCTCCATTTCTCAAAATGAATCCAGCTGGCCGTGGAAATGAAGCAACCCCCTTTGCCCAATGCCTTGGGCTACTCACAAAATAGCCAGGCTGTCTCAACCTAGAGAGCCTGTTCTGTTGGTAGCTGGAACCAACCCTGCGTGGCCCAGAAGCCTCTAGACCAGTGTTTCCCAACCTTGGCAACTTGAAGATATCTGGACTTCAACTCCAAGAATTCCCCAGCCAGCATTCGCTGGCTGGGGAATTCTGGGAGTTGAAGTCCAGATATCTTCAAGTTGCCAAGGTTGGGAAACACTGCTCTAGACCAGTATTGACAAGCAGAGATAGGGTCAAAGAAGTCAAGATGGCAGACACACAACTACCAAGTTTTGACACTCTCTTTTTTAACCCAGTCTCTGGCGATCCCCCTATTTGCAAGCAAAAAGAGTTGTTAACTTCTTGGGAAGGAATGTTTCCAATGACATGCATTTCTCTTAGTGAGCTCATCGTTCATTTAGTGGGCATCTCGTCGAAGTAAAATTTTTGGCATATTAGCTCAGCCCCAGCCACCATCACCCCACACCAAATCTTCTTGCTGGGGGAGGGGGAGGAGGAGAGGAGAGGGGGGGAGAGGGAGAGAGAGGGGAGAGAGAGAGGAGAGAGAGGGAGGGAGGGAGAGAGAGAGAGAGAGAGAGAGGAGTTTAGAGAGTTGTAGGAATCTGAAAGGCGATTGCTGGAGGTTTCATTTATTATCTGTGGCAGATGGATTTGAAAAACTCCAAGGAAGGGGGGGGAACTGCTACCACATCTATCTCTTGGTTGAGGCCCTTAAGCCTTACTCCTAACACTCAGAATATTTGTCCTTCCCAGGTACAATGCAGGCCAAGGCTGAGTTCACACAAACCCCACCCCCAAACCCCCATTTAATTGTGGATGGTTAGATTGTGCTTCAGTGCATTGTGTGAAGCCAGATAGGCTGAATCTCTTATGGTTCAGTACTGTTTTGCAGCCTTCAGTAATTGGGTTAAATCAGTAAACAAGGAATTAGTCTGTGGAATGCAACCAGAGGAAGAGCAAGACAATGATCCAGCTGCTTTGTTCTAAAATTCCATGCTTCCTTTTCACTGTTACGGTGGCTCTTCCACACCCAGTTATGCACCCTGGATTTTACCCAGAAACATCTATTGAAAATGAGGGGGGTTTTTTCATGCCAATCATTGTCCCTTGCTAGAAAAAAAAAGGTTTAAGAAAAAAAATAGAACAAAAAATAAAACAAAAAAAGAGAAAAAAATAAAAAAAATAAGAAAACACTGTTCGTTTAGCAATTTTTTATGAAAAGCTATTTCACCAACCCAACCAGCTAAACCAAAAATCCTGCAGGGGTTAATTAAAAATTTAAAAGATAATATTTTCAACTGACATCCTTCTTAATATTGCAGCAGTACAGGTAGTCCTCAACCTACAACACTTCGTTTAGTGACCGTTCAAAGTTACAATGGTATTAAAATGTGGCTTGTGACCTTTTTTCACACTTACGACCTTTGCAGCAACCCCATGATCATGTGATCAAAATTCAGATGGTTGGCAACTGTTTCATATTTATGACGGTTGCTGTGTCCCAAGGTCATGTGATCCCCTTTTGTGACCACCTCACAAGCAACAAAAACATTTGGGAAGCTCGATTCACTTAACAACCGGGTTACTAACTGATCAGCTGCAGTGATTCACTGAACAACCCTGGCAAGAAAGGTCGTAAAATGGGGCAAAACTCATTTTTAAAGCGTCTCATTTAGCAACAGAAAGTTTGGGCTCAACTGTGGTCATAAGTCGAGGACTACCTGTATATGCCCTTCATGAACATCCTGGTTTATCATTTCTAACTGAACACAGATAAATACATTTTTGAGAACAATCCTATTCATTGGAAAGTAAGTTGCATTCCTATGCACTGTTTACTCAGAAATGACTTCCCCCAGGTCAGCTGATCAGTAAATCATCCCCGGAGGAAGAAAAATCCCAGCCTTCACTTGGCAGAAAATGCTACAGAAAGCTATAAAACCTCTTCCCACCAACTTTTTCCTTGAAATATTTTTTGCTTCTAACTTTAGACTACAAAGAGATTAAAAACAACCATACCTACCAGTAAATAACTTGATGTCATATAAACTATCATAGGTTTAGATCTGGTCTATGTGGGGGGTTCTTCCTTCTTTCAAATACCCACCTCTTTTCTCAGATTTGTCTATTCCTCAAAGCAGAGTGTCTGGTATAGAAACAAAGAAAATGTAGTCCAAATGTGGAGCTTACTTGACTCTGTGGTTTTTAACGCACATTTATTGGAAAGGAAATTGTGCTGCAACCAGTGAGGCTTACTTCCAAGTAAGCCTATAAAGGGCTAGGGCTGCTTGCTATTTTTACGTTTAAAGGAGCCTGCCTGAGAATACATTACACCACACTGTTGTCGTGTCCTGGGTTACTCATGGGCATGTGAAAGGAAAACAACAGTAAGGCCTTAAAACTTGAACCACCTTCTTTGCCTACTAATGCCCCCTCCCACTCCCCCCAAAAATCTAGGACCCTCTGGATATGAGTGTTGGCCACTCAACACTCTCCATTGTCAACAGACTGGGGAAAAGATTGGTTCAGGGGTTTTATTTATAGGGAAAATGCCTTCTTTAAATCATCATAATAAATAAGGATGGCAACAAAGAGGCTGGAAAGTTTTTTCTCAAAAACTTGAGTTGGGGTGGGAAATCAGGCCCAGGAGGAAGAGAAGTGAAGCAAAATAATGCCAACTTCCTAAACTCACTTTAAAACCTCCAGCTACAATTTCTACCCAAATCACAAAAAGGCTTTGGAAAGAGGCAGCAGGATCTTCTGGAAAGCAAGGACCAAAGATTAGCTTGTTGACAGTTGTAAATTGCTGCTGGAAAAGTTTTCCCCATATTATGAGTTTCCCTGTTTGTAGCAACTTTCTCCACCCCAATGCTTCATTCTAAAGAAACATCTTTGGGAGAGATCAGTGGGTGGTTGACATATTGGCTGCATCCCGCTGGGAGTACACTCCCTCTCCATTCCCTCAATCTCCCCCTATCCCCCATTGGGGGAATGCTGAAATAGATTTATATCTATTTTATAAAACTCTTTTATATCTATCTATATATAAAACTCTTTTTAGGCAGCTATTCTAGGAAGCCCTATTGACCTCACTGAAACTAATGTTTGAATAGACATCTAAGGAAATTGTACAGTACTCCAATAGAGAACCAATCTAGTTTTCTTTGATAAGACCAATAGTGGTCTCTGTGATTCCCCTACAATTAGTATTTGATTAACCTACACCATATACCTGACAGCACAAAATGCACACAAAGAGAAAGCGCACAAACACACACACACACACACACACACACACACACACACACACACACACACACACGAGTATGTCTGTTTATCCATTTAAAATATACCTAGTAGCTTAATAATCAGTTGATAAGCTACCAAAGATAACACGTTATTTACCTTTGGACTATAGCAGACTTTTGATCCACATCAGCCAACTGAAGTTTTGTATTGACTTCAACATGAGATGGATTGAATCTCCTGTCTCTGACAAGCAAACTCTACCAATTCAAATATGTGTCTCCTGAATACCTTCAGGTTCACAGGTTAACTTAATATAAACAATGTTTCATCTCTAGATCCTAAATACACTTACTGGAGGAATTGTGATCCCCGTTGTATTTTCTCATAAGGAAAGTCTACTAAATGCAGGGGAGTTAAGGCTGCCAATTAATTCATATGAAAATAAATCCCATGGATATTTAGTAAAACTTACTTTTAATAAGCAAGTGTAGAATTACACTGTTACTTTCACAGAAAAGGGTTTGCAAACATACTGAATAAGTTGGATTTATGCACTAACTTCAACAGGTGCAGATACTCACTTCAGTGCCGGTATCTGCACCTGTTACCCTCAAAACACAAGCCCCACTGATTGTTCGGAAACTTCTGAAACAAAAACTATGTTCTTTTTTTCTGTAGGAAATAAAAGTCTTTAAAATCACTGGAACGTTTTCTAAGCAAACGCGAATAGGCCTTAATTGTGCAAAAAATAATGTGAATGCAAATATAATATAGTTCAAAATGTATTTGCAAGTGTTTGGGTTTGTCAGGCAGGGTGCCTAATCTTAGGGATAAGATAAATTAGATGGCAACTCTACATTTACTCTTCCTGGGAATAAATCCTACTGAACTTAACTTCCTGATGAAGTGATCCACAAAAGCTCATGCAATAAACATGTTAGTTTTGGAAGATACCACAAGATTCCTTCCTGTCCTGTCTTTTCTGCATAAACACATCTAGAATTGTTATTTTCTGCATAATCACATCTAGAATTGTTTTACTGGTTCCACCAAAATCCTGGCACCAAATACCATGTCAACTCAGGCCTTGGGAAGTTGAGATTTTAAAAAAAGAGTTTGGTTATTGGCCAATGGTTGTCCAGTCTAATGAATCTAGTATATTAGACAGGAGTAAGATAAACTTGATAAGCTTGTGGTTCAGTATTCATGGAAACCAGACTTTCAACTTAAGGACAATTTGTTTGATTGAGGCTTATGTAAATATAACAATGGTATTTGTTTAACCCTGGTTTTGGATTTTGCCACTAGTTTTCATTGGATTCCACAAGAGATTTGAAAGGAACTGATTTGGAAAGAAACTTTTACTCTATATAGGGGGATTTAATCTGGAGAAAACTATTTGGTGTAAAGGTTAAGGTGCTGGGCTACAAGAGCTGAAGTGGTGCAGTGGTTAAATGCTGCGACTGCAGGCTGACTGCTAGTTCAGCAGTTCAGCTGTTCAAATCTCACCAGGCTCAAGGTTGACTCAGCCTTCCATCCTTCTGAGGTGGGTAAAATGAGGACCCAGATTGTTGGGGGCAATATGCTGAACTCTGTAAACCGCTTAGAGAGGGCTGGAAAGCACTATGAAGCGGTATATAAGTAAAGTGCTATTGCTATTGTAAGTTCTAGTTCCACCTTAGGCACAAAGCCAGGTGGGTGACCTTGAACCAATCACACACTCTCAGTCCTAAGACTAAGAGGAAGGCCGGGGTAATGTTCCAAAAATCTTGCTGAGAAAACTGCAAGCATTACACCAGAAGTTGAACACTTAATTTTGAAGGCCACCCAACATCTCTGTTGTGAGAGTGAGTGGCCATATACATGATTTAAATGTGTAGGCACAAAAAAAATACATATCAAAGAATTCTGTTGTACATCTCATTGACATGAATGAAAGCGAGTCCAACAGTCAGGCAGAACTTATTCCTCTCTACCATTTTTCAAGTGCAGTTTTCTTAGGCACATATCTAGCCAAAACTAAGCAAACTTTCATGCCCTAACCCTAAACCTTTAGTGTACGTCTTTTCATTTACATACCTGTACTATAATTATAACTGCTTAGAAATAGTTGCATCCTATTTATTTGTCCTGAAGTTAAAGCTCAGAGTGCAATGGAGTTTGCTCTTTGAGTACTAGCCCTGTAGCTTTCCCCTTCTTGGGTGGAAAAGTGTCCTCGTTTTCCTTCCACCTCTAATTCCATACCTCTAATTTTGCACCTTTGATAAATCAAGACGGTGAATAATGGAAGCTTATGACATAATGAAAATGCGTTAGTTTTTAAGGAGCCCCAAGGCTGCTTTTATTATAAAGGAAGCCACGGCTTTGCAGCCCCCAACCACAGGATCCCACGCTTCCTTGGGGTCCATCCTTTTGAGCTCCTGCAGAAAAGTCGTTTTTCTGTAAGAAGCTAAATACGGTACAGAACCAGGCAGTTAAGGGTTAGGCTGGGCCTGGCAAGACAGTAGGTACAAAGGAGTGCAGCACCAGCCCAGATCGTCCCGGAAGGGCCCAAGAGTACCTGCCATCTGGAGCGGCCTGGCGGGGTGCAAGGGGCTGAGGGGGTCTCCGGCGCCGAGACTGGCTCTTTCCACCACGTCGTGGTCCGCTCGGCAAAAGAGGCCGTCCTCTCGAAGCGCGAACTCGTCCCCAGGAATCAGCTGGCGGCTGCAGGCCACGCAGCGAAAGCACTCGATGTGGTAGACTTTGGAGCGGGCGCGCATCACGAAGTCGTTCTTGCTGAACCCAATGTTGCATTTGGCGCACTTGATGCCGTATAATCTGAGTTCGGATTCCGCCGGGGAGAGGTGAGGGAGGGGGAAAGGAGGGAAGGGAACGAGGAGGAGAAGAAAGAGAGAGAGAGGAGAGAGGGGAAAAATTATTTCATTTCAGACATTTGTTCGAAGCAAGCCCCTGTTTTTTGACCCGATCCGCCAGACCGCGCGTTTTTAGGCGCCCGCCCAAAGCAACCTTTTTCTATTAAACCGGTCCAGCTGGCTCTCTCACCTGCTTAAATGGAGGGGGGCACGTGAGGACCCCAACCCAGATTTGGAGCTGCTGTTTTTCGATGCTTGAAGAAAGCATTGCGGCCGGCCACGCACTGCCTGCCCGGCAGGGAAGGAAAGGGACTTTGGGGGAGGGGTGCATTTTTAATTTTTTTTACACACACACACACACACATATTGGTTGTAATTTATTTGTGTGCGTGTATCTTTTTCCAACATTGGAGAACTGCTCTACAGATTCCTGGAATCTAGGATTTTTCCGCGAAAGTGGCAGAGAATGCCAAGGAAGGGAATCGCCTACGGGTTAACTCGACCGATTAAAACGAGGGAGATTAAAGTGTAAAATCCTATTTTTTTAAAAAAAAAAAACTGCACCCCATCCTTTAAAAGCACGCAAACACGCTGGTTCAGGCCGGGTCGACTTCAAAGCAAAGCTCTGCGGAGCTTCCAATTTACCCTCATCTTATAATAAGGATGCACAGAAACCTCACGCCTTTGCATGCTATCCTCGCCAAGATCCTCGCACGGGCATCAAAAAATCCCAAAGCGGAAACATTCCTGTTATGGAGCGGGCCAGAAACGGGATTTGGGAGCCAGCCATTCGCGTGTAGTTGGGGGGTTCTGTTTTGGAGATTAAGGCTCAAAAGGGCTAAAAAAACCAAAACCCCAGGTCTGAAGATGGCCATTCGTAGGAAAAGCGCTCTGATTGAACTTCTCAAGTGGCTTTGATTTGTTGCTCATGGAAATCCTGAAGTTCGTTTATTAATTGGTAGATTTGTGGCGGCCGGTGAGGCTTCCTGGTTCTAGATTTGCAAAAGCGAATGGCGAGGCCTACCTTTTCGCCGAGGTTTTCCTTACACGAGTGCAAGGACGCCCACCCAACTGTGTTCCCACCCAAATTCTGTTCTTTCTAAGGAAAGAGTTTGCGGCCGCGAGAAAATCCACGATTTTATTTTATTTTATTTTTACACTCCCGGCTATCTGTGAGTGCAAACGAATCGTTTTGAGTTTAGCTGAGCCTTCTCTACCTCGGCACTGATATTCAGAGTTTACATGCCGGAAAGGAGGAGAAAGCCGTACACCGAATCTTGCAAACTTTCCTCCAAAATAGAACCGAAGCGCTTCTAGAGCAGGAACAAGCCAGAAACATCTTGGAGCACCGCTCAACCCAGCGACGGGGTTAGGGTGGTATATGAAAAGGCGGGTGGACAACCTTCTGCTCGCTTCGCTCACTTGCTCGCCATTGAGTATAATTTCTGGGTAGATCTGGGGCGCGGATCTGCGCCCCAGATCTACAGAGAAATTATACTCAATGGCGAGCAAGCGAGCAGAAGGCTCTCTCTCTCTCTCTCTCTCTCTCTCTCTCTCTCTCTCTCTCTCTCTCTCTCTCTCTCTCTCTCTCTCTATATATATATATATATATATATCAGCCGTTGATTATATATATAAAACCCTTTCCTGGTGAAGAGCTGATAGGGAAGAGAACCTGGCCTAGAGGTTAACACTTCTGCCTTATAAGCAGACTGCCCAGGTTCAAATCCCACTATGGGTATGGCTATCTGACTAGAGCAAAATAGCTCGAAATAGATCTATAATAGTCTCCCTTTATTTTCATTTATCAGCAAAAAATGTTATATATATATATAAGCTGTTCCTTATCTTATCACTGTGCAACCTCTCTTCTTAAAAGTAAACCCGAGGGAGAGAAAATGGATAATAAAAGAATTACAAAGCCCCACTCTACCGGCTGTTTTTTCTTTGCGAAGAACGAAGTGACACAACTCACACTTCGGCCCTGGGCCAGGAATGAACTACTGGAAAACAGCAAAAGATTGGAAAAGCCACCCACCCACCCACATCGGAAAACGTTTCTTGGGAGCCGGCAAGACCCTCCAGGTCCACCAACCAGCCTCTCAAGCAAATGGGCTTCCATCCAGCCCCTTGAACTTGACTTTACACTTTTAGTAAGCATTTCCGAAATAACGTGTTGTTGTTGTTGTTTTGCCTTAGCTGGGAAGGTAAACTGGGGTTTGTCTTTTAAAGTAAAGAGATTTGCCAAAGAGAGAGGTCGAATTGAATGCTGCAGCCCTAAGAAAAAGGGACTAGACCAGTCCTACCGAAGGCGCCAGTGGCATTGACTTCCGAGTCAACCTGCTCTATAAGGTTGGCGAGGAGAAAAGACAAATAGATAGCTGGGAGACACCGTGCCTGTTACAGTAAATTATTTGTTCCCGTTGCCCAGCCCCGGATTTTAATTTTTTTCCCCTCGGTCCCGAATGACCTGGATTCTGAAAACGCTTTAAGCAGCCGTCGCCTTCCAGAAAGAAGGCCGCCCGAAGCTCTGGGACTTTTAGCCGCCTTTCGGGATCCGCGGCAGGCAGGCAAGTAAGGAAACTGGATCTCCTTCTCTAGCGGCCTTTCTGAAGGCGAATGTCGGGGCGGCGGTGGGGTGGGGGAATTCTCGCCTGCGACCTCAGTCTTCACCTTTCAGAATTGCAGCTCCAAGTCGTAAACCGAGTTTTTTTAAGGGGGGGGGGGACTGTAGGGTGGGAGGGGGAAAGGGGAATCCAAAAGGAACCCGATAGAAGAGTTCGGATCCAGCGAAAAGTTGCTACCGGGAAAAAAAAACGCACACGCCAAGACTGAGGCCGTATTATTGAAAACACCGCCGCCACCTCCTCCTCCTCCTCCTGCCATTCCTAGTTAGGGAACCTTAAGCAGCCCCCTCTCCGTCTGGATTGTGTCCTCGGCGCAAGCCCGCCTCAAGTCGCCAACCTTTGCCCCCCCCTCCTCGAAGATCAAACCCAACCAAGGGTACACAGTAGCTTCGCGTCTCCTCATCCCAGCCCCCCACACACACCCTCACCCTGCCCCGCGGTCGCCGAAAAATCCCTGAAACATGAAATAAAAGCTTCTTTCCTTTCTCTCTTTTTTTTAAAAAAACAACTATTTATTTGTCGGTTTAGCTGTCAGGTCAGCGGTGGCCAGAACAGCAGGAATTTATTTTTTCCCCCTTTTTTTTAAATGAGCTCCCAGATTTTCAGGGTAGGAAGGAAGCCGCTTCCATTATCTCAATGTAGCGATTGTTCGCTAACAGCTGAGGGGCAATTTGATCTCCTCTGTCCAATTCATCAAGGCAGATAAGATAAGAAAGGAGAGGCGGTCCTCGAGCGCCCAAAGGGTTAATATTTAAAAAGATTAAGGCCTGTAATCCTACCCACACGCTTACCTGAGAGTAAACCCTGCAGAAAAGTCTGGCTCCCGAGTAGACCTACCTAAGGGGGGGGGGCCTCCTGTAAACAAAGTCTTTGTGTGGGTTTCCCCACCCCACCCCCTCGAAGCAATTGGTGTTTTCCACCATACAGCGGATTTTATTTAATGACCATTGCTAGTATTCACGACCAATGCTTTTATTTTATAGCTGTCCTCTAAGCCTTCCAATGGCTTAGGGCTGGCTGAAAAAAAATCCCTCCTCCGCATTTTCTTTTAATTTTCTTTTAAAGGTTTAATTTAAAGGTTTAATTTTCTTTTAAAGGTGAAGAAGGGGCCCTGCTAGAATGGATGCCGAGGGAAGTGGTTGTTATTTTCCTTCCCTTAAAGGCCCTTTCCTGGAAAATAGAAAAAATCTGCCCCCGTTTACCGCGCAGGAGAAACCTTCCCCCCACTCCCGCTACCCCCCACCTCATTTCAATTATACACTTAATTAGCTAGAGTTCAGGGGAGGGGCTGGATTCATCTGAATGGCAACAAATTGCAGCTGCCTCCCCCCCCCCCCTAAATATTACACACGCCTCAAACTAGACCTCACCAGAACAGTCGAAAAAGACGAGCCGGCGGGGAGACAAACCTCCCCTCCCCCTTTCCCATCAAACCCGGATTCTCAAGATATTTGATGCTTTGGGTCTTTCTTTTAAATGAAGCTTTTGGGCCAGAGACCCCCCCCCCGATTGTCAGTAGCTCTCCTCTGACTGCCCTGCAGAGAGGTTCGTACCTTAACCTTTCCAGCCAATTTAGTGGCCGTGGAACATTTTTAAATAATAATAATCGCACCCGAAGTAGACAGTCCTAGGGCACTTTTGTTTGGCTTGTTCTACCCAGGAGGTGTATTATTATTTTTTTTCTTTTGAAGGTGTGAGGTGGGATAAATTTATTTCCCCACCTTCATACATTTAAAGCCAAGAAGTTGAAGCAAAAGCAGCTGGCCGCGAGTCCTTCCTCAGTTACCCAGGAAGTAAATGCACACAACAGACAAGACTGCAGAAGGAGGCTGCCTTCAACCGGCGTCTGGCTGATCCCCTAAACCCTGAAGATATTTACTCAGGGGTGTGGAGACGCTTCCTAGCCTGTTCGTAGAGAGCTTATTTTTAAGCTCTCTACGAACATTTTATACAACCTGCCTCCAGCCCATACAGATTTTAAAAACCTAAAGTATATATATATAAAAAGGGGGGGAAAACCCATCACTCTATAATTATCTGCATCTCTTTATCTTCATCGACCCTCGCTGTTTACTATGCCCCCGCTTCTAATCACGGGGTATGCTTATGCCTCAGTCTTCTCGTGTGTGTGTGGTGTGTGTGTGAGAGAGAGAGGGGGGGAGGAAAAGAGAGGGAGAGGGGGAAGGAAAAGAGAGGGAGAGAGAGGGAGGGAGGAAAAGAGAAAGAGAGAGAGAGGAAGGAAAAGAGGAAGGAGAGAGAGAGAGAGAGAGAGAGAGAGAGAGAGAGAGAGAGAGAGAGAGAGAGAGAGAGAGAGAGAGCGTGTACCTTTCTCAATACATTATTCCAGGCTTCTGAAGGGATAAAATAGAAGTCGCTTTGCCCTAAGAAACAACTTCCCCCTGCAAGGCTCAAGATTCGCCTGTAAGAACCAGAAGCAGCTCAGCCGTTCGGCTGGAAGCGAACCAAGCGCGGACGTCCCCAAAGCTCTTCTCTCCCCCCCCCCCCATCTACAGTCGCCATAACTCCCCGCGCGGTGGGGAGGGGGAGGGGAGAGACCAGGGCAAGAAAGAGAAGGGCTCCTTACCTGATATAGTCTCGCTTGCAGTAGGTTTTCCCGTCTCTTACAAAGCACGTACAAGTCTCGTCCAGATACTGGTTACATTCCGCGCACTTCAAACACGCCGCGTGCCATTCCAAATCTGGGGAAACCCGCAGGATGTACTGGTCGTGGATTTGATTGCCGCAACCGACGCACAAGGAAATCAGCCGCTTTTCTGAAAGGCAAAGCAGGAGAAGAGACATAATTGACGAAGCGTTCGCTCTCTCCCCCCCCCCCCCCACTGAGATAAACGCGTTTTATTAGTCCCCGTCAACCCCGCCGTCTGAGCTCGCTCTTTAGGAAACGCGCCGCTTGCCGCGGCGGGTTGTTGTCGCGTTGCATTTTCGGGCAAGGATGGCGGGGGGAGGGAGAGAAGGAGAGGAAGGGGGAGGGGGTGGGTGCAAGAGAGGGAACGGCGTTTTAGGAGAGCAATCGGGATGAGGGGTTGTGTGTGTGTGTGTGTGTGTGTGTGTGTGTGTGTCCATCAAAGGCTTTCCCGGCTGAGGGAGAAGGCGGATCGCAAAGTTAAAAGTAGATTTGCGGAGAGGGGCAGGAAAGTGTGAGCCTTTTCCACGCTTTCCAAGCAACCCAAATAATGATTTGGAGTCGGAGGAAGCTGGGAGAAGAAGCCGAGTGGGTCGGATCCACATAAGCCCGGGCAACACAGGCTTTTACATGTCTAGGGAGCGACCAACCCATCCCGAAAGCTTTGATTTGTGGGTTTCAACAACCCCCCAATCTCTTCTCCCTTTGGCCAGAGACTGAATTCAGGCGGCGTGGGAGGCATCGCGTAGTTCTTCCCAGCTGTGGCGGACCGCAGCCCGGCACTCGTCGTCCCGAACCGAAATTTGGTGGGGAGAAATCTCCCATGGTTGGGAGAGAAAATCGGGACCCTTCGGGTTTAAGACATCCGAAAGCTTGGTAGCGCTGCCTCAAAGCTTGCTCAAAGTCATTGCCGAGGCTGTGAGGGGCCTCTGGCACGGGACCCTTTCGCTCCCCTCCTCTCTCTCTCCCCCCCCCCACACGACCTCAGGCAAGACAACCAGATCCCTCTGCGCATTGGAGGCAAAGGTGGTTCCCATTGATCTTCCATAGCTTTTCGGCACAGTAAAAAAATAACGAGGCGTCTCCCCGGTTTTCACGCTCCCTCGTTTTATATCCCCGACTGTCGGAGCGGCGGTTTTTTCCCCCCTGGGAACCAAAGCCCACTGGGGAGCCCCTCCAGCATCGCGCCCAAGGCGAACGCATCGCAACAGGCACCGGGCCATCATCCCCAGCCTTCCTACTCGAAACGGTTCGTTTGGCTCCTACTTCGCCTTAACAACTAAACGATCGCCGGGAAACAAGCTTAAGAACCGATCCGAAGCCCCCGAATGGTCGCTTTCTTACTTTTCGGTGGGTCGCCCATATCGCCCATCTCTACCAAAGGGTATAGTGTCCACAGTGAAATGGTGCGCGGCTGCACAGGAACTTTTTTCCGAGATGATGGGGGAAAAAATAATAATAAGAAGAAGAATAAATAAACAAATAAAAAAAACCGGCAGCTCTGCTTTTGCCCCGTGGAGGGAGGCGGTGGCTGTGGAGGTGGCGGGTGGGTGGGAGAAGATGCTGTCAAGGGATGGCAGGGATGCTTGCTCGTTCCGCGCCGCCGCCGCGCTGGGAATCGGCCTCAGGGAGGATGGATGACCGCACGCCCTTCTTCCAACGGTGAGAACGGCTCCGTCCGAAAGAAAACCACCACCCGGGTCCAGGCAAGCAAGGGAGCGAGAGAGAGGAGAGAGCGCTCTCGGAGGCGCTGCCCAGTGCGTGGAAACTCCGCGCGCCTCGACCACGAGCCTCTTCCTTATCTCTTACTCAAACTTCTCTGCTCCAACTCAACTCGCTCGTCATTGGCCGGCGTAGGCCGCGGGGACGTCAAACCTGCCGTCTTCTGATTGGCCGGAGGGAACACAGAAGCAGCTGTTCTGATTATCATATTTCAGGGGCTTGGCGAGCTGGCCGGGCGGCTGCTGGAGAAATCCGCGACAGACGCAGAGAAAGACTGGGGAAGCGGGTTGGGGAGGGGGAGGGGGAGGGGGGGGAGGGGAGGGGGAGGAGGGGAGGGGGGGAGGGGGGGAGGAGGGGAGGGAGAAAAAAGGAAGGAAGGAACCAGAGGCAACTTTTCCGCTCCTCGTTTGATTTCTCTTCCCCCACTCCACACACACACGCACACACACATTCTTAATCCGTTTTTACTTTCCCCCCACTTTGCATCAACACGCCTCCCCTTTCATTGGCTTAAAGCAAACAGCTGCCTCTCTCTCTCTCTCTCTCTCTCTCTCTTTCTCTCTCTCTCTCTCTCTCCACACACACACACACACACACACACACACACTTTTACTACAGTCGCGCAGGATTTTTTTATTTTGGGGGGGGAGAGAAAAAGAATGAAACGAGACGTTTATTTTCTGAACAGCTTCCCTTTCTTTAACTATGCAGGCTGTGCGGAGCAGAAGGAAATATGGATCAGGTGACTGATCAAATACTGTGGGAGGGAAAAAGAGGAGGAGGAGGAGGAGGAGCGGCGGATTAAAAGCCGTGCAATCTGATTTATGCCGCAAAAAGGGGGCAATAAAGGCTTAGCCGCTTGGATTTTTCGCCCGCTATTTTTTTCCGGGGGGGGGGCGCGTGGGGAAAAGGGGTCATTTTTTGTTTGTTTGTTTTAATTATTATTTGAGGCGAAGGATAAAAGCGGCAGCGAGACTCCGGTTGACAGGACGTTGACAGCGGCTTGGTTCTGCTGCCCGTGAAGCTTCAGTTTCCCTCATTTTCTTTCTTGCGGCTTCCCCATTCTCGTAGTAGTGACACAGACGCCAAAGGGAAGGTGGGAGTACCGCAGCTACTCGCAGGTGTTTAGCACTTGGAAGTTGTGCGTTTCCCACCACCACCCTGCCCCCCCCCTCGCTAGCTGTTTTTAATGCAGGTAACAATCCCTCCCTGGAATTTCAATGGGATTTACTCCTGGAGTAAGCGGATAGATAGACGAAGGGAAAAAGCTAGGCTGAAAAATTTCCTCCGGTGACTTTACTATGTTGAAGGAAAATCTTATTACAACTACTGCTATTGTGTGTTGCCTGTAGATTTTTACAGGAACCTGGCAGCGCCTTTCCCCAACCAAACATACTGATACTTCTAGTTCCCAACTATTGCTTTTGCTGGCGGTAGGAACCTGGAAGTACCTCACCATTTCTGCTTCCCATTAGGACAGAGGTCTTCAAACTTGGCAACTTTAAGACTTGTGGACTTCAACTCCCAGAATTCTGGGAGTTGAAGCCCACAAGTCTTAAAGTTGCCAAATTTGGGGACCCCTGCATTAGGAAGTGTGAAAATCTTGCAAGGCCGTTTCTGTCCCCATAGTTAATAATGACTCCTCGACAATATGTGAGTCTACGTTTATGTCAAAGTCTCTCTGTGTGGAAACATCTCTGGCGTCTTACATCGAGACTCGAATCTAATCGTCACTTAGTAAGGCTAATGCCACCTGATCCTAAACACAGGTAGAAAATACACGGCGGTACTATGCCGGTTCACGTTGAATGAAATATAGTGATGAATCCTTTTGGTGATAAAGTACAAAGCACATCCGTGCTACTGTTCTATCAACAGAGTGATGGTTGGATGACGATTTATAAATCGCTACTTTGGGAAGTACTACCACTCGCCTTGGGAAGGTGGGCATTGATTTCTCCTGACACGGCATAGAATCATCCTGCTAAGTGTGCAAGTAGAGAGGTTCAGTTGATAGGCTCTTGCTATAAAGTTTATTAGCTCATATTCTAACTTGCGGCTCCTTCCTTGCGCACGCACGCACTATTTGCTCCCAGGCCCCTCTTCTCTCCAAGTGGACTTTTTGATTACTAAAAGTTTAGGGATATTTTTTTTTTGAACGTTGCGTGATTCTACCCAGGGGTAGGACAAGACTTCAAGATCGGTGCTCTCAACCTCGTTTACTTGCCTATCTTTCAAAGGAGTTTTCTCAAAAGAGACGGGGGGGGGGGAGAATCAACAAAGAAGGAAAGCATATAGTCTGTATAGGAAATTTCTGGAGTGGTTCGGCTTGATTGAGGGGACTCGGGGTAATCCAGCTCATGTCCAGCTTTAGAAAATAAAATCACCCCATTTACCAACTACTCCCAAAGCTTTCCAGGAGCCTAAATGTATGTATGTTTGTGTGTGTAACATTTTTTTGCTGATAAATGAAAATAAAGGGAGACTATTATAGATCTATTTCGCTTTAGTCAGATAGCCATACACGTAGTGGGATTTGAACCTGGGCAGTCTGCTTGTAAGGCAGAAGTGTTAACCTCTAGGCCAGGTTCTCTTCCCTATCAGCTCTTCACCAGGAAAGGGTTATATATGTTTCTTCTTCTTCTGTCGAGTCATCCTGGTATATGGAAGGAATATATATATATATATATATATACACCTCACGTACGCATATATGTATGCGTACGTGAGGTCCAACCTTCGTTGTTACTGATGCACATGAATTTTAAACACGTTCTAAACCAAAACGAAAGACAATCAGCAGCATCGCTTGAAAGTTGTCGCGGTTGTTGTTACTGAGGTTTGTAAGAAGTAGAGCTAACCCGTTTTTCAAACTTCGGCTTAAAAACAAAAAGGGAAGAAGAATTTAGCGTCCAGCGGCGGAGCTTACTCAGTTGACCGTCTTGAAAATGATCCTTCGAGAAGGTCAGAAGGCGAAGTTGGGCTATAAACAAATATGGCTGGTATATTTCAAGATTCAGCATTCACGGTGGCGGATGGGGGCCAGGTAGTCGTGGTGAATTTCATCCGCATCCAGAAAAGTGGCGGACAGGAGCATAGTTTCTTTCACTCTCCCCCTCTCCCCCTTCCTCCCACGTTACTAGCTTTAGTCTGTAAAGCAACAGCAGCAAGATGAGTAACACTAATGATTTAGGCGCGGGGACCCACATCCAGGGGGGCTGGTAGGCTGACAACTGCCAAAGAAGGAGAGGCCTTTCATGCCAGATAATTTCACCAAAATAAATGCCAGCTAACCCACCCACAAGCTTCAACTCGACGTGCAGAAACGACTCCTCGGATTTCCTGACTAGGAAGCTGAACACCAGCAGGGATTCCGTAGGCAAAGATGGGAAACGGGGCGAACCTTTTAGGATCCCTGGAAGCTCTGCAGATGAAAACCGAGGGGGCGTATTAAGGGGTGGGGGGGACGTCTTGCTCTCCGCCATCTCCTTTAAAGGCACAATACGGGCAAATGCCAGCCGTTCGGATTCTCGGAGGTGAAAGGAAGCGCCTTTGCTTTAACTCACCTTTCCCCAACCTGGTTTAGAGTCGTGCCTGAATGGCTAATAGTCCCATATTCCCCGGTTACATTTCAGCGTTTACGTCCCGATCGGCTAACTACGGTTCTCCTTTAAGAAACCCCTGCCTAGTTCTTAGCAGAGGGCTCAATTTTTCGTTCCTTGGCCCCGTTAGGGGTAATAATACTGTATAAAGGTTTTAAAAAGTCTGTTAGTGTAGCATCTCTGCGTCTATGCAGAACGTTTCTGCCTTCACACCCGCCTCTGAGACTGCAGATCTTTGCAAGGGACTCTTTGGATTGTCCCTTTAGTGCAGTGTTTCCCAGCCTTGGCAACTTGAAGATGTCTGGACTTCAACTCCCAGAATTCCCCAGCCAGCTGGCTGGGGAATTCTGGGAGTTGAAGTCCAGACATCTTCAAGTTGCCAAGGTTGGGAAACACTGCTTTAGTGTCACGAGCCGTCCCCCTCCCTGGACTTCTGCTCTGGGTATACAGCGTTTGGAGCACATACGAGGCTCGTGTTTATTCCATGTGTATATATATATATATATTGGTGCCTTGAATTCTTCCACCACCTCGGGCATCATTACTATAGCCGCGCCGGGAGGGGAGGTTTTATGCTGTGTTTTTTTTTTAAGTTTGGCCTTCACGCGATCGCAACAGCGACCCCTTGTGTCCGAAAGGAGAACGGTCCTCTTGATCAGTGAGCATAAACCCAGCAGATACATTCTGATAGCGTTCCCCCTATTTTCACAAACATTAAAACACTCGGGGATAACGAACCACTTCATTCCAGGGTACCGAGAGTGAAAGGGGTTTTACGGCTAGCAAATAAAAAAGTGGAGGGCTCGAAGCGTTTATATTACGACGCTCGATAGGAATATAACCATCGACGGGCGCTAAATATATATATATTTGAGACTCATATGCGAATTTTCTGCAGTTTTTTTTTCTTATTCCGCCTGCCCGAAACGAGTGCATTCTTGTTCTTGGAGCGAGCTCGTTGGAGATGAGACGATTTTTAAGCTTCCGCCGATTGCCAGAAGATTGCCGTTTCACACTCTCCACCTTCGGGACTGTTATTTCTGTACTTTCAAGGACTTATCCCGGGAAAAAAGGAAGCGAGCTTTGGTAGATGGACGGAAAGAAAGGATGAGCAAGAGAGGAGAGAAGAGAACGGAGGACTCGAGTCTCGTCAGGACGGTTGTTTCTCCACCCCCGCCTTACGGCTTGGTTACTTGCTTTTTTCTTTCTTTTTTTTTCCCTTTTGACGAAGAGACCGCGGGAAAGAATGTTAGTGCAACGGTGGGTTTTTCGGGGATTAAAGTGAACAAGAAAATAAATGTTCAGTGCAAATATATCTTCCTCGCGGTGGGAGATTCCGGAACCAGACAGATAAGTAGAAATAGAAATGCTGGGAATTAGGTTAAACGTTTCTTTTCCTTTCCTCTCTCGGTGGTTAGGGGGGGGGGGGAGATTTTCACCAGAATGGAAGGATGGAATGGAAGGGAGCCTCTAAAAGCCATTCTCTCAGAAATAGATCTTCTAAAGTCCCTTTGCCTCCTCCGGACTAAAAAGAAGACTTCAGCTTGCTACACAGATGTTGAGAATCAAAGCCAGCCAGCCAGCCAACCAGCCAACCAACCAACCGGATTTTGTTGCTTTTGTTGATGTTTTCAGTGATCGTATACTTGCTAGTGGTGGGTGGGGTATGAATGCGGGCTCCTCGAAGCGATTCTCTGCTGTGGAGGTGGGGATAGCTGAGGGTTAACTCTTCCTGTTCCATACAAAGCATCTCCTCCCCTTTTTCCCCTGGTAGGAAAAAAAATCTTATAACGGTTTGGCTTAGGAGGAAGGACTGCGTTGGGGAGTTTGAGTGGAAAAAAGCGCATCCTCTCCGCATCCCGAATTGAAGAAGAGCCGCAAGTCAAGAGAGGCCAGTAGGACACGGGAAAAATTTAAGGACGGGATAAGGCAGGTTAGGGTTAAACCTGGGACTGAAATGACACTCGCCCGTCGTAGACAGAGGAGAATTTCCTTGAAATCGAAGTTGATGTTATCAGCCAGTTATTTGGTCTTTCTTTCAAGCAAACTTTTTTTTTTTTAAAAAAAAGAATTCAATTGGAGGAAAAAACATGGCAGTAAAGTTTATTACTAATCCTGGTATATCATCGCTATCGGTATCATGATCACCATAACCAATAGTTTTGTGTTACTGTTGTTAGATTGCACAGGGTGCAACTTTTAAGAGAAGAAAGTTGCCATTGGGTTCCAAGTCAAATCTCAAAGTAAACAGCAATTCAAGGATTCCCCCCCCCCCACGCTTCTGTTCAATCATATCCGATTCTTGCAGACTTCTTGGACAACATTCCTGCAGTTTCCTTGGCAAGGGTTTTTTCAGGAATGGTTTGCTATTGTCTCCTTTCTAGGACAGAGAGAAAGTGACTGGTCACCCAGCTGGCTTTGTGCCTGAGGTGGGACTCAGGCTACCGGCTTCCGCTTGACTACAGGTTTCAGCCTTCACCACAGTGCCACACTGGCTCTCAAGCTAGTCCAGAGGTCTTCAAACTTGGCAACTTTAAGACTTGTGGACTTCAACTCTATGCTCAACAGCTACGCTGGCTGGAGAATTCTGGGAGTTGAAGTCCACAAGTCTTAAAGTTGCCAAGTTTGGGGACCCCTGAGCTAGTCGGTTCCTAACTGAAATTTCTTGGATGCACTTTAGAGATTTACAATAAAGGATTTAGCTTGAGGTTTGGACCAAGCAAGCTAGCATATGAACGTCTACTTAGAGAAGGAGGGAATGTAACTTTCAGGTCTAGTGAGCCAAGGCTTTGGGGCAGTGGTGAAATCCAATTTCTTTACTACCGGTTCTGTGGGCTTGGTGGGCGTGGTGTGGCTTGGTGGGCATGGCTTGGTGAGTGTGGCAGGGGAAGGTTACTGCAAAATCTCCATTCCCTCTCCACTCCATTCCCACCCCACTCTGGGGCCAGACAGAGGTGGTATTTGCCTGTTCCCTGAACTACTCAAAATTTCCGCTACTGGTTCTCCAGAACCTGTCAGAACCTGCTGGGTCTTCTGCCAAGGCAGTCCCAGCTACCCAATTCAATGTCTTTCTAGATTCACCACCACCAGCAGCTAGTTCTGGTTAAGAAATTGTAGAACTACTAGTAGTGATGATAAATAAAAACCAAACAAGTAGAGGAGAGGGGGTAAAACCTGAAGGTCTCTACAATTTTTAAATTAATATATTTTTAAAATATACAAATCAACCAAGAAATGTAGTTAAACTTTTGGGCCAGGACTGAAAAATGTTATCTTTATCTTTGGGATACCTGAATGGACTAACTGGCACTAGAATACAGTATGTAATTGAGATACATTTGCCCATAGACAGACTCCCCTCTATTCTCATGGTAGTTCTATATTGTTTTATCTGGGTCAAATTTACTCTTGAGTGAATATATATAGCCGTTAGATCTGCTGCTGCTTGCTTCAAAATGTTAGGACATACCCCAGCACAAACCCAACTATTACACATTCTTATCTCAATCTCAAGAGTTGGTAGATGCCTCCAGCAAGTTAGAGCTTGAGACAATCCATTTTTCCCTCTTAGTGTGAATGTAGAAATTTGGTCCCACTTTGAATCTGGAGCTCTCTCTACATGCTAGCCTCAGTAGCATTCCTACTGAGCTAGCCTTCCCCTAACATCTTATACTCCACAATTAAGTAGAAGGAGAGAAGTGGCAGAAAAAAGCCATTTACATCTTTTCCAACCTATTGGCTCTGAGATTTAGGTGGGATCCCTGCCACAAATTGGATCTTTCCATCCGTTTAGATCAAGAAGATAGGACTTCCTGTGTCCTGTTTGTTATTTTCAGAAGCCCTGCTTGGGTTGAACCTTCCCTGTGATGGCCCTTTCTGTTAGAGCAACTTCTTCACTAGACAAAAGGCTGCCCTTTCCTTATTAGTAACCCAGAAGTCAGTTAAGACCTGGGATTCCAGAGATCCTTTGAGGAATGGTGGTGGTGGGAATGTTTGCCCAAGAGTGTGATCATGGTAGCGGGAGGTTGTCTAGTTCCTGATGGGCACGATCTTCTCATTTTTAACCTGCACACTGTATTGTGGAAAGTGTAAGCTGCTTAGAATTGGTGAAAGTGAAGTAGCATATAAAACCAATAAATAAAAACACCAAAGCCACAAATAACAAACAAACTCCCATCGTTGTCCATTGATAAGGACATTCCATAAAATTCTCTATTCAAGAAGCCAGTGTTCAATTTCTTTCTCCTCTCCCTTTCCCTCCTACCCTGCTTTCGGGGAAGATCCTAAGCCTTGCTCCAGGCTTGCATTCCTTCACTTCTTTCATAGTATAAGGCTCAGTTCACTCTATCTCTGCCACTTAAAAGTATCCTCCTAATCTGCCTTCCCCCCCCTACTTTTCAAAGCACATCAGAAAAGCTAGGCACTTCTCAGTTCACCTGGGTTTAATTCCATAGCAGTGTCTGTAGTTAAGTGGGTGGTCGGATTTTAAGTTTGCAAGATATACTTTTTTTTAAAAAAAAAAAATAGAGTTTAGGATCCAGCGACATAAGATTGCACCTAAACCTGTTTAGGTCTAGCAGATCTTACCATTCATCCTTCTACACATATATGTCAGATTTACATATATAGTACTATTTTACTACATGGATAGTAGAATTCTTACAAAAAACATAACCACTGGTTGGAATTCTCTGGTTTCTGGGTGTCTAAATAAATTCAATTCTTAACAAACCCTTTAAAACACTTTCAGTTAGCAGCATGAAATAATGTAGTTTTCAGAATCTTTGGATCTCACCATATTATGCTACAAATACTCTTCTCTTCTCTTCTCTCATCTGTACTCAAGTATTTTTTTAATGATAAAATTTGTCTCTGATAAATTGGATATCATATTTTAAATTTCACTTAAGTACAATGATATAGCAAGAATTACTTTAAAGTGATACTGCCTCTTTCCGAGGGACAGTAGAGGGAAGTATGGTTAGGAGTTCCAAATAAGTCAAATGTAAATATAACATGTTTAGTTTTTTTCTTTGCTGGAAGGCCTGTGGTAAATTTTTTAAACTAAGTCCAGTGGAAAAAAAATTGGTGTCTGTAGTGATACAAATTGATGTGAATTTTCTATCTGCAGTATCCTATCTTGATATTGTGGCCATAAAAAGAGAAAATTTCCTAACCTCACTTTGTTACTACATAATTCATTTTACTTGAGGATCATATGGCAGTGCAACAGAACACAATGTTGCTAGCTTCTGGGCAAGATCTGTTTAACTTGTACATATTTTAATCTTGCATTTTATATTTTAAATTTTATGTCATATAGTATGCCTTATTTTAATTGTGATGCTTCTGACACGAATAAACAAAATTCTACTGTACTTTTGAAAGTATGTGCACACTTCATTGTACCTGGAATTTGATATATGTACCAATTATGCACCTTATGCAAGCTACAAAATAGAATATTTTAGACAGAGCAATTTCTCTTATAACCACTTGGAATCTACTGAAATAAAAATGTTGATTTAAAACAAGAGGAGAATAAACAAGAGGAGAATAAAATTGTTGATTTAAATCTTAGAGGAGAAGATTCCCAGACAAAGTCCTATCATCTTCAATTGTAACAACAAAAAACAACAACCTTCCTGATCGGTTCAAAGCTTGACTAGCTTCAGTATTTTGTGCCATACAATGATTAAGGAGTTGCAAATTAACAAATGACCTCCTCCATTGTTGGCCTGGAAGCCAGAAAATAGTATCTAGTCATGCATATATATCAGGGGTGGGTTCTGGCTTACCTCGCTGCCGGTTCGCTTCCTGATGCGCTGCATGGGTGTGCGCGCATGCACAGTGCAAAAAACAAAATGGTGTCGCCTATGGCATCACCGAGAGAGCCAGTTTGGGGGCGTGGCAGGCCTGGGTCACTGCCGGTTCTAGCGACCCAGACCGCCAGAACTGTTCCATAGAACTGGTCCGAACCGGGAGGAACCCACCTCTGATATATATAGTAGTAACTAGTCTGATCCATCCTAGATAAGTCCAATTCCCTTTGTAACCATCGAATTGGCATTCAGAAATCTAGTTTGGTGTAGCAGTTAAGGTACCAGGCTAGAGACTGGGAGACTGTGTATTCTAGTCCTGCCTTAGCCACAAAGCCAGCTGAGTGACCTTGGGCCAGTCACTCTCACCCAGCCCCTAGCAGGGTTGGCCAAACTATGGTTCTTTGAGGACCTGTAGACTTCAACTCCCTGAATTCCTGAGCTAGCCATGCATGCAGGTCCTCCAAGAACCATAGTTTGGCCACCCCTGCCCTAGAGCAAAGGCAAGGGCAAAACTCTTTCAAAAGGGACTTATCCAGGAATCATTCGTGGCTATTTTAATTTAGTAAATTCAGTGAAGAAGTACTTTCTTTTTCTGGTTCTGAATGAACTGTTGTAAGTTGATATACCTGTAATATATCTTTAAATACAAAATACCATGGAAAGAAAGTTTGATTGTGTGGGATCAGACAAAGGTTCTACCCCTTAACTTTCCATATATTTTAAAAGAAAAGAAAAATAGGTCTATCCATATCATGAAAAATAGCATTATTATTCCTTAAAAAATACCTAGCATACAGCTGAAATCCTCAGTGTATTTCCTAGTTTTTAAGAATATAAAAAGTCTTTGAAGGCTAATTCTGGTGATAAATTTCCATACAAATATTTGATCAGGGAACTATATTTATTCAGCATTCATCAATAAAATGATAGCAGTGGAGAAAGGCAGTTTCAGGGCTACACTAAATGGCTTTGTGAGAAGAGATCTATCTATTGTCTGTCTGTCTGTCTGTCTGTCTGTCTGTCTGTCTGTCTATCATCTATCTATCTATCTATCTATCTATCTATCTATCTATCTATCTATCTATCTATCTATCTATCCCTACCCATCCATCCTCTATAATCGTCTATCATCTACCTCTATGTAATTTCCCTTTTAAGTACTTTAGAATAGAGTGATCAAAGTTTGACCCACAGTGTTTATGCCTCTAGGACTCTTTTTTTAAAATCCAGAGTGCACAGGACTAGCATTTCCCAGCCAATTTTTAGTTTGGAGACCTTCTGGGTTGAGTCTTCAAGGATGAGTGATGCTACACACTGTAGCCTCCATGTAAATAACAAACTTTCTCCATCTATTTGATTGATACTGGGAGAGGTAATTCTCAGCAAAAACTGGATGGGGAATGAGAAGATACATGAAGGGTATCAATGTATAAGAAGGAAAAGGGGATAACAATTTCCCAATCTGCATGGTGAAATAAGGAAAAGGAATGGAGAGAACATGGATGAAATAATATTTGTATGCATCTATTATTGCTTACTTTATATTGGAGAAAAGGTTATACAAAACAGATAGTTGGGGAAGCTACTTATGTGTATTTTTGTGTATAAATATGGCAGACTGGGAGTTATTTGAGTCTTTATGATATCCACATAAGCACTTTGTCCTTGAATCAATGCATATTGTGTCTTACTACCTGTGAGATGTAAAATTGTCACCTCTCCCTGCTCTAAACGAAAGGAGAAAAATGTCTTTGCCTACTCAATAATTTTCAGCAGTATTTCTCAACTTTAAGACGTGTGGACTACAACTCCCATAATTCCTCAACCGTCATGCTGGCTGGAAAGTTCCAGGAGCTGAAGTCCACATATCTTAATTTTGACAAATTGAGAAACACAATCTGCAGCACACACACACAGCTGTACAAAAAGAATAGCATAGGCTTGGCTTTAGCATAATGTGATCTCTAAATTTTAGCTTCTGCCAAAGTAAAGACATTTGGTAATTTAATAATAACCAGGTTTTGCATAATAATACATTTGCAGTGGAACAATATTTAGCATAATTCTCAGCCTGGAGAGCAGAATGTTTAATTCCATTAAGAGTGGAATGGCTGTAAAAGCTAAATATCTTTAATAATTGAGGGGACTACAAGCCAGTTCCACCTGCCCAATATTGCTACAAAAGCAAATGTATTAAGTTGAAGTATGTATGGTTTTTTAAGCTTTCTGCTCCTCTTGAAAACAGAATCCATTGAAGGACGACAAAGCAAAGAGTGGGGTGAAATGGGACAGATATTACCCAGGCCAATGTTATATGAAAGCAACATTTTGATTCATTTCTGCTGAGAGGAATTACCGATAACCTCTTTTTGCTTTTGAACTCTTCTGATTCAATTTTAAAACACATCTGAGATTGACCTGGGCTCTTTTACTATTTGCTGACATGGAGATGCTGTGAACACGGGAATTTTACATGTTTGCAAGTCTACAACTCACAAAACAAAAACAACTAACCTGCACTGGCCGTTTTTGGCTAGCAGCTCAGAAATGAAAAAGCCAGCTAATCATTGTCTATGGAGATTCTCAGTCATCCAGGTCAGGGTTGTCCCAAAAGTGCTTTTTCAAGAGGCAAGTGGACTTTCTGGTTTTTCTTCGAAGACATTTCGCTTCTCATCCAAGAGGCTTCTTGGATGCGAAGTGAAATATCTTCAAAGAAAAACCAGAAAATCCAGTTGCCTCTTGAAAAAGCGCTTTTGGGCCAGCTAATCATTGTTTGAATGCTGAGTGCCTCATTGTACTTCCTCAGTTTCATTCTTAAAAACACATCCCTTTCCCCTCTTAAAAAGAATAGAAGGAAAATTGCTAGTGTTTCTGTGGGAAAATCCTTCTCTGTCTCCCAAGTTCCTTATGCTGACACAGTGGCTATTCTTTATTTGGCCCCCAGAAACTCACATAACCACAGTGGGATGGCAAGAACAGGAAAATGGGGTTGACCAAAGCCTTCCACCCAGTCCAGAGCACTGGATTTACAATACAAGCAGTGAAATGTTGTTGCAGCTGTGATGACAGCTGCTTAAAATCATGCCTGAGTGATGGTCACAATGCCACTGATATAGAAATACCTTGGCAGTTGTTACAATTACAGGTACCCAGGGGTAAAATCCAGTAGGTTCTGACAGGTTCTGGAGAACCGGTAGTGGAAATTTTGAGTAGTTCAGAGAACCAGCAAATACCACCTCTGGCTGATCCCAGAGTGGGATGGGAATGGAGATTTTGCAATATCCTTCCCCCAGGAGTGGGGAAGGAATGGGGATTTTGCAATATCCTTCCCCCAGGAGTGGGGAGGGAATGGGGATTTTGCAGTATCCTTCCCCTGCCACGCCCACCAAGCCAAGCCACGCCCACCAAGCCACGCCCACAGAACCGGTAGTAAAAAATTGCATTTCACCACTGCAGGTACCTAGCCATGGTTTCATCTCATCAAGGAACTCTCTCATCTCACTCAGTTATGAGTGTTGCATCCCAGCCTGAAAACTCTGAGGTTTGCCCTGAGGAGGGATGTTATGCTAAGATGAAATGATTCAAGGTAGGGGCCAATGTACCATAGTATGGGGCAGCTTCTGGTCCTGTAATGTCAGTGCAATGGCTCAGTGGTTAAAGACGATGAGCTTGTCAGCTGAAAAGTTGACAGCCTGGGTTTGAGACCCAAGCACTGAATGACAGGGTGAGCTCCCATTACTTGCCTCAGTTTCTGCCAACCTAGCAGTCTGAAAGCATGCAAATGTGAGTAGATAAATAGGTACCACTTTGGTATGAAGGTGACAGTGTTCCATACGCCTCGTCATATAGTCGTGCTGACCATGGAAAGGGTCTTCAGACAGGAATGGGCCAACTTGCTGTGGCCAACTCACCATGGCCAACTCACCACGGGACAATTCAACAAATACAAACATTAATTTCAACAGAACCATGGCCAATAATAATAAAATGAAGTCAATTCAGAAATATGAGAGTTACAATAATTTTGACGAAAATGCAATCACCAATAATAAAAATAACTGAATTAAATGATTAATACAGCATTGAATTGTCCTGCAGCGAGTTTTCCCACGTGAATTGGCTGTGGTGAGTTGTCCTGTGGCGAGTTGGCTGTGGTAGTTGTCCTAGACCCTCTTTGGACAACGATGGCTCCCTCAGCTAAGAAACAGAGATGAGCACTTCCCCCTAGAGTCGACTGGACAGGGGAAATCTTTCTCTTTAATGTCAGTCAAATCCAGGAGAAGCTCCACTTCTGCAGATTAATTGGGATAAACAATACTTGCTGGGACAAGAGAGAGTAACTTTTTAAATTTATCTCTGAAACCAATCAAAAAGGATTTGGGAAAAACTATGGGAGAGGGGGAATTCACATGGGAGCTATGGAAGTGGCATACAGTATACAGTATTTTTTGGACTATAAGACGCACCGGAGTATAAGACGCACCTTAGTTTTTGGGGAGGAAAATAAGAAAAAAGCTGATTGGTGGGTGAATCGGCCTCCTGGAATACCCCCAAACAGCTGTTCCCAGAGGTGAACTTTAGTAACAGGTTTGTTGGTTGTGAGCTCTGCACCTTGCTTTTCCAGCCTCTGAAACCTCCATTTCAGAGGCTTTTTTCAGTCCCTAAAACCTCCATTTCAGAGGATTTTTTCCCAGCCTCAGAAACCTCAATTTCAGAGGATTTTTTCAGCCCCTGAAACCTCCGTTTGAGAGGCTGGGCGGGGCTACATTCGGTGTATAAGACGCACCCAAATTTTCACTCTCTTTTAGGGGGGGGGGAAAGATGAGTCTTATACTCTGAAAAATACGGTATTGGACATATATGCCATATATGACATATATGACACAAACAGAAGGCCTTGGAAAGGAGATAGAAAAGTTTCAGCCTTACCAGACAGATAGACCAGACAGGAAACACAACCACATAAACCAATTTTATTTTATTTTATTGTATAGCTACATTAAAAGAATCTTGCAAGCCAGAAAGTACAATTTCCCTGCCATCTCTACAGTCCCCAGAAACTAGGGCAATCCCTCCTAACCATCTTGCCCAGTCCACTATTCAATTATGGGCTATGTTGTCTCTTACCCACTAGGCAATATCTCTTCACCTATCTCCCAAGGTCTTTCCACATACCATTACAGGAAGTGAGGAACCAATAGAAGTCTATGTGGATAGTTAGGGTGCTGAGGGAAGGGAGGCTAACATAAACAAGCTGAAGATTTGTTTATGAATTGAACTGAAGAATGTGACAGAAAATCACATTCTGGATTACATCCCATACTTGAATTGACTTCAGTAAACAATATAAAGTCAACATGTTTCCTGGAATGTTGATTCACATCTGCTAGTATTTTAGCCTCTTCAAGAGCTGGACATTTGCTTTCCCCATCAGCTGAAGTTTTGGACCATAGTTTTTCTGGATAGCTGTCTAATGATACTCCATGCAATTGTGACTTTGAGGTTGTGAAGTGGGAATACATAAGGGCAACTCCACATTTTAGAACAAGGTGGAAGGGATTTTTAAAGATGTGAAACAAGTATATACAAACTTGGAGGAAAAGAACTTGTAGACGACCCTCACCCTGTCAAAGACCTTGGAGTACTCATATCCAATGACCTAAGTGCTAGAGCCCACTGTAACAACATTGCCAAAAAGGCTCTGAGAGTTGTTAATCTAATCTTGCCAGTAGCTTCTTCTCTGGCAATATTGCACTGCTTACCAGAGCATACAAAACATTTGTTAGACCAATTCTGGAATACAGTTCACCTGTCTGCAACCCGCACTGCATATCAGACATTAATGCAATCAAGAGAGTCCAGAAATATTTCACTAGAAGAGTCCTCCACTCCTCTGCTCGCAATAAAATACCTTATTCCACCAGACTTAAAATATTGGGATTAGACAATTTACAACTACACCGCCTCCGATGTGATCTAAATGTAGTTCATAAAATCATATATCAAAAAGTCCTTCCTGTCAATGATTACTTCAGCTTCAACCGCAACAATACACGAGCACATAATAGATTCAAACTTAATGTAAACCGCTCCAAACTCGACTGCAGAAAATACGACTTCAGCAACAGAGTGATCAATGCCTGGAATGCACTACCTGACTCTTCCCCAAACCCCCAAAACTTTAACCTTAGACTGTATACAGTACACCTCTCCCCATTTCTATGTAAGGGGCGTGCATAAGCGCACCACTGTGCCTACCGTCCCTGTCTTACTGTCCTATTGTCCTCTTTTATTGGTACTTTTTACTTATGATATGTTTATACAAACAACTACTAACCTGTACATGTTTGACAAATAAATAAATAAATAAAGTATTTATAGATATCTGAAATACCATCTGGAGTCTGAGTTCTAGGTAAGATTTGATCCGGTTTCCATGACAAGATCAAGGGATTCACTGGGGCAAATACAGGTTCTTCACTATAACTAGTTAATGAGCTTGGCTGGTTACCTGAAAATAAATCATATGTGAGTAACCATTAAGAGTGGGAATCTTTGAGAATCCAGATATTTTAGCTTAATTGAACTATAAACTGGTTTGAGGGTTTGAGGGTTTGATGCAGACTTGCCTGCAAATAAGCATTAGTAAGTGTATCTCTGAATAAGCATGTTTAGGATTGCTCTAAACAAAGGAACAAGAAAGATTCTAATATGCAAAGCTACCTGATATGCTTATTACTGCCTGTCTCAATGTACAGTGTAATTAATGCTTCAGTTTTGAGATACTGTGTGTAATTGTTAGCAGATTACACCAGTGAAGTTAATCAGTTCTTTAAATGATTAATTATAGGCTTTCACAAAGAGTCTTGTTTTAAAGAAGAAGAAAAAAAACATTGCTAGAGTCATTATGCTACGAGACAAAAGAATATACTACAATAACTTTTAACGTGGTGAAATTTATGGAGATTCATTGTTGGCAAGGCAACTAAATACTGAAGAGAATTCCTCTTATTCTTACTCTTTTCCATATCAACTCTCTCAGAAGACTTTTTCACTTGCATATTCTCTGCTGAATTGTTACGTATCTGGAGATACAGAGAAAAATATAAGAATAAGATTTTAAACAGCACTAATGCTACCTAGTGTTTGTATAGCACAGAAGTGTTCAAAGCACTGTGTGTAAATTACCTTCTCCTATAACAACTATGTAGAATAGATCAGTATTATTATTCATCATATAGTGCACTACATATATTGAAGTTAGTGAAACAATGATTTCTAGAAACTGGGGGACTTTATCAAAGGCCACTTCAAATACAAGTTTCAAACTCAGATGTATATCAGTTGAAATTAACAGTATCTATATCTAACTATTCAGAGATTAATCTCACTGAATTCAATTTGCTTTATTCCTAAGTCAATGGGTATGGGAGTCATTCATAACACAGTTGGCTCTCATTCTTACTTTTCAGCAGGGGTAAAATGTGAATTTTTTCCCCTACCGGTTCTGTGGGCATGGCTTATTTTGTGGGCATGGCTTGGAGGTCAGGTGGGTGTGGCTTCAGGTGGGCGTGGCCATGTGGTCATGTGACTGGGTGGGCATGGCCAATGTAGCAGTCCATTTTGCCAGGGAGCAAGGGGTTGGACTAGATGACCTCCAGCTTTTGCTGTGCTGTTTCAAAGCATCCTCTGAAGCTGTGTCTAGTGCCAGCCAGGTTTGTCATCCTCCCTCCCTCCCTCCCTCCCTCCCTCCCTCCCTCCCTCCCTCCCTCCCTCCCTCCCTCCCTCCCTTCTTTCTTTCTTTCTTTCTTTCTTTCTTTCTTTCTTTCTTTCTTTCTTTCTTTCTTTCTTTCTTTCTTTCTTTCTTTCTTTCTTTCTTTCTTTCTTTCTTTCTTTCTTTCTTTCTTTCTTTCTTTCTTTTTCTCTCTCTTTCTTTCCTTTCTTTCCTTTCTTTCCTTTCTTTCCTTTCTTCCTTTCTTCTGTGGGAAGCAACCCCCCCCAAATAAAATATTACTCATAAGAAAAGGCTCACAGAAAAACAAGGAAAAATCAAGCTGCTAACAAAGAACTTGCCTGAAGCTCATTCCACATTCCTGCCTGATAGAGATAATGAGATAATCTGTATAGAAAGTGGAAGCCTAACATTTGGCTCCATTCACACAAGCATGCAAACAGATCCCTAGAAAACCCATTCAAGACGGGATATTTTGAAATTTCCCCATGGCAAGATTTGGCAGCTAACAAAATAGAGTAGTAGACTCAAAATAAGCAGCCCCACACTCAAGACCCAACACAGGACGAAAGTCATTTAGCCACAATGGGAATCACCCAAACCCTTTTAGAAACACAAAACCCATATTGCACAAACCCCAAAACTTCAAAAACATAGAACCATATAAGAATCCTTCCTTTTATCCAGTTTGTTGTTCAGCTAACCCAGAATGTCACTTCGCTTCTGCAATTAAAAAGCTCCTTCCAAGCAGCTTCCGAAGGCTTTTCAATTTAAAGCAGGAGTCTCCAAAGTTTGCAACATTAAGACTTGTGGACTTCAATTTCCAGAATTCCTCAGCCAGCCATGTGGCTAAGTTTGGAGACTCCTGATTTAAAGCGACAGCATTTGTTTTTCTTCTTTGCCAAGTGATCTCCCAGCTGGAAAGTGAGTCCATATTTTTTCCTTCTAACACCTCCCTCTTCTCCCTTCCCTTCCCTTCCCTTCCCCCTCCCCCCTCTCTATTTTTTCTTTCAGGCGAACCTGCAGGGAAAGAAGACTTTTAAAAGTTTTTTTTAAAAAACCAGGAAGTGATGATGTTGGGGCGGGTGAGCAGAGCCTCGCGCTGCCATCGCTACTGGTTCTCCGAACCAGCCGCCACAACTGCTACCTACTCACCTGAACCGGGAGGATTTCACCCCTGCTTTTGAGTAAACCTGATAGGACTGTACGCTAAGACTCACAAAGGTTACATCAGTTCTGTAGGATTGACTTCTTTCTTTTTTCTAACCTCTTTTATAGTTTTTAACACTTTATTAAATATGTCATTCTGCATATCAGATCTATTTTTACTCTGATGACACAGGTTTTATTATGTGCATGAAACGGTTGCCAACTCCTAGCTACCACGTAAATAAACTTTTTCCATCATGATCTATCCCAACCTGGTCTTTCAAGTCTTCCGACAGTGGAGTGGAACTGAATCAATTCATCTTGCTACTGGATGTCCTCTTATTTTTTCCTCCCACCTTTACTAGAATTTGAGTCTTTTCTAGAGAGATAGGTCTTTGCATAAGGTGTCCAAAGTAAGATCTTTTGGGTGTGGTCATTTGTGCCTCAGATGTGTTGATTTATTTGATCATTCATTTGCTTGTTTTCTTGCTATCCAAGGAATCTCAAGAGTTTTCTTCAATACCAATATTCAGATTATCAATATTCTTCCTTTCTTGCTTCATCTCAGTTCAAATTTCATTTCCCTTGTTTGTTTCAGGGAATACCATCTCTTGCATGATTCCGACCTTTGTAGGCATAGACATCACGGCATTTGAATATCTTTGACAAAGTCTTCATGACTGCCCTAACAGGTGCTAATCTGTGACATACCGTATTTTTCAGAGTATAAAACGCACCTTTCCCCCCAAAAAAGAGGGTGAAAACATGGGTGCATCTTATATACCAAATTAGCCCCACCCAGCCACCCCCACCCTTTGGCTTCTGCCTCCCAGCAATTTACCTCCTTGCAGCAAACAGCGCGGAGCCTGATTAGTACAAGGAAGTGATTATCTGCCTCCTGATCCAGAGCTGACTGAGGCTTGCAGGCCATGTGCTAAAATGAAACTGAAACTAGGCTAGCTGCAAGGAGGCAAATTGCTGGAAGGGAATGGCAGAGGCAGAATTTTATTTTCTTGTTTTTCTCCCCCAAAACTAAGGTTTTGGGGGAGAAAAATACTTATACTCTGGTGCATCTTATACTCCGAAAAATATGCTATTTCTTGAATGTCTGTTCCTTTATATGCTGAAGATTGATCATGAATGGCAGAAGCTGTCTACCACTTCAAGGATCTTCACTGCCAATTCTAAGACTGATTATTATGCCAGTGGTCATTAGCTTAATCTTCTTTTTATATAATTTTAAGGGGCACTGATGGCTCAGCAGTTAAAGATGCTGAGCTTGTCAGCAGGAATGATGGTAATGTTTGGTACATAAATTTGTTGCCCCAAATTGTTTTTCTCCAAATTTGTCGGCATAGCTTCGTTAGAAAATTTGCTGATTCTTATTTTGTTGGTATTCCATTAGGTCTTGTATGCATCTGATTTGGCAATTACTGAAGTGCTGATTTAACTCCATCTTCTACTACTAAAAGTTCTGATGTTAAGTGTCTATGGAGATTCCCTGTCATCCAGGTAATGGTTGTCCCAAAGGTGCTTTTTCAAGAGGCTTTTTCAAGAGGCAACTGGACTTCCTGGTTTTTCTTTGAAGACGTTTAAAGACATTTCGCTTCTCACCCAAGAAGCTTCTTCAGCTCTGAAGAATCTTCTTGGATGAGAAGCGAAACATCTCCAAAGAAAAACCAGAAAGTCCAGTTGCCTCTTGAAAAAGCACCTTTGGGACTTCTGATGTTAACATATATTTTTTTTACAGAATTTCAGCATATTCCCTTTTTTTATTTTATTTTGCATTCAGAGATTTCTGGAATTTTTTTCTTTGAGATTTCTATGTCTGTTTCCATCTTCTGAAAGTTGAAGTTCACACAGCTTAAAGTTGAGAAACATTGCCCGAGGCCGACTTGGAATTCTCCTGGAATTCTCCTACCAAAGTGTGTTCGAAACTGACATAATAGCTTGCTAGTGATGATGCTACCGAGTATATGTTAAAGGTGATCACTTTTAAAGCCCAGCATGCCATGGGTCCAGGTTACTTGAGGGTCCATCTCACCCCACTGGGATTGGCCTGTATCATGCCGGCAGAGGAGCAATGCTGTGGGTCATGTCAGGCAGATTATTTCAGCTGGCTGAGTCCAGGAGAAGGGCCTCCTCTGCTGTCGCTCCTGCCCTCTGGAACATCTTGGCCCACAATATGAGGTTAGCCCCAAGACCCCAATCCTTTCATAAGACCCTAGATTAGATTATTATTAGAGTTGGAAGGGACCTTGTAGGTCATCTAGTCCAACCCCCTGCTCAAGCAGGACTCCCTACACCAGTGATGGCAAACCTATGGCACGCATGCCACAGGTGGCACACGGAGCCATAACTGCCGGCATGCGAGCCGTTGTCCCAGCTTAGCTCCAGCGCGCACGTGCGCGCTGGCCAGCTGATTTTTGGCTCATGCGGAGGCTCTGGGAGGGCATTTTTGGCTCCGGGGGGGCAGGGAAGGGCATTTTCGCTCTCTCCATGCTCTGGGAAGCCTCTGGAGCCTGGGGAGGGCGAAAACCAGGCCCACTGGTTCCACCGGAAGTCAGGAAATGGGCCATTTCCATCCTCCAGAGCGTCTCCAGGGGGCGGGGGAAGACGTTTTCGCCCTCCCCAGACATTGAATTATGAGTGTGGGTACTCGCGTGTGTACGATAGTGCGCGTGCATGCACTTTTGGCACCTGAGGAAAAAAAGGTTCGCCATCACTGCCCTACACCATTTCGGACAAATGGCAGTCCAATCTCCCTTTGAAAGTCTCAAGTGTTGGAGCTCTCACAACCTCCACAGGCAAGTTGTTCCACTGGTTGATCGCTCTCAACATCAGAAAGTTCCTCCTTATTTCCAGGTTGAATCTCTCCTTGGTCAGTTTCCATCCATTATTCCTTGTTTGGCCTTCTGGTGCCTTGGAAAACAGCCTGATCCCCTCCTCTCTGTGGTAGCCCCTCAAGTATTGGAACACTGCTATCATGTCACCCATGGTCCTTCTCTTCGCCAGACTGGCCAAGCTCAGTTTCTGCAACCGCTCTTCGTATGGAACCGCTTTAGGAACCACTCTTCTTAAAGATCCGGCTCTGCCAATTGGGGGAACAGCCCAGTGGAGATGGTTGATCGAGTAACAATAGATCCCACCTCCTCCCACTCTGCCCCCACCCTCTCCATGTGTCCTTAATATTTGAATGTTTGGTTTTAATTTATTTGTGTTTTAATCTATACGTATAGATACATTTTTATGATTGTAAGCCACCCAGAATTACCCTGTGGTAAGATGGGTGGCCGATAAATTTTATAAACAACCTAAATAAATGATAATTTTTTGATCATATAAATCTGATGCTTTTAAAAAAGTGTCAATATCAAAACTTTTTCAGCAAAGCACCCAGCAAAGTAAGCATTATTTGTCATGGTTAAACATAGTAATAATAAGCAGTAATAAGTTTTAGAAATAAATAGGAGAAACTGGCTCAAGTAAAAATAAGCAAACATAATACTATGCCCTCTTGTTTTAGCATTCCTATTCAAAATTCCTGTCAGCTGTCTAGAATAGGGGTCCCCAAACTTGGCAACTTTAAAACTTGTGGACTTCAATTTTCAAAATTTTCCAGCCAGCTATGCTGGCTGGAGAATTCTGGGAGTTGAAATCCACAAGTCTTAAGTTTGCCAAGTTTGAAGACCTCTGGTCTATAACCTTCTCAAGACAGTGAAGGTTTTGTCAGTCTGAGACCATTGAAATGGGTATTACAATTGTCCTCATTCCAGCCTGCGTGAAGAATGATGGCCATCAGGTTGGGAAAGAAGTCCACTCAATACTTCAAATAAAGAAAGAAATGGAAGAAGTGGAATATAAATCATGTTAATAACTCAAAAAAGAGACACTCCCTTCAAACAAATCTCATCTTTCCAAAGTAAGCATTTTTGATTGTTAAAGAAAAAAAAGACATTATTGTATTTGTATATCACATTATGGGAGGATCGATTATGTAAGTGCTTTGCAGATCAAAAGGAGAGATGTACTATAAAACGAAGGAGATGGTGAAGCCCTGGAGAAGCTGAGACCACCCAAAGAGTCAGCAGCAGTGCTGAGATTTTAAAACCTGGAGTTTATTGCTTCTGAGTTACTGCTTGTGCTCACATGCTAGTATTTAAGGATCTAATCAGCTGAAATTGGCAGGGAAAAAAATCTTCTTAAAGTAGAGATTGAATGTAAAAAATTTTCTCACCAAACAATCCAAGGTTTCCCTGGTATGGAAGAAAAGTCAGAAGAATCCTTCTGCCTTGTACATCCTTCCACATAAGAAGATCTCAAATGAAGATCTCAGCTGCCAGACATGCACATAACAAAGACGACAGGTGTGATGGAGAAAAATTGGTGATGGAAACCACTGTTGTGTAGGTAGCAGGAGAAATGGAGACAATACATCCAGTTCTCAAACTTAATTTGAAATCCACTGCTACAAAACTATGGTTTGGAGAAACTACAGTGAACCCCAGCAGTTCTCAAAGCATACAAACTGCTGTGTGGACCCAAAAGCATTAACTAACAGCAGTCCCTAGTGCATTTAACTCAGGGGTCCCCAACTCCAGGGTTGTGGCTTTGAGCCATTCAGAACTGGGCTGCGGAAGTGGTGAGCAAGCGGGAACATCTCCACTTACGCAAGTGCCAGGCAAGGTGTGTGCACACCTCATTTGTGCGAGTGGAGGGTGTGTGTGCCTGCCGCTCACACAGAACCAGAGGTGGGTTCCTCCTGATTCGGACCGGTTCACCCGAATTGGTAACAAGCCGCTGGTGATGTCACGATGACATCATGAGACCGGTTCTGTCGGTGCCGGTCTGTGGACGCCGCTATCTCTTTTTTTTGAATTTTTTTGAATTTTTTTTCTTCTGCACATGTGCAGAAGTCGAGTTTCTGGCACTGCGCATGCATCGCCATCTTGTTTTTGGCTTCTTCTTTTTTGATTTTTTTGATTTTTTGGCAATGAGCATGTAGGCGCCTGCAAAGCACGCGCGCACCCATGAGGCGTGGCCATGCGGTGCAGGAGGAAGCGAACCGGCAGCGAGGTAAGTTAGAACCCACCCCTGCGCAGAACCATTGTCTCACCCCCAACCCGGCCAGGCTGCAAAATCAGAAAGTTTGGGGAAGTCTGATCTAACTATATCTGCAGCCATGATACTTAGTTGGGACCAAGTATTTCTTCAGGCAACTTCTCCCAGGGTTTAGAGAACTGTTCAGAAGAAAAATTGCCCTGTCAACTCTTGCCTGGAAGTGGATTGGGAGCCAATGAAATTAATGGCAACATGATGCATTTTGCTCAGAGTAAAATTCTAAGGCTGAAATATGAATTCTGAACATCATTTGTTTTTCTCCCGGAGCTTTCTGAAGCAAGTTGCTATGTTACTGGGCAGGCACTGCTTGAAATCCTTTGTGTAGTATTTAATTATGGACTGATATCCATATGAACTGATAGATATAAGAGATAAATATGGAATAAAAATGAGCATCATAGTTTTCATTTATTTTATTTATTCATTAAATTTCTATGCTGCCCAAGGTGACTCTAGGTGGCCAGTTATCCATTAGTGAACAGGGGGGAATCCAGCAGCTCCTAGGAATGTTTATACCAGGACAAAATAGCTATTCCTGCCTTTATATTAGTATGGGAAAAGTTAGTTTATATCCAAAGATGTACAGTACAAGTGAAGGAATGGAGATTAGTATAAAACTTAGCTTTTATAGCAGTGTTTGAACTCCTGAGCCAGGATTTGCCTAACAAGCTAGCATTTGTTTTCATGCCATGAACAATTGACGGAAATTACTGGTAGTTCTCAACTTATGACCACAATTGGACCAGAATTTCGATTGGTAAGCAAGGGGTTATTAAGCGAGTCATGCTGATTTTAACATTGTTGTTTTTTTGCCACAGTTGTTAAGCGAATCGGTGCAGTTGTTAAGTGAATTACGCAGTTGTTAAGCAAATCTGGCTTTTCCTATTGACTTGCTTGTTGGAAGCTGGCTGGAAAGATTGCAGTGACCATAATGACTCTGGGATGCAGCAGCCATTGTAAATACATGCCTGTTGCTAGGTGCCCAAAATCTGATCACATGACCATGGGGATGCTGTCATAAGTTACTTTTTTCGGTGCCATCATGACTTGGCCATTGCAGGACCATTTGTAAACCAATATTAGTTTTAATAGATTTTTAAAATTATGAAAAAGTGAAATAATTACAATTTCACTCTGATTTTCATATACTATAATTTCTTCTAAAAAAAACCATATCCACTGCATTTAGTTTCCTTTGCTAGCAGCCTAGCGAGAGCTGTATTTGAAGCCATTTCTTACGAGCTTCACATACAGATAGACCTGCTAATTTATTTTTTTTTACAAGCAAAGAAATGTCAGTGCTTCTGCTCTGCCATATTTAGTCTGAATGAATTCAGGTTTTGACAAGTAAACATGTTTTGTTACATCTCTAAAAGCTCAAGGAAGTCATGCAAATGCATCAATGTCTGCTTGAGGAGCTATTTGGAAATAACTAATGTACAGCTTCTTAAATAATTGAAACGGTGCGATATTTCTATCTCTCTGGCAAAAGTGGCCAATCTTAGCAACAAAGCAGAGGGTGGAGATCTCTCCCTCCGACTTTAGTCCAGAAACCAAAATATGCCGATCTGCTGGCTTTGCAGGAAAGCCTGGGCACCACTTGATAGATTATGTACATCTTCAGTAGTCAGTGAATTAAATAAATGACTGATAAGTAAATAAACTGAGGACTGAGGCTGATTCCCTTAAAGATGTTATAGTTAGCCCACTGGTACACAAATGTAGAAAAGGGACATTCTGTTCTAAATGCAATCGCGACTCTGGATTTTTCAAAGAAAATTTATTATTATTGGCTTTATTTTTATACAGTCACCCTTCTGAAGAAGAAGGAATACTGATCCCGCTGTCAACCCTGAAGCGAACCTGGCTGAGGGCATCTTTGAGGCTTCATGGTTGCCACAAGGCAGAGGGGGAGAAAGGGAGGGGGAAATTACCGTATTTTTCGGAGTATAAGACGCATCTTAGTTTTTGGGGAGGAAAATGAGGGGGGGAAATCTACCTACCAGGTATTCATCTGGCTAGCGTCCTTAGTCTGGTCAGCTTCAGCACATTATTTTATCCCCTGGTTAGGGCTGAAAAAAATCTTTTTCGGAGAGAGTAGCAATGAAAAAATCCTGCAAGCCGGGAAGATTGTTAGCACCTTGTTAGGGCTGGGCAGGCAGGCCCTTTTTCAAGCCGCGGAAGGGAAAAAATTCGCACACAATCCAAAAAAAAGATGGCGGCACATAGAACAGCACCGACAGTGACGTCACCAGAGGGTCGCTACTGGTTTGGGCGATCTGGTCCGAACTGGGAGGAACCCACCCCTGCTTGTGCTTTGAAATCAAAATAATGCTGGGCTTAAATCCTAAGGTGTCCTTCTACCCAATAAAAAAGCCCTGCTCCACCAATGGAAAAGGTGTTTTCAATTTCGCAAAAGAGTGCACTATTGGGAGTATTGAATAAAGTGAATAAAGTATTTTGAACTTTAATGAAAACAAATGCAAATACTTTTGTTTAAGAAATAGTCATATGCATAGCCACAGAGATACCTTGTGTTAAATGTGGAGGTGAAATGAATTCTGATACTCAAAGCAGAAACAACCATTTGGTAAATAAGAAATAAATGTCAGAGAACTGCAAGAGCCAGTAAAGAAATGGCAAAAATTTGTTGGCTGAAACATCAGGAGAAAGAGACCTAAATCTGAACCTTGGGACTGATGAGAATGAGAGAGAATGAGAGAGAGAGAACGAGTTTTATATGTGCTGCTGAATGTCAAAAATATATTGCGAGTGTCAACTCGCAAAGCATCCCTGGCCTGCTCTCGAGTTGCCATAGGCAAGGGGAGATGGGAAACCGACGAAACAACACGGCAGCCAAAAGAGAAGCACATTCCAGACATATCTCTCTCAAGGCTGTCTCCCAAGGTTACCCACAGCGGCCGGAGGGGAGTGATTTCTAGAACCCGCAAAATTGCTCCGTTGGCAAATGTGATTGATGACACATCCTGGGGGGAGGAGGGAAACAGGGTCATGATTGGGGCGTAAATTATGTGGGGTCAGAGTTGGCTTCACCAGGAACATGCCGACATGAAGCTCCTAATAAATAATTGGATTTCTTTTGAAGCTTGGCTCGAGGCTCATGATTTAATTAGGGCATCCGTCAGAACCCTGACAGGGAGAGCAATTCATTATATATGTCACAGGTGTCAAACTCAAGGGGTCACGTTGCCCACACATGACATTTCTCAATGTCGCCAGTTTAACAATTAGAATACCTCCTAAAGTCACTGAGAATCAGCAAGAAAATTAATAAAATAAAATAATTCCATGACAGAGAATTTGCTTTAGGAGGGCAGATTCTGACTGAATGCTAGAGAAAAACTTCCTAATAGTAAAATCATTCTGATAGTAAACCAATTCTTCAGGCATACAGTGGATTTTTTTTTTTTACATTGGATGCATTCAAATATAGGCTGAACAGCTACCTCTTATGAATATATTAAGTGGATTACAGCACCAAGGTGGTTGATAAGCTAAATGGTCCTTCCCAATTCTTTGAATTTCTATTTGTTTTTAATCCCCCAGACATACTCAAAATCTATTCTGGAAATTTGGGAAGGCTACAGAGTGGGAGAAGATAAAGGTCTCAGGCCACGCATCTTTCAGCTCTGGCAACATAGTATTTCAGTTATATTTTATCTAGGGCTTCCCCTCTCCCCTGCCCCTGCCCCTTTCAAGTAAGCCTTAGTGTTATTAATCAGATTCTGGGACCACATCATCTCAAATGTACAAAGCTCCCTTTTAAATAAATACTCTTTGTTATTTTTAGTAGAACATGATCCAGATCTAGACATTATGTACCTTTTCCTACAAATGTCAGTTCAAACCATTATTCATTTTTCTGCTAGCTTCTTCTCCATTCCCCAACCAATTACTTTGGGAATTGAGAATTTTCAGAATGCAAAAATCCTCAACCTCATGAAATATGATCGGTTGACCAAGAAAATATCTGAACGTTATGGGTTTAATATTTCAATTTCTTATGTCAAGGGTTCCACGGGCTAAACTTTGCAACAGTTAAGAAGTATGACCTTCGCATTAGTCACATGAAATTCAATGCCCAAATGACAGTGTTTGTACATTAAATATTTGTTCATCAGTTTCAGGGGAAAGAAAGATAATATGACTGCATCCTACAAACATGGACAAACATTCCTTTTTATGTGAATCAATTAGTTACCCATGATTTTAAATGATCACCAGCAATCTACATAAATCACAATCCCAGAATGTAATAATTAATGCCACTGCTTAGTGGAATTAGAGACAGAACATCCTTATTTCTTTTTCATAATTGGAAGCAGGCACAACCACTCTTAAACAGTTTGCTTCTTTTAGTTGCCTTAATCGGATTTAATCGAAACTTTGCATGGTTGGAATTCCAATGACATGACATTGGATATTGTAATGTCCACCAGAAAGGCTTTCCTTTAATGGATGATCTAGAACAGGGGTGTCAAACTTACGTTATCACGGCATCGTCACATGAGTAATCGGCAGTAGTGAGTTCTAAAACCCGTTGCTACCGGTTCACGCGCAGAAGCGTCCCGTGAATGTGGGCGGAGCCTCCCGCCGCCAGCACTACTGGTTTGCAGAACCAGGCCGAACCGGGAGCAACCCACCACTGCGTATTGGGACTTTTCTCCCCTTCACCCAAACAGGGCATGGCCATGGCTAGTACGTGACGCATCCGGTCAGTGGGCTGGGAGTTTGACAGCCCTGATCTAGAGCAGTGTTTCTTAACCTTGGCAACTTTAAAATGTGTGGACTTCAACTCCCAGAATTCTCCAGCCAGCATTATATGTCCTTTAAGATATGTACTGTATTTAGGAAGAGATTATCTTTTATTCTTTCCATTCCAAGAATGGAATCTCGATTATAAATATTTGTGATGTGTTGATCTGTTCCATCAGCTGAAAAGAAAGAAAGAAACAGAATTGCTACTTATATCAGGGGTTCTCATCATGTTTGCCTATGAAGATTGTTACATCATGAAAACCTTTTTTTTGGACATAAGAAGTTGCAAACATACTTATTCTTAATTAGTAAAAGGATTTTATTTGTTATTTATTGATTTTAAATTAAATTAAATTAAAAACTGTAATTATATAACATCTCTACACTCTATGTGTTCCACAGTAGTGTTCCCTAACCAAGGCATGCTTCATATATGCAATCCAGTTCATAAATTCTCAGCAATGGCCACACAGGCTAAAATTCACTTATCTGGAGATCACCCATACTGAGAAATGCTTCTACATAGTATGGTTAGGGAAATCCACCCCAGTACTAGACTGCTTACACGCTAATCAGGAAGAGTTGATGCAGTAGTGGGTTCTAAATGCTTTTGCTACCGGTTCACACATGCGCTCACGCGACATGCTTCTGCGCATGTGCAGAAGCATCCCAGGTGGGTGGGTGGAGCCTCCCATCACCGCCGCTACCAGTTCGCAGAACTGGGCCGAACCGGGAGCAACCCACCGCTGGGTTGATGCCCTCCCATTGGTCAGCATTAGGTAGTGGGTGAATTAAGTTCTACCAATTTTGTATCCTAAAGGATGGTGTTTATAGCTTTGAGTTGCTTCTGGATCCATCCTTAACATTGTCCATCCTTGACTAGTAGCTACTGTGGCTTGAGGCATCTTTCACCAGCTCAGGTTTGTATGGGAGCTATGGCCTGCTTGGATACAGATAGTCTCACTACAAAATTCATGATCTAGATTACTATATAAATCCAATGTGTTATTCATGGGACTATCAAGTACACTCTGGAAATGGATCACACAAACACATTGCTCCAGTTCTTTGTGATTTTCACTGGCTTCCAATTAGTTTCTAGTTCATTATGTAAGATTTTAGTTTTAACCACTAAAGCCTTTCATGGCTTGCAACCACAGTATCTGGAACAATGCCTTTTCCTATATGTTCCTATCCATTCTGTGGATCATTTTCAGGGGGCCTGAATATATTTCGTACTGAATCCATTTTAATATAGGTTTATTAATTGCTTTAACCTAACACAATTTGGTTATTTGCATTTAGAAACTATCCCAGTTGACTGACGTGGGATAGTGCACATGAGCAAACAAGACAAAATACTTCAACGTTTAAAAGATTCCAATAAAAACAATTTAAGGGCCTCTTTGAATGAAAATAATACAGGGGCCACCACGCCTCTAGAAGAAGCAGATTTCATAATATGTGGGAGCTATTTCCAGGAAGATTAGCTTCCTGGTTCAGGTTCCCTTGATTCATGGGGCAGGAATCTGTAGCAGGATTTCCCTTGATGTTTGAAGTGGATGAGTGTAAGTCATACTTGACAAGGACATCTCAGGTGTATCCTGTTCTTTGTATAGAGTTTGGAGGTGACAACTAGCCCTCTGAATTGGGCTTAGAAGCTGACTGGTGGCCAAATCAATCAACCAACAGGCATAAAGTAATGGCTATCCCTGACTCCACTCTGGTTTGCCCATTCTGTACTAACTAACCGTGCCATCTTCAAGTGACAGATAAGAATAACTCTCATCAGAGGCGAAATAGATCTTTCCCTGGAACTCTGACATTAGAAAAGAAACCGCAGTTTAAAGTTCTAAGTAGAAAATATTTATTTCAGTACAAAAACAATAAATTCTCATTAATCACATTTTAGCTATAAAAGCACGTCTTGCTTCTTACAGAAGTTGAAAAAGAAGGATGGATCAAAGAAAGGAATGTACACATGCGTACTAGGAACATACTAATCACGTGCTCAGGAATAAACCATTATATTTGATAGGGATGCAGCTCCCTGCATATACATGTAACAGGCAATATAAAATCACTGCCTGACATCAAGTGACCATATTGCTGAAATCCAGTTGAAAGTTAATCAGGTTCTAAGTTTCCATTGCCAGGGCCCTCAGTATATGTTATAAAGAAATAGATAATTTCCTAATTCTTTCTGCAAAAACATTGCTGAATATGTTGGGCTGTTTCTCTCTCCAACTTGTAACTAATGAAAGGAAAGGATGTAAGTTTTTGGTGAGAGAAAGGAAGCTGTTGGAATACCCGACAACAAATCATCAGGTTAACTCAGGCCTCCAGGCCAAGGTTTTTCATGCTTTCTATATAATTTATGTTATTGATGATTGCGTGGAGGAGCTTCTCTAAAACAGTCAAATAATCAATTTTAAAGGAAACACTCTCCCTCCTGTCTCTCACATTGTCTATTGCAAAACACGTGTGAACAAATGTTCTAAATAATAAATGCAGTGTATTCACTTAACAAGAAACGCTGGACTATATTCCTTGTTATACTGTATATTGTTATATATTATACTGCATACATTGTATTTCTTGCTTTCAAGTGTATTTGAAATGTGCTTATTTTCAACGTTCCAACCAGCATGTGATATAGATGCGAGAGCTGCATATGCCAGGATAAACACTGAATACATCAGGAATGGGTTTTTAAAGAAGTATGTGTGCTAAAATGAGAAGAAATGGGGTCAAGAATAATGGTTGCTGAAAGTGTGTGGATTGAACACTAAACCGAATGATCAATAAAAGAGAAATATGTTGAGAAGGTTTGATTGCATAGAAAGAATGCGTGATTATCTAACAGTAAAATAAAGGAAGAGCAAATAGGTTGAGAGTTGAAATGTGAGAATTTTTAAAGAATAAGAAGCACTGTAATTAGAATGCAGTATTACAGGCAAATTCTGCTGACTGTCAGGGGGTTTGATCCTCACCAGGCTCAAGGTTGACTCAGCCTTCCATCCTTCCGAGGTTGGTAAAATGAGGACCCAGATTGTTGGGGGCAATATGCTGACTTTGTAAACCACTTAGACAGGGCTGTACAGCACTATGAAGCAGTATAGAAGTCTAAGTGCTAATGCTAAGTGCTATGCACAAATTAGTATATGGACATAGTAGAAGCCACAGTGGGTTGCAAGACTCAAAATGTATGGCAATTGCTGATGTTGGTACAACAATATATTTCCTCTCATTTTCTCTTGTCTCATGCCATGCCATGTAATCCATGCCATGCCATATCATTAAATCTTTTTTCTATTTCTCATTCTTTTTCTGCACTTTACATAATATTCCTTACCCTGAAGAGCCGAGGTGGCGCAGCGGTTAGAGAGCAGTACTGCAGGCCACTTTAGCTGACTGTGATCCGCAGGTCAGCAGTTCAAATCTCACCGGCTCAAGGTAGACTCAGCCTTCCATCCTTCCGAGGTAGGTAAAATGAGGACCCAGATTGTTGGGGGCAATATAAATATACATTGCTTACTGGTGTAAACCGCTTAGAGAGTGCTTGCACTGTGAGGCGGTATATAAATCTCACAAATAAATAATACAATAGAATGATGCAGGCACATAGCAGTGAGTATTGCAATGTTCCCCATTTTATTTAGACTTATCGTGTGAAACGAGAGCATTTGGATTTGTCCGGCTGGAGAACATTGATTTGGAGAAAACATCATTGATGTAAACTCTCCAGGTCCATCAGTGTTCTCCTTCTGACCTTGAGGAAAAGGTCAGAGAAGCAATCCCTGTGATATTTTTCAACCAGGGATTTTATTGTTGCATTAAATAGTTCTACTGCAGAGGATCCATTATGCTGAGATTGCTGCACAGTTGTGCCCTTCGGTGCATGAACAGTTAAAGTTTTAAATCTAGCTTTATTATTCAAAGAGGAAGGAATGTGTGTCTATTTGTCTGTTTATCTGTCTCTTCAATTTTCTTGACAAGATTTCACAAGTGGTATGGTATACAGTATATAATGTTTGATAGGCTACATTCATTGGAGAATTAAGATTTTTTTTTTAAAAAAATTAATAGACATTTCCCCCTGACTAATGACTTAAGTCTGTTGAATTCAATTATGTGGCTTTTATTTTAATATTGACCACAAAATTCACCTTCAAATTGCTAATTTTCTAAATATGTATATTAACTAGACAAAATACCTAAACCATAACTATTACTTATGCAAAGCAATTCATTTTATTAATATACAAACAAAACATGATGAATTAAACATGCTATTGCATGCACTTTGTTCAGGCATAAAAATGAGTTAATTAAAAATATTATTCCCAGATGTATGCTATAAATGCATAAATATATATACAAATAACAAGTTATTTAGATTTATTTTATTGCTGTTTTTAAAGCAATATTGTCCTTTTAAATAGCTCCAAATACAGGAATTATTGGAAAATGAATTTCAGACAATACATTCATTAAAGCAAATAATATAACTGAATTTCCCATAGAAAAACAGACAAATAGCAAATCATAAAGATATACTGATGTTATTTTGGGGTTATTTCAAATGACATATAATTCATTATTCTGTTTGAAAAACTGTCTGAAAAAAGCAAATTAAAATAATTAAAACATACATTGTATAAAACAATATGTGGACGTTTTAATAATTTCAGAAATAGGTGAAATATAAACTTTATCTTTTAAAAAATGCTTATGAAATCAGCAATCCAATTTTATAGTACTTTTTTTTTAAAAAGATAGCAATTAATGTTGGTAATTTATCTGATATGATCAATTGTGATAATAAGTTGAGAACTACCTGTATGCAGAACAGAGAGTATCATATTACATCACAAGAAACTTCGATCCCCCCCCCTGAATAATGCTAATTGCCACTTATTTCCATCTAATGATGTTTGATTTTCAGGCATTGACTGAATAACGCTGAGCCTATTTTCATGGAACAAACATCCCAAAATATTCCCATCCTAATCAGAAAAAGATGAGAACAACCTGAACTAGCTTCCTGTTTAAGCATAATTAAAGAAGTAAAATAGGTGTGACAGTATTGCTTTCAAAAGTACAATTTTAAAGAGAAATACTTAAGTTGTACCAATTTATCGATTATGTATTTGGAGGTATGCTATATAAAAGGAAAAAAAATCTGGAGCTGCTATTTCTTTATATGTATAATTTATTCAGAGTGATTTGTGGAATTATTTTGCTAAAGGGATTTGGATTTGAATTTGAATCCTGCTCTGTATTCTTTCCAAAGCACAGAATCAGCTTTCCATGTGATTATTGAAGGTCCTTGTTTACATTTATATAGAAGACCTGTGTGCCATTCTTTAAGAGGCTCAGAAATACATTATGTGGCACTGGCAATACATTTCTGACTTTATTAGCAATAGGGGAGCACTCCAAGCCCAATTTTCTAGAATGTTGTGCAACACTTATACAATGGATTTGAAAAAATAACTCTGAAATGCAAGCCAACATAATATTATTTTAATTGTTGTGGCCTGTTTAATTTATTCCAGCTAGTTTTGTATTGGCATATATGATTTTTCAGGGAAAACAAGCAAACGAAAACAAAACAAAGCACCAGCTTATTAGAAATACCAAAAACTTGGCAGTAGGTTTTCAACATTCTAATGAAAAGGTTTAAAACATTTGGACTATTGCCTACAACTTTCTGTTCAACCTGTGGACTGGTGGGTGGTAAGAACTGAAGCTGCTGAGACCAGAACTGAAAATTAAGGAACCACATTTTTTTTTACTCTTTCTGACATTAAGTCAGAATATCCATTCTTTTGAAACCCTTCTATTTTTATTTTTTTGTTTAGCAGAAAGATACATGTTTCTTGCTAGGCTTAAACTGAACCGTCCCTTATTTTACTATGAGCCATCAAGTCCTTATCAACTCCTAGTGACCACATAGATAGATATTCTCCATGCCAATCTGTGGTTAACCTGGTCTTTCATGACTCCCAATGGTGCATTCATTGTCACTGTAACTGAGTCCATCCATCTTGCTATTGGTTGTCTTCTACTCTTTCCTCCCATCTTTCCCAGCCTTTTCAGGAGAGTTATTTCTTCACATAATGTGTCCAAAGAGGGATAATTTGAAACTGGTCATTTGGGCCTTGAGTGAGACCTCAAGTTTTCTTGGCTATCCACCATACTCTTAGGAATCTTCTCCAACTCCAAAATCCAAATGTTCAGTCAATACACTTCCCATCCTGCTATATTAAAAATAAATTTAAAAAATGATCTAACTCAAACAAACTGCTAATTTAAAACATGATTGAGACTAAGGATATTGAACTTTTGTTCTTCTAGGTATTGATGAACTAAAACTCACATTAGCCATATTTGCTAAAACTGGTAGCGACTGTTGGTTATTAAAATCTGAAAGAGTACACTTGTTTACATAAGATCAAGAGAGCAATCATGACAGTAGGATCCCTTTTTAATATCATTGCTCATCTGTATATCCCTGATGGTTTTCCATTCCTTGATTAGCTGATTGATCAAGGCATACTATTTATTGTTCTATTATGGTTCCCAATATCGCTTTTTCAAATTAATTTAAATTATGTATTTTAATTATTCAACCATTATAATTCTTATCACATTAAGTGAATGGGTGGAGGGTTGTATATTGGAATTAAAGATTATGCCTGGTACACTTGGTCTCCATACATTAGAACTGAACATCTGAACAATATGAGGGTGAAGGTTCATTCTCTGAGCTTATAGTTCCAAATGTTTCATTACCAGGCAAGGTAACATCTTCAGCAGAGTTTAGGGGATGTCAGTGGCCTTCTGTTGATAAGGTCTTCAGGTGTGGGTGTGTCAAGTGAGGGTCCTGTGATGGGTCAGCTGTGAGTCATCAGTGAGAGTCTTGTGATGGGTCTTGTGATAAGGAGATTTCATCAGGTCAGGGTCATTGGGAGGTGAAATGTGGTGATGGTGGGTTGGTTGAGGGTCGGTGCTGTCTCTTGTTGGCTGTGTGGTTGATTTGGATTCTGAAGACTTCGTAGGCTGGTTGGAGGTCAATGTATCTGTTGATGGAATTGCTTGTGGAGTGCCAGGCTTCGATGAACTCACAAGCGTGGTGGATGGTAGCATAGCCAATGATTTTTGTGTTGCTCCAATCAAACTGTTGTTGTTTGGTGTCAATGTGGGTAGAGATTAAGGATTTGGGATCATGACATTTGACTGCCAGTTGGTGTTTCTGGATCCTGTTTTTTAATTCAGGTGATGTTTGCCCCATCTAGAATTGGTTGCAACGGTTACAGTTAATTTTGTAGATTACATTGTTTCTTTCATCCTTCTGTATTTTGTCTTTGGTTCTGGATAATTCCTGGCAGAGTGTGGCTGGGGGTTTGTGGCTATTGTTATTCATGAAGTTGGAGGATTCTGGCAGTCATTTCCAACACACCTTTTTTGTATGGTAGGGTTAGTTTTTGCATGGTGATTGGCTGTGTGGTGTGGTGTGGTTTTGGGTGCTGTGTGTCAGCATATGAAGTTTTTTGAAAAAAACATTTGCACAACACATTCATATATAGGATATATTCAGATCATCATGTGAGGTTTCTGATTTATTCAGGTATGCACTGAGAAGGTCAGATCTGATTTATTTACCTTTCAAATTTATTAGTGTCCATTATACTAGTATAATGAGCCAAGGTGGCGCAGTGGTTAGAGTGCAGCACTGCAGGCTACTTCAGCTGACTGCTAGCTGCAGTTCAGCTGTTCAAATCTCACCGGCTCAAGGTTGACTCAGCCTTCCATCCTTCTGAGGTGGGTAAAATGAGGACCCAGATTGTTGGGGGCAATATGCTGAACTCTGTAAACCGCTTAGAGAGGGCTGTAAAGCACTATGAAGCGGTATATAAGTCTAAGTGCTATTGCTCTGTAACAGTAAATCTGCTCCTGTATGTAAAATATTTGTTTCTAATGTTCTACCATTCAAGTACTTTCTAAGCACATTGCTAAGCCTTCTTACCTAGCTAGCATATCATATTGTTGAAAAACTGGACACTGAAAAAAATGAAGTGAGGATTTATATAGCATGGGATAAAATAACATCACTGGGGATCTGGTTTCCTTTGAACTCACCAAAGGTAAGAAAATGGAATGTGACACCCCCCCCCCCAAGGAAAATGAGAGACTTACATAAGGAATTATTTCTAAAATAAATCATTGCGAATTCATCCAGATCACTAGCTTTTTTTTTTAGAAATAAAGATGGATAAGTGATGAACCATGCACACAACTGTAGGCCAGAAGGAAAAAACCAAAATGTTTCAAGTATACACACAGAATAAAAGGAAATATATGAAACTGGTATTTAGCATAGAACAGTACCATTTCTAACAAAGATTCACTTGAATACTCCTCTGCTCTATAACATTAAAAAAAATACTCCTGATTTATTTGTTAAATCGCAGTGAATTTTATTATATTCCTTTAGGATGCGCTTGACTCCTGCTAGTTACTGTATCTGGATTTGTTCCATTTATTTATTTGTTAATAGCACAAGACAGAGGTGCCTTTGTCATTCTCTTCTTTCAGGGTGCTTTTTCCACTAGTATTTTGGGATTGTTGACAATCCCAAAATACTAAACTGCAAAGGAAATCCCATTAAGGTAAAACCAAAGAAATGACATTTTGGCGCTTAGGATGCATGCACCCAACCAACCAACCTGTGAGCTCCTGTGAGTGACACCCAACTAGCTTGAATTTTGTTGGCTATTACTGTTGCTAACACAGCTCTTTATTTTTTTGCTTTAAAGACAGCTACAAATTGTGTGATGCTGTTGTGGGGCTGGGAGAGCCATACATATCGGAGCAACACCTTCTAAACAACTTGATATTAGCTTTCATGCAATATCCTTACAGCTGCTCTAAGTAAAAAAAAATATCATCCCTCGGCTGAATAGGCTTCATGATGGAATGCTGGCAGGGAGATTTAATATTATTTGTCTACACCACGAAGCAAGCAACTATAGCCCTTGTAAAATGGCTAGCTGACTGGCTGCCATTATTATCCAAGCAATCTAAGTAGTTATGTTTCACACTACAGGGGTGTTGAGCATAATAGCGCTGTCTAGACGCCGTGCCTACAAAAAAGAGAGATTGCCTTTCCTTCTGTTCTTGCTGGTCAAGCCAGGTTAATGATGATTGACTTAATGAGAGTCATCTGACTTCTAACCTCCGGAGAGAAGAGACTTATTTGCCAGGATGAACAATATTATACTCTTTCAACAGAACCAACTGATTTCATTTGCTTGAGATGTTTCTACCTTTCTCAACTCTTGAAGGGCCCAGAATAAATTGGCAGCTACAGATGCTTGCTAATGTCACTGATTATAAAGAAGACAGGTTGTATTGCTTTTATCACAGCTCAATGTCCTCTTAATTGCAGGTACTGAACATTTCTTGTTCTCCTTCTTTTCTAACCAGTAACAAATATACCAGTCTTTTCATGGACAGGTGGTTTTGTTTTGTTTTGTTTTGTATCACACTTCAACAATATTCTGAGGAAAAGAATGAAGAGTCTTTTTTGGAAATGTAGGAGTGGTGCTTTTCATTTCTTTAACATGCTCAAATACAATTGTAGGCCTGTATTATTTCTGTGACTAAAATTACTATGGCTAAAAAGCTCCAGTAACTCTGCAAATGATAACTACTATATTATTGTGTATTTCAGACCATTTAATAGAAAAGATTCTTCACCATGTACAGATATAATAGTAATCTCAGCTTGTCCAACCCACAGCTGGTCTATCCTGGAAACGTGCATTTGTAAAATTTGATACACAACCTCAATAATTTGTTTTATTTATTAAATTTGCATGCCACCCATCTTTCTACCAAATGACTCTAATAACTATTCAAACTTACGAGAGACTCAAACAACTTACTTATAACCCCGTCTTCAAAGTTACAACTGCTGCATTCATGTGATCATGTTTTGCACTTTTGCCATTTTTCCATCAAATTGAATAAGATAGATTAGGATTTAGACCCATGTGATTTATTTAATGACTGCAGTGACTCACTTAGCAGTCAAAAACTACTAAAATGAAGTTTGATCACTTGGTACATTGACTTATGACTGCAATGACTTATTATCAAAATCTCGGGTTCATTTGTAATTATAAATTAAGGAATACCTACAAGGTTTCAGAGGACATATACTTCTAAATAACGAACATATTTGTATTTGTATTTGTTTATTTGTCAAGCATAAATGATTATAAGCAAAGTACAAACAGTAAAACATGATTGAATATATATGTAATATTACAAGCATGAATAAGAGTAAAAGAGGTATGAATATATGGGTACATTAGGACAGGAACGGTAGGCACGATTGTGCACTTATGCACGCCCCTGGATAAACCCACAAAAACATGGATTTACATGGATAAATCCACAAAAAGAATCCAATATAGGTTTGCTAATATGCTAACAATGGAGACATGCTATGTTGTAGGTCAGAGGTCTTCAAACTTGGCAACTTTAAGACTTATGGATTTCAACTCCCAGAATTCTCCAGCCAGTATAAGCTGGCTGGAGAATTCTGGGAGTTGAAGTACACAAGTCTTAAAGTTGCCAAGTTTGGGAATCTCTGCAGTGTAGGTGGTTGGCTGACTGAGAGATAAAAGCCTTTGTGACCCAAACAATTAACCTTATATGACTTTTGACAAAGGTCCCAGTTTGCCTTTAGTTTTCCATTTTGCATGAAGATAGAGCAGCATTAATCTCCTAATGTCATCAAGGATTGGGAAGTACTGCAGCATTTCCTTCTTTAAAATATGTGTTTGTTTTTAAATCCTCATTTGGTTTTTCTTACATAAGAACTGAATAAAACCCCTGTGGTCTATAGTAGCTACATTTTAGAAGCTTGCAGGATTAATTATATGGTAATTGAAAATAGTTTATGAGTGCATAGTTATTTACAGATGGTTTGGAATAATCAAGAGTTTGGCTCAATTCCCTGCTCTACTTGTAAGCATAACAATATTTTTTTTGGGAAATTCCCAGTAGTTATGTTCAGCTGACAGCTTTTGATGTGAAAAGCCAGAAAAAGATATAGTTAAGTTCTTTTTAAAGTAAATTAACAATATGGATTTTTCCTCTCTGAATTTATCTATATATTCCTGTATAGTTCTCTGCAAATGAAAAAGGATGTCATGTGTATATGAGAAAGGTATATGGGGGAGGAAGGAGGGAGGAAGAAAGGATGTCAGAAATTATCTTTTTCACTATCACTCAGGTATTCTCTCACTCAATCCAGTTGAAAAAGTTGAAAAAAATCATGCTGGCTGAAGAGTTTAAGTCCACATATCTTAAAGGTACCAAGGTTGAGAAACAGTGGGGTATCCAATGACCAAAGTCATTTATGCTTGCAGTATAGCACTTTCCATGTACTGTACTCACACTTAATAGTCTACAGCTGTTGGAATACCTGACAACAAATCAACAAAAGTACAAACTTCATTAATGTGTATCTACAAAACAGATAAATACAGATGATAGCAATATCTGCTAGCTAATGATCTCCTGCTGCTCATCACATCCTGATGTGTTTTTTTAAATTATACTGGAGTTGGTTTTATTTTTCCAGGTTCAATAAAGCAACAACAACAACAACAACAACAACAACAACAACAACAACAACAACAAAACCCCCACCAATTTCCAAGAAAAAGGTCATGCTAAGATACCACTTATGAGAATATCAAGATCTTGGATATCTCAAACAAAACCAAAGAAATATTGGGAGATTGTACTGCCTGGTTTGAAAGTTCAAACAAGAATACTGAAGTCTCAGAGATATTAGGACTTTTACCAATCATCACCTCAATTAACATAAGGCAATGGTGTTGCAGGCACTTTGGCACCCATGACATTGCATCGCTGACCCCCTTTATATAGCAGAAAACCAGAATAAAAGAGTTAGAAGGGACCTTGAAGTTCTTCTAGTCCAACCCCTAGCCCTCAAGCTGGAAACCCTATACCAGTGGTGGCGAACCTTTTTCGGCTCGCGTGCCAAAAAGGGGGGGGCGCTCACGCTCGCTCGCATGCCCACACCCATTCCCTCCCCCCCACGCATGCGCACAACACCCCCCCTGTGGTGGTCTCCCATGAGAAATGAGACACGCAGGCAGGTGTCTTGGGATGGGAGCACAGAATCTTCTGTGTAACCCTCTTTTATTATAGTTTAGTTCATATCCAGTTACATTCTCATGACAAAGTTAGTAAGGGGTGGGTATATACCATATATGGTCATATTGTTAGTCTACTCCTGAATACACATCTTTCAGGTAACTTATGCATTCGGGTCACGTAGGCTTTCAGGTCACGTAGGCACTGGGGTCAGCAGATTTCAGATGAGATGAGTCACATCCTGCTTTCCTGTCCTGCTTAGTGCCATTGTCCTACTAGTTAATGAAGTATCCAGTACACCGGCTGAAGTAAAGTACTTTGTTCCCAAATTAATCCCACATCTCCTCCTTTTTTGTTTTATGAAACGGTCCATCCTCCAATTCCAGAAGGGCTTTGGTTTCGCTGATTAGAACGTCCTTCCTGTTGGAGAAAAGCAAGTTTTTGCACATCTGCAGGAGAGAGGGGAGACATTGCATACAACAGCACAACAATATCAATAATACCACAATATATAAAACCGTTGGTATGAGTGACCTCAGCCAACTCCCTTCAGGTAGCCAGGACCATAGGGCATCCCAAATGTCAATGATGCCACTTCTGTCTCCGGCCAGGGGGTTGACCATGTTCTCCATATGCTCAATTGTGTGCGTGATGTTATATTTATAGTCAGATACATAAACACAACAATGCTAATGAATTAAAATACAAACACATCCTTTAACAGTCAATACAATATATCTATTCTGTAAGACCACTTCTCGAATTTCTCCTAATTCTTTGTTAATGAATTTCATAGCTTTTAATAGTGTCATTGAACATAACCACAGTCCAGTGATTGAGTAAATGTAAGTCTCTATAATTTATCGCAACCCCAAGATTAGGGAGAATTCCCCGTGATATTTGAGTAGTCAGGGAACCCCCCAAGGTTAAGGGTTGATCTTCAATGCCAGCTCTTTTGTTCCGCAAACGACCTGTTGGTAATGTTGAAACAGGGTAAGTAGCAGGCACCAAGAGACCCAGGGTGCAAATACCCTTCCAATCCCTTGGGACCAGCCGATAGGCTCGCCGGCCACAAAGAAGCCAAAATTGTGTTAACTCATAATGTCCTGAATCAGAAGAATTAGCAAACATAATCATAGTCTCCATGTCTGAACATGCTACATACGTGGAAACGTTTGTCCATTGATTAGACGTGCTGATACCATTTACAGGTGTAAGATTGCTTTTTATATGTGCACACCGTTTTGCTGAATCCCATACAATGGTTTGTTGGCAAGTAGTGTAATTGCCCATTTCCAAGGCATTGGCTAACAAGCCTGCGCTTTGGAAACAAAAGCGAGCAGGTTCTAAAATTCTGGTAGAAACTGCATGTGTATAGTTCAACATGACTGGAGTTCCATTTCTGCTTCCATTAAAAGGTACAGCATGAAGTGCCAGTCCTGACTTGCTGTCTGATGGAATGTGCATACAAATTCAACAATCAGTTTTATTCAACAGCTGAGCTGCCTTATTCAGGTCTCTTACGAACGCATTGGTTTTCCAGGCTCCTGGATCGCTGGTCTTAACGTGTTGATGGGGTGACAAAATAAGGGCGAACGCAGCGAGCAGGAGTCCGGATGATATCGCCATTGTCATTGATGGCAGCGTAGCCTCGACCCCAAGTGACAAGGGAGGCCGGGCCTTTCCACGTAGGATCAGGAAGGCGGCGATAATAGACTTGGGGTCACGGGGAGTCTATAGGAGAAGCAGAAAATTTTTGCCGACTTGCGGCGGTTGAATCAGGGGTTCCAGAAACATTGAGAAAATTGAGGGTAAATAGGACAAGGTTCAAGGTATTTTGTATCCCAGGCAAGCCGGGGTGGTTTTCCCCTTTCTGTTTTTATTGTTTAGGATTGCCTAGAATACAGAAGGTCCGAATACAATGATTAATAACATGGTTGGTGGCTTCACCCCTCTATGGGGAAGCCATAATTGACAACTCTCCGTACCCCGGGGATTAACCCCAAGGGGGACAGAGTGAGCTTGCAAACTGCAAGTAAGACATTGCTGAATAATAGCAGAAGCCTCTGCTGCAGAAAGAGAAAATTGTTTCAGCAAGGCCTTTCGGTTTTGATGAAAAAAAAATAAGAGTGGCTAGTCCACGGAGTAATGGGTGACAAGGAAAGAATAGAAAGATCAGGGGGGGGCAAGGGCAGCAGCATCTGCCCGAAAATTCCCCTCCTGGATAATACCAGAAAATGGTTGATGACTTCTGATATGGGCCCGAAAAAAGAGTAAAGTCCTAGCATGAAGGAGAGATTGTAAGGTTAAAAAATAAGCTGAGAAGATTATCATCAAGAGATGGGGAAACTTGAGTCCAAAAGGAATGGAAGAACCTAGTAAACATCTATAAGATTAGCATTAATCCCAGATGCTAAGTAAACTTCCAGGGAGAATCATGAACTAATTTACAGACATTATGAAAATCAGAAATAATTGCAAAGGTGCAGAAACAGTTAAAGTAAGACAAAAATCTTTAGGAAGATTAAAAGTAAATTTCCCTACAAAATCTGAAGCTTTATAATCAAAATAAAATTCAATAGTGAAAAAAAGCAAAGTTGTATATTTAGGCAAGGGAAAAAAAAACAAAATGCACAGGTACAGTACATGTGGTATCTTGCTCAACAGTAGCTGTGAGATGAATCTTGGAATTTTAGTGGACAACCACTTAAATATGAGCCAGCTGTGTGTAGCAGCTGCCAAGAAATTAACACAGTTCTAAGCTGCATTTACAGAGGGAGAGAATCAAGATCACTTGAAATATCAATACCAGTTTACAATGCCTTAATAAGCCACACCTGAAACACTGCAGTCAGTTTCAGTTGCTACGATGCAAAAAAAAAAATGTTGAGAAACTAGAAAGAATGCAGAGAAGAGCAACAAAGATAATTAAGAAACTGGAGGCTAAAACATATGAAGAACAGTTGCAGGAACTGGGCATATGCAGTTCGATGAAAAGAAGGACTAGGGGAAACATGATAGCAGTTTTCCAATATCTCTGGAGTTGCTATAAAAAAAAGAAACAAACTATTCCCCAAAGCATCTGAGAACAAAAGCAATGGGTGGAAACTAATCAAGGAGAGAAGCAGCTTAAAACTAAAAAAGAAATTTCCTCACAGTTAAAACAATCAATCAGTGAAAAAGTTTGTCTTCAAAAGGTGTGAATGCTCCAACACTGAAAATTTTTAAGAAGACAATTTGTCTGAATGGATTTCCATTTGCCTGAAGTGCTTTAGGCATTCCTGTCTAGGCACAGGGGGTTGGACTAGAAGACCTTTAAGGTTCCTTCCAACTCTGTTATTCCATTCCACTCTATGGCTATTTGAAAAAACAAAACTCTCTGAAATTCAAATTCAAATTTAAAATAGGAAAAATGATTTTAAAAATATCCTGGCAAACTCTAGCAAGTGCTCATGCATAGAGCTCAGCTAAAGCCTAAGGATAAAAAACATGGAATAAATATAGCCATCCTACAAAATAAATTTGTTGCAAGGACAACACAGCCAATACTTCCAGTAGGTGCTGGCAAACACAGCATCTACAACACCACACAATGTTGTGTAAAACCTTGCATTTTGGAAAATATCTATGAAAATATTTATGAAGAAAAATAAAGGAACGTAATTTCATGGAAAAAAATCACAAAATTTAAAATCTGCAAACAGAAATAAACTTACTGTTGCAAAGGGAAAGCAAAGTTAATAGGTAATTTGAAATGTAATCCCATCAGCTGCAGTAGCATTTTAAACTTTGACTAGCTTTCTGAGGGATGAGATAAGATCATAGAATGTTTAACTTTAGTTAATAATGTAAATAATGAATTTAACAAAAAAGTGGATAATTTAAAAAAAAAGGACTAGCCAATTAATAGTTCCCAGCAATTGTAACTGAATTAAAATAATAATTGTGGGAGAACTGATGCAGCATAAGATCAAGACATCTTATGTCCTAGATTCAAAAATTTTCTTGTAGCTAAATTTTTTCTCTCTGGTGCAACATTTAAACCATAGGAGAGAAGACTAAACCAGATAAAACATCCAATTTAAGTTATTCCCAGCATGAAACCTGTATGAGAATCAACACCTCTGCCAGGCGCTCTGTACTTTTCCTTAAAACATTTCTGGTTACCACAATTGCAACAATTTCCTTGGGCTTTGTTACTTTGTCTCATGGCTGCAATTAACAAATTATTTTGATGGCTAGATGAACGTATATCTTGCCAAATTTTAATCATTTCAGCCATTTCAGGATTTTTTCCTAATGCTAAGATTTTCCTGCATTCAGAAGCAGCTTTTTCGTTAACGCAATCAATGTCTGCTTGATTAGATTTCGGTTGAATGCTGGAAAAGGTGTGTGCCAGCTTATCAGGTTTCTGAAAATTTTCAAAGGCACATTCAGAAAAAACTTGCAGATTTGGTGTAGGAAGGTCAATTTTAACATCTACTGGACAATCAGCAAGCATTTGAACAATTTCATGATTCTTTTCTAATCTTTCTTCTTGCATTTTTTGAATCAGACCAGTATTTTTTACTACTGGAAAAGACTCAGGAGATGAAACTTGGAAACTCTTTGCAAGTTCTATTCCTTTTTCCTGTTCTTCTTTAAATTCTGCCCTGTCTACGCTGAATGCCTCCTGTGGAGGAACAATAGATAAGGAAGCAGAAGCATCCAAAGTGCCGGATTTTAAAGCCTTTTGGTATGCCCCGCGAATAAGGCCAGATTGCAAAACAGGAGCAGGGTTTGAAGCAGAAAAAACAGGGGTTTCGGGAGCCGTGGGTGAAAAAGAACGCACGACTGAAGGTAATGGGGTAGTCAACATGATTGAGGGAATCTGATAAGGTGGGGGATCTAATAAAAGCTGGCGAGGCGGATCAGCATGAGTCTGAGTCATGATGTAAGCCTCACTTTTAGAAAAGGATGGGGTAAATTTTTGTTCTTGAGGGGAAAGGTATTTTTTCCTGCCCAATTGTCTCAGCTCTTCCACGTTTTGAGCTGTAGACGTTCCACCCCCCCATACTTACAAGAAGAGTCAGTCGCCAGCGACGTCGTCGGGTGCACCGTGCCTATTCCAGGCGATAAGTAGAGGGTCAGCAGGGACGTATTCCCATGTGGAATCACGCCTGGGGGTCACCAAATGTGGTGGTCTCCCATGAGAAATGAGACACGCAGGCAGGTGTCTTGGGATGGGAGCACAGAATCTTCTGTGTAACCCTCTTTTATTATAGTTTAGTTCATATCCAGTTACATTCTCATGACAAAGTTAGTAAGGGGTGGGTATATACCATATATGGTCATATTGTTAGTCTACTCCTGAATACACATCTTTCAGGTAACTTATGCATTCGGGTCACGTAGGCTTTCAGGTCACGTAGGCACTGGGGTCAGCAGATTTCAGATGAGATGAGTCACATCCTGCTTTCCTGTCCTGCTTAGTGCCATTGTCCTACTAGTTAATGAAGTATCCAGTACACCGGCTGAAGTAAAGTACTTTGTTCCCAAATTAATCCCACACCCCCCATGCTGCCCCCTGCGCATGCGCACATACCCCCACCCCCGCGCAAAGGCTTACCGGAGCCTGGGACGACGAAACCGGCAAACCGGAAGTGCGAAAAAACGCACTTCCGGTTTGCCGGTATGCTGTTTTTTGCACTCCGGAGGGTTCAGGGAAGCTCCCTGAAGCTCCGGAATGCAAAAAACTACAAAACGGACAAACCGGAAGTGCGGAAAAGTGCACTTCCGGTTTGTCCGTTTTGTAGTTTTTTGCATTCCGGAGCTTCAGGGAGCTTCCCTGAACCCTCCGGAGTGCAAAAAACAGCACACCGGCAAACCGGAAGTGCGTTTTTTCGCACTTCCGGTTTGCTGGTGGGCAACCCTCGCGTGCCAGCTTCTATGGCTCCGCGTGCCACCTCTGGCACACGTGCCATAGGTTCGCCACCACGGCCCTATACTATTTCAGACAAATGGTTGTCCAATCTCTTCTTTTTTTTATTGAAAAAGTTTTATTAGTATAGAGTACAAACATTTTTAAATTTTTCTCCCCACCCCCACCCCCTTCCCTCCCCCCCTCCCCCCCGGACTTCCCAGAGAGAACACAGGGCATAATATCAGTAATTACAGAAGAAAAAAGAAAAAAGAAAAACCCCTCAACTCCAAATTACACGTTGCTAACATCATTAAATTTCTATATTTTATATTATTTTTCATATAATTCTAAAAAATAAAAAATAAAAAATAAAAATATATTAATATATATAATCTGGGTTATACAAAGGAAGGGAAACAGTTTCTCCCTCCTCCTTTCAATCAACTTTCTAGATCTATGAAAATTATTAATAATACTAAATCTTTAAAAAAAAACGTTAATGATAATAATAATCTCATGATTAACTAAAACCGAGAAAATTTTACATAGCTAATATCAAGATATTAAATAATAATACCTTTAAATTTCATCATAACAACGTATTATTCTAAAGCAACTTATTAACTCAAGTAAAACTAAAAAAATATTACATGTCTACATATTAAATAATAAAACTTTTAAATTTCATCATAACATAATATTATTATACAACTTTGATTCATAATAAAAAATATTAAATAATAATACCTTTAAATTTCACATAACAACATTATTATACAACTTATTAGCTCAAATAAAAAAAATATTACATGTCTACATATTAAATAATAAAGCTTTTGAATTTCATCATAACCACATAATATTATTGTTCAACAACTTGTTAATTCATAATAAAAAGATATCCTTAAAGGTAATATTAATAATAATAATAATAATAATAATAATAACAATAACAATAAAAATAATAACCATAGTAATAATAATAATAATAATAATAATAATAATAATAATAATAATAATAATAATAATAATAATAATAATAATAATAATAATAATAATAATAATAATAATAATAATAATAGTAAAAATCTAGAGAAGAGAGAGAAAAAAACAAAAACCTAAAGCAAATGAAAAAAAATCCTTCCTTTAAAACAAATTTTAAAATTTAATTGTAGTAATTTATAACTTAATAGTTTTAATTAAAAATTAAAATTTCCAATTCTTAAAGAATTATTAAAAAAGAGGGGAAAAGAAAAAAAAATTTCTTTTTTAAAAAAAGAAAGAAAAAAGGAAGAAACAACAATAAAAAAAGGAGAAGAAGAAAATACAATTATATTATCTCCATCCATCTAATACATATCAACACTACTTCTCTTTATATCTTATTGGTTGCCTCCTTTTGTATCTTGATGATTTTGAATTTATCAGCTCTTCTTCCATCTGATCCCAATACTCCATCTCCTTTTTCACATCTCTCTGGCTCTGCGATTCACTTTGACTCTTTGAGATTATTTCATTTTGATCCGATAAGGATGACTTTTCCTCCTTGTCTTCTTCTACATTCATACGTCTTTCTTCTGGAATTTTAGATATATCAGCCTTTAAAATATTAACATAAAATTCGGTAGCTTTGTTTATCGTATTCAGCCGGTATCTTTTCTCCAAAAATTTCACCGTAACTCCTGTTGGTGCTTCCCATTTGTATTGTAAATTCAATCTTTTAAGTTCATCAATCAAAAAAGTAAATTCTTTTCTAGCTTTAAGCATTTTAAAGGGAATTTCTTTCCAAATCCTAAGTTCCTGACCATTCACCTGAAGATTATTCTTAAATGTCGCCTGAATAATTCTGTTCCGTAAGACTCTTGTAGTAAAATATATAACAATGTCCCTTGGTAAATGTTTTTGTTTTGCGTGCCACGAGTTGACCCTGTATATCTTTTCAATTTGTGTAGCCAACTCATCTTTAGAAATTCCAGAAACCTGTACCAAGGCCTCAATCATTCTTCCTTTCAAATTATCATATAAACCTTCTTTCAACCCTCTTACTCTGATAGCGAATTGCGTTCTTCTAAACTGTGACATCAACACCTCTGTTTCAAAATTTGCAATATCCTTTTTAAATTTATTTATATATTCCACCGAGGTTGCCAATGCTTGTTTATTTGTTTCAATACAGTCCTCCAAAAAATCAACATTTGTTGCTAAGCCTTTGCAAACCTCTAACATGTCCATCCGTAACTGCTTTTCCATATTCTTTAAAGCGTCCTGCATTTTTTTTTCTATTTCAGTAATTTTTTGATTAAATTCCAAAATTAAGTCTTGTTTCATAATCTTTAAAGTATTTAATAAATTTTCCGATGTCAAAACTTGTGGAGGTGTTGGTTCAGTAGCAAGTTGCATTTTAGAAGTATAAGCAGAGGGATAAATAGGCCTTTTATTCAAGGCAATCATTCCATACTTTGAAGCCATTGTTATAGTTCCAAAAAATTACACTGAAAACGCCAATTCACTATCAGTTGTTATAATCCAAGATTGAGAATCAAAAATAAAAACCAGTTTTCAAGTTCAAAAATTTCCCAAAGTCCAAAGACCACAAACAAAACACAAATAACTTTCACTTCTTCTTTATTATAATTCCAAAGAAGTGCAAAGGAGGGCCAAATCTGTAAAAAGAAAAAAAAAATCTTGCAATTTCCAGGGCAAATAGTCTTTTATAATTTATTTATTTTAGTAAAATTATCAGTTACTGTTATAATCCAAAGTCACGGAGCAGAGAATAAAAATCAGTTTTCAAAATTTCCACAAGAAAAAAGCCAGGAAAAAAAAACCAATCTTTCCAAACTTGAAACCATTTTTATATTTCCAGAGAAGTATAGAAAAAAGCCATAACTCTAAATGAAATTCTTTCCAATGTAAAGGATAGAGAGTTTTTTACTTTCCAAAATCAAGAGATAGAGAAAAAAAAATCAGTCTTCAAAATTATAATTTTCCATAAGAAAAAGAGCCACAAACAAACAAAGCAAAAACCACCTTCACTTCTCTTCCCAACTTCTTCAAAACGCCTTAAAAAGCCAGATCTCTAAAAAGATACTTTCCACTTTCAAAGGCAAATAATCCTTATTTTTTTTTAAAAAAATTATCAGTTATCAGAGAATATAAGAAGGACAGCCAGTTTTCAGTTTTCAGAACAAAGAGTTTCCATAAGAAAAAAAAACCACAAGCAAAACGGAAATCACTTTCACTTCTCCTCCTTCAAACGCCATATTGTTGCATGTTAAATGTTACTTTGTTTCTTTGAATAGAAGTTAGCCGAGGGTTTAAAAAAAGGGGAAAAAAATCCATACTTGCCCAGCAAAGCCCCTGGTTCTCTCTGTCTGCCTCTTTAGATGCACAAAAAAAAAAGTTTTATAAATCCTCTTCTAGAAGCAGCGGCGGCTTCGGCGTCTTGCTCCGCAAGAGCGGAGATTTCCAGGCTCCCGGAGCTGGGGGCAGGCTACCTGGGGAGCCTTCCCTTCGCGCCCCTGGATGGCTCCTAGGGCGCTAGGGGGGCTTTACCCCACCTGCCACACTCTCCTCTCTCCCCTATGTCCGGGGCAGAGAGATTCCAAGCCGCCAGACAGCTGTTCTGGCGGCTTGGCAGGGAGTCTCTTCTTAGATACCTCCAGTGGCAGAGCACCCACAACTTATGGAGGCAAGTCATTCCACTGATTAATTGTTCTAACTGTCAGGAAATTTCTCCTTAGTTTTAGGTTGTTTCTCTCCTTGATTAGTTTCTATCCATTGCTTGTCCTGTCTTCAGGTGATTTGGAGAAGAGTTTGACTCCCTCTTCTTTGTGGCAACCACTGAGATATTGGAACACTGCTATCATGTCTCCCCTTAGTCCTTCTTTTCATTAAACTAGACATACCCAGTTCCTGCAACTGTTCTTCATATGTTTTAGCCTCCAGTCCCCTAATCATCCTTGTGGCTCTTCTCTTCACTCTTTCTAAAGTCCCAACATCTTTTTTTTATATCGTGGGCTGTGGCGACCAAAACTGGATTAAGCAATGTAAAACGGGACCTAGAATTAAATTCAGCTCTTTGGGTATCAAAAGTGTGGATTTTTATGCACTGTGCATTTCATTTTGTTTTTCGAATGCCAGTTATTCCGTCCAGTGTTGTGGACTGGCTGGATTAAACTGTTTTTGTAAGAGGGTGGGTTTCTTTTTTAGTTTAAAGTTACTTTATTGCATCCTCACTTTGAGATTCTTTTATTTATGATATGTAAATTAGAAAACAGACAAATCAACTGTTCAAAGCTGTGCATACGGCATTTGATACAATGTACTATAATATTTGAAAAACTCTGTTTCCCCATCGCTCTTCTTTTTTAAAAAAGGGAGATATTTTTGGGGTGCCATATCTAAACTTGAAATAAATTCTTTTTTGAACTTTTTGGTTTGACAAATTCTTGTACATACAGTAGATGTGTAAATTATTTTTACATGTATTTTATATGGATTAGTCTTAACATCTCATTTTATCCAATAATATTTTTTTAATACAGGTAGTCCTCGACTTATGACTACAATTGAGCCCAAAATTTCTGTTGCTAAGCAAAACATTTGTTAAGTGAATTTTGCCCTATTTTACGACCTTTTTGCCACAGTTGTTAAGTGAATCACTGCAGTTGTTCAATTGTTAAGTGAATCTGTCCTCCCCATTGGCTTTGCTTGTCAGAAGGTTGAAAAAGGTGATCACATGATTCTGGGACATCACAACTGTCATAAATACGAACCAGTTGCCAACATCCAAATTTTGATCACGTGACCGTAGGGGTGCTGCAATGGTTATCAGTGTAAAAAACGGTCATAAATCACTTTTTTTCAGTACTGTTATAACTCCGAAGGCTATTAAACGAACTGTTGTAAGTCAAGATCTACCTGTATATCCTCTTTTTTAAAAAGTTGATATACATTCAAATATTATATTTACAAATTATGGGAATATGGGCAGGGAAGAATGTTTAATCAATGTCATGTGCAAAAATGTTGCAAACTGTAATGGAGCCTTTGCTGTTCATCTTTAATAAAATTAATCTTTTGGACCAATATGTAGAGGACAGTCTCTTTGACTATAATGAGTCTTAAAAAAATGTAGGCTTAAAGGGTCAGCTATGTTTTACAAACAGCTGTCACTCTCATATGAAACATCTGGTTTTCTAGCACCAGTATTATCAATATATTAATTTGTCTTTTTCTTGAACAAAAAATATATTTAGTATGCAGGAACAGTCACTTCAAATGTTAATGTTCTTGTGGTTATAACAAAGTGGAAAAAGAGATAATCTTTTCACAATTCCATTTTTAGCTGAAACATTGATTTTGGATGGAAAATAGTAAATATGTGAAAATAATCCAGTGCTAGCTTTAAAGAGCTATGAAAGGATTTTCTATACGTTAAGAGAAGTTCAAAGATTGCTTAGAGAGCAGAAATATAATAAGAGAAGCTTTATAGCAGGAGAATTGCAGTTAGAACCATAACAAATTATTTTCAAGGATTTACACTTCTACACAAATGATTTACACAAATGAGCCCCCTTTCCAGGCTGTAATGACTCTTTATTTCTATTTTAAATAATGACAAATCAAAAGGTAATTCTAAAAATACTTTCCTGAAGCATGAGTTTCACAGGTAGCTCCAGGTTGTCAATCAGAGGTTGTGAGGATCCTAGGACTCCATGTTATTGATAGATTGCACTTAGAGCTTTTCAATGAAAAAACTATTAAAGTTGCTTGCTCCATTTACTGGAAGTTCACAGGATCTGTCATTTCCTCAGTGCAAGGTAGCTAAGCTCTTTGTTGTATTGTGGTTAGATTATTGTTACAATTGATTGGACAAGTTAGGCAAGACATCACTCAACCCCTTGAGTCATGTTTGCAATACTTTGGGACACCATTCCACAATGGTGTTGGCAGGTTGTGCCCCATGTATGGACATAACACAATTATTTGAATGTTGGTTCATATATCTATTCACTTAACCCAGTATTTTTCAAATACTGGAGGCGCGGAGCGATGCCGGGGGGGCGCGTGGTCTGTGGGCGCCGCCATCTTTTTTGGTGAATTTTTGGTGAATTTTTCCGTGTTTGGAGGCTTCTCCTCTTCCGCGGCTTGAAAAAGAGTCCTCAGCTGTGTTTCGGGCTGAATCCTGCTACTGAGCATGCTCGGAAGTGAAATTGCAGGGGGGGGGGGAAGCAGGCGAAACATTGTGATATTTTAATGGCTGGAGCTGAATGTCCAGAGCCTGCAATGTAAAGAAGGTGGGAGCCAGAACTGTCTGTTTTTTCTCTATTGCAGGAGGTGATGTTTTGGACTTTTCTTGGCTCTTTTTGGGGATTTGGATAGAAAGTCCCCAAAGACAAAACTCTGCCTTTTGCCACCCCCCTTCTCCCCTCTCCCATTCAGAAAGTCCCCAGTGCTAATTGGCTCCCCAGAAAAGCTGGCCTGGATTTTCCCAGCACAAGGAGACCTGCATTTGGGCAGCTGATACAGGGCTCCGGTCCCAAAGAAGGCTCTGATTGATTGATTGAGTGAGTGAGTAAGTGATTGAGTGATTGCAATTATGTGCCATCCATCAGAGATGACTCTGGGTTTCTTACAAACATTAAAACTAGTACACATTAAATTAATTAAAAAAAGAACAATAAAATATTTGAGGGCAGTGTTAAGATTTGCTCCTAGGTTCACAGTCAGGGGCTCGGGGGCTTATACACATCTGCCCTGCTTTGCCCTGCCCTATGTATCATTTACAATTAGAAGAATGTAAGGTTTATGGATGCTTGAAAAAAGCAACTTCTAATGATTGAAATGTTAACATTAAATGATAGCTAACACTTGGTATCAGCCAAGTGTTAGTGAAGAGGATACTTGCTGTTATTAGGTACAAAATAATATCCACAATAATAGTATCCACTCTTAGGGCAGAGGGCCATGGATATTCTTCTTCCTTTTGCAACATCTTATCTTTGTGAGACTGGCTTCTCTGCTGTTGCTGCACTGAAGACCAAGTACAGGTCCCAGCTAAACATTGAGCAGGAGCTGAGAGTTGCAGTATCATGCCTCAAACCCCGCTTCGAAAATCTGTGCACTGCAAAATGTGCTCATTGTAGCCATTAATCCTGACCTCCCCATTTTGATTTTAAAAAATCAGCAAAAATTGTTTTATTAGTTTTTGATTTATAGGTCAAAATGCTTTATATATTGTGCTCCTGAGTTAATATTGCTGATCAATTTGAATTTATTATTATTTATTGATTATATTTAATTTTACTTTTCAGTATCAAATGGTCAAAAAATGTTTAGTTTAAATAAGGATTGGATTTTTTTTAATTTCAGGCAAATTGATGCACTTTAAGTCTTTTCTGTTACAGACTAAAAACAATGTTAATAAAGTTATTCTTTGTTGTAAGTTGATTTATATTTTCCTTTTCCTTTTCTTTTCTTTAATGTTAATAAGGATAGAATGTTATGCAGAGGTGTACTTATAACAATTTTATAGACAAATGATACTATTTACAGTCGCGGCAGACAGTTGGGGGGCACGAAATGTTTACTTCTTCCTGGGGGGGGGGGGCGTAACAGAAAATAATTGAGAAGCACTGACTTAACCCAACCACATAACACAAGAAATGAAGAAAAAAGAAAACTTTCTCCCCACACAGCAATCATGTTAGCTCAAAAGCACCATGAAGGAAATAAAAAAAAAAAACTTAAAAGCAAGATAAAACTCTGTAGAGATTCTCAGTCATCCAGGTTATGGTTGTCCCAAAGGTGCTTTCTCAGGAGGCAACTGGACTTTCTTGCTTTTTCTTTGGAAGATGTTTCCCTTCTCATCCAAGAAGCTTCTTCAGCTCTGACAGGATAGTGAGGAATCCTTCCATTCCCCACTATCCTGTCAGAGCTGAAGAAGCTTCTTGGGTGAGAAGTGAAATGTCTTCAAAAGAAAAATCAAGAAAGTCCAGTTGCCTCTTGAGAAAGCACCCTTGGGTGAAAGCAAGATGGAAAAAGAGAACCCTCTTTCCCTGAATAGCTTTGTATGATATGCTTCAGTCTAATACAGACAGTTCTCAATTTATGACTGCTTAGCAATCAAAGTTATCACGTACCTCCCTAGGGCTACTTACAACCTGGATTTGAAGTTCCAATGGCTGCACAGTAATTGATCACATTTATGGATATTTGCAGGTTATGTGACCATAATTTACAATGCTTTTTGCTGGAAGCTATCCTTTACTTCCAGTTGAGTTTTTCACTTAACGTTTTTTTTAATAAGAAAGGGAAGGGGTGGACTAGATTACCAGCTTAGTTGCATACTTGGGCTGTAGGCAGCACAGAAAGTTCAGGTATATTGGGTATCTCAGGTGAGGTACATTTATGCCAATGTACCATAAATGCAACTAAACTCCAGTTTTACCCCTAAGGATGCTCATGCTATTTTATGCATGGTAGAATTTCTAATCTAGAGAACACATTGGAAGCCAGTCTGCGTGGCCTTCTTGCCATCAGCCAGGAGATAGATGCACCGGACCGGCACAAATTTAGGATATTAATTTTTTCAAGTGCCATTTAACAATAACTGTAACCAAACTGAGAGACAGACATGTGAGAAATTCCTGTTGGGTCTGGAATGTTACTGGCAGACTCAGAAAATGATGTTTTGTGTGAACTAAGGTAAGTGTTTTCAGGAGAGTTTTATGTGGAGTAGACCCAGCATTGACATCCTCATTGCTGTGGAGATGAGAATATGGCTCTTAGTGTCCCATTATATTTGGTATTACATATGAATATATCTGGTTCAGGCTTGACTGGTATAAGCATCATGAAGATAAATAGCTAGTTGGTCTACTATTTTGCATCTTTCCCTTTGAGACCAAAACCCAGATCAACTTTAATCTTAACAGTTTGCAAAAATACAGCTTATATCTTACCAGTGCTAGGTCCTAAAGGTGCTTTTCCAAAAGACAATTGGACTTTCTTGGTTTTTTTTCTTGGAAACTTTTCACTTCTCATCCAAGAAGCTTCTTCAGTACTTGGATGAGAAGCCAAATGCTTTCAAAGAAAAGAACAAGAAAATCCAGTTGCCTTTTGGAAAAGCACCTTTGGGACAACCCATGACCCGGATGATTGAGAATCTCCATAGACATTTGGCCAGTGCTAGAGGTCAGAAGGGGCCCCACTGAGATTCATGCTCAAATAGGGTGAAGGGCTTCACTTCACTGTCTCGGGAACCTCTTGGTCTTGCCTTCCTCCTGGATGTGGCTGTGGTTTACCTGTAAATAGTAAGAAGAACAAGAATAAGGAACAGGAGTATCTACATGCCTTGTTCTTCCTCTCTATGGACGAGTAATAGGATCCAGAGAAATAGGGAAATGTTATGTATGGATGTATGTAGTAGTTATTTGCATAGCCGCCACTGATTGGCTAATCTAGCGGCATGAGAAATAAACTCCTGTCAGTGGCTAGCAGGCTTCAGGGAAGCCCTTAAAAGCGGCTTCCCTGCAGCCTGCCGGCAGTCCGTATTAGTTCTAACTAGCCGAAAATAAAGGTGCTGAACTGTTCCTATCACTCGCCTCTTCATTTACGCGTGAATCTAATAGGAAATGAGCAAGCAGAGGCCACCAGAGTGAGAAAAATGAACCAGAGTCTCATTCAACCAGGGGAGAGCCCCCTGAGAGTGTTTATGCATTCTTCTCCTTCCCCCAAATTAGAAGCAGCATAGCTTCTGTTCACCCCAGTCCTCCATACATTGTTATTTATACCGCTCATATTAAATTGATTTATGAAGTGTGTCATGGTAATGTTTCAAAACATAGAGTCAGAATGGGATGTTTTCTAGAAAGTCACCCAACTCAAACAGTTGCCCGCTGTTCAATATGAACTTGTACATAAAATGGGGTTTCTGCCAAAGGAAACGAAGAACGATTTAAGAGTGGAGAGACCTGGAGATTTGTCTAGCTCTGCTTTATTCCATAAGCTTTGATGCTGGTTCCTAAACCCTACTCAAAAGGCTGATCTAGAGTGCAGAATATGCCCTACAGTCTTTTTCCAGCTTCAGGAACCTCCTATAGTACCCTCTCAATTGCCATGCTTCCTTATTTCATGTCATTATACAGGAAAACAGTATTAGATTGCTAAATCTGCTTTCCATCTCTTATAAATTGCGTGCCAGGTTTTGAGCACGCTTCAACACCCACAAATTGGAAGCAGGTTTTCAAAGTGCTCAGACCTCACGTTTTCATTGTGTTGAATTGTTCTGTGGACAGTACTTTTCTTCGTAACTTTAGGTTGCTTTTTCCACAAATAAAACTGCAAATTTTGTGGTTGACATTTTTTGCCTGTTGGGATGGGTACCGAAACATGTGTACCAATGGATGACAATTTTTTTTTTAAAAAGTCAATGTGCTAAGACATTCTTAACTAATTATTTTAGCTAGATTCAATTTATCTGTACTTATTTTTTACGGGAGTGAATTTTTAGTATCATTTCTGGTATTATTATGTACAGATCAAATTAAGACTTCCCAAATGAATCACTTTTTATATGAGAGTTCTGATTAGGCAACTAATAAAAATAAATGATCAGATTTCTTTCCTCATAGTTTCCTGGAGAAAAACTTTCAAGTGCACAGGTGTATATTACTATCAGGTTTGGGCTAAGAAGTTGGAACATTTGTACAGGTAGACCTCAACTTAGAATGGTTCATTTAGTGACCATTCAAAGTTACAATGGCACTGAGAAAAGTGACTTATGACTGTTTTTCACACTTACGACTGTTGCAGCATCCACAGGGTTACTTGATCAAAATTCAGATGCTTGGCAACTGACTCATATTTATGACGGTTGAGGTGTCCTGGGGTCATGTGATCACCTTTTGATGACCTTCTAACAAGCAAAAGTCAATGGGGAAGCCAGATTTATTTAACAACCATGTTACCAACTTAACAACTGCAGTGATTCATTTAACAACCATGGCAAGAAAGGTTGTAAAATAGGGCAAAAATCAGTTAACAAATGTCTCACTTAGCAACAGAAATTTTGGGCTCAATTGTGGTCGTAAATCAAGGACTATCTGTACCTTCAGCAAATTAAGACTTGCTGGAAACCTAAGGGGAAAAATGGAAACTGAAATACACTTAAATTGAAAAGTTATAATAACAGTAGCACTTACTTTACAGCTCTCTCTAAGTGGTTTACAGAGTCAGCATATTGCCCGCAATCTGGGTACTCATTTTACCAAACTCAAAAGGCTGGAAGGCTAAGTCAACCTTGAGCCAATGAGAATTGAACTGCCAAACTGCCTGCAGCCGGCAGTCAGCAGAAGTAGCCTGCAGTACTGCATTCTAACCACTGCGTCAACATGGCTCTTGGTTGAATGACAGTCATAGGACATTACTATGATCCTGCTTTTTTAAAATTCAGTTGTATCTGATTCTTGGAAGCTTCCTGGACAAGCCAGGGATGAAATCCAGCAGGTTCTGACAGGTTCTGGAGAACCGGTAGCAGAAATTTTCAGTAGTTTGGAGAACAGGCAAATACCACCTCTGGCTGGCCCCAGAGTGGGGTGGGAATGGAGATTTTGCAGTATCCTTCCCCCAGGAGTGGGGAGGGAATGGGGATTTTGCAGTATCCTTTCCCTGCCACGCACACCAAGCCACACACACCAAGCCTCACCCACAGAACCGGTAGTAAAAAAATTGGATTTCACCACTGGACAAATTAAATTCTTGTTTTGGTAGTTTCTTTAGGATAAAGCAACTGGCACAGGTTCTTTTATCATAGCATTCAGACTAAAAAAAAATCCAGCATTTGTAGCTATGGCCTCTAACATATCTATTGCTCAACTATTAAATTATCTTCATCGTATCAGTCTTCCAAATCATAGTAAAGTTTTTGGAAAACCTTAATTTGGCTCTAGCATAAGCAATTGGTGTAGACAGACAAATACCCAAATACTAGGGCCTGGGCAACAATGGAACTACAGAAAGCAAAATCTTTACCATGCTGCAAAAAAGTTCCAAAATCTAACAAGAAAAAAAGGTATAAGTTGGATGTTGTGCAGATAATAAACTATGTTCATACCAGTTGAGATCCACCAACACCAAACTAGAATCTAGAAGGGAGTACCAGGTTCCTGATGGCAAAAAGTTTCAGCAAGTACACAAACCATCTATTGACAGGTTTACATTTCTACATAAATTAAAATAATAATTTTCCTAAATCAAATACAAAGTTTAGACCTCATTGATCTATTTCTTTTATTTGGAACTGTGTAAAGTGACACTACATGTATGGCCATACATTGAGTGATTAATTTACCTTCCTTCCTTCCTTCCTTCCTTCCTTCCTTCCTTCCTTCCTTCCTTCCTTCCTTCCTTCCTTCCTTCCTTCCTTCCTTCCTTCCTTCCTTCGTGTTGACTTATATATCTAGCTCCCACTCCTCATTTCAGCAGGCAAGCCTAACATTCCTACTTATAGGAAATAACCAGGCTGAGCCTGAAGGAGGGGTCAAACGCATCATCAGTCATGAGTCCCATGAGATCTAAATTCAGCCTATCTTGAATGACTTCTTACTTCCCCTCATTTCCCTTGACTAGTAGCTCAGATTCTTCTAGAGAACTTAAGCTTGAAATAAATCTTTATAGTTATTTGAACTGCCTGAATCTCCTTATTTCCCTGGCGCTTGACACTATAAATTCAGAATTACTTTGGTTTTACTTAATATGCTCTAGTAATGGCATCTTCCTTCCCTTCCATTACCTAGAAGAGAAAAATCAATGAATACAAAGGTCTCAAGCTGAAGAAATGAAATTAGTGTGATTTTAGCTCTAATGGATGGTTCTGTTTGTGACTATATCTTCAGTGGTCTTTTTTTCTCAATTGCCTTTTCCAAAATTCAGCTTCCTTCCTTCCTTCTTTTATTTATTAAAGAACAGAAAATAATTCTAGGACTTGCTGAGCATGTAATTCAGGCACAAATTTAGGCAATAAAATGGTCAAAATTTGATTCTTTTGTGTGTTATAGAATGCTTATTTTCCCCCAGACTTAACTGCATTTAGCATCTAGCAAAATGTTGTTTGAGAGCTTTCAAAAACAAGCTCAAATCCCACAAAACCAATGTGCAACTGGTCATCAGAATCTGGAAGCTGCCTTTTTGCAAAGAAATTCCCTTCATATTTGTTCAAAAGTTGTCCCAGTGTTTTCAAGGACTGCAAGCATTTTAGACATGCCCAATCATATTTAGAGCTTGCTATACCATCAAAAGGACTTTTCTTTCCAAACCAGTTTGCATATGTTGTGCTGAGACTGATTTCTTTGCAATCAATTCACACCCAAGTATATTATATGAACCTGGATGAATGAAATCAAAGGAATATTTCTGATCAAATGCAATGGAACGATAGAGGTAAATAAAGACAAGCAATAGTTCAGAATGGACTACTCAAAGATAGCTTGGACAAATGTTGTATATGCCAAAGCATGGAAACACAAGCTTCTATTCATAATGTAAGCAATGGTGAACTTCAGAACAAGATAGGGCAGGACATCAGTAGTGAAGCACAGAGCCTTGAAGTCCCCTCCAAATAACTCCATATCAATAATGGCCATCACTAGTGGCAAACACATCCATTGACAGTCCTGGGATTGATACTGTCATCCCAAGCCCTAATCAGCTGCCTCTGCTTAATGCAATACCTTTTTCTTTTTTTAGAAAAAATGTTATAGGCATGGAAAAGATGGCCTCATATGTAGAATCATTGACTTTGAAGGTGCCTCTAAGGTCAGTGAATCCTACCTCCTGCTTAGGGCAGAAATCTAAAATAAAGTATTCCCCACAAACAAGTTTCTAGCCTCTGCTTAACACATTCAATGAAAGGGAGCCTACCGCCTCTCTGGGTGATTGATTCCATTGTCAAACTGCTCCTACTATTAGAAAGTCTTTCTTTTTCTTTATCATCTTTTAAAATCTGTCTGTCCTGAAACTTCAATCCATTATTCCATGACATTTACTCTGGAAAGACAGAAAACAGGTCTTGACCTTCTCCTTTCAGTTATCTGAAGAGAGTTATCATACCTCCCCTCACTTTTTTTCTTCCCCAGTCTATATTGATCAATTCCTACAGTGGCTTTGTAAAATCTAGTTCCTCCCTACCCTCTTTGTCCTTCTCTGAATAAGTTCCACTTGGTCTGAATCTTTCTTGGAGACAGTACTTGAGGTCTGACCACATGGAAACCATATTTTTACTGATGCAGCATAATAGAATAGAATAGAATAGAATTCTTTATTGGCCAAGTGTGTTTGGACACACAAGGAATTTGTCTTAGGTGCATATGCTCTCAGTGTACATAAAAGAAAAGATACGTTTGTCAAGAATCATGAGGTACAACACTTAATGATTGTCATAGGGTACAAATAAGCAACCAGGAAACAATCAATATTAATATAAATTGTAAGGATACAAGCAACAAGTTACAGTCATTTATACAGTCATACAGTCATAAACTGAATTCCAAGAATTTTTTCACAGGTGTGATTATCAATGCTTTGCTGAGATCAAGATATATTAATTTGACAACCTTCTCACCAAGTATTATAGAAATTATTCAGTCAAAATATGGAAAACACATTCTAGCAAGAATTGTTCTTGAAAAATCCATGCAAATTTCTGGTATTTTACCATATCATGGTAAAGGTTAGATATTTCATAATATCTAATCTTCTGTCAGTTCTGATCTAGAATCTTCCCAGGAATTGATGCTAGCACAAGAATTCTGTAGTTCCTAAGATCTATACTGGTATAACAACATACACTCTTTATTATTTTTATTTGTAAATATATATTATTTTCTGTGACAAAATAGTTTCCAAGTAATATATATTAATACAGTAGTAAACCACTATGAAAACATTGTGATATTCTGTGTGTATTTATACCAAGTTTTCTCAAGAACAGGCCTGCAGAGTTGACATTGACAATAGTAACCAATATATATTAATAGTAAACCACTGATAAATAGTAAACTACCACATAATATATATTAATAGTAAACCACAGTTTGAAACCACTTTCAAACTGTTGACAAGAACATTTCATGGATATTCTTTATGAATATTCTTTACAGCTGCATTTGAGGGAGACATTGTTGCTATAATGTGACAGTACCTATTATTGCATTTCATAAGGTCCAGAGCTTAAAATATTCTAGCTGCACCAGTGATTGTAAAATTAATATCCAGTATTTATCTTGTTGACTTAAAACTAACTAAAAACCAACAAAAAATGAATATCCTTCTGTTGGATTTATTTCTATCTGGCCAAAAAGATTTGAACTTGATTACTGTTTCAAGTCACTAACCGGATCATCAAAATTTAGGATTATTAATGTTGCTGAGAATCCATATTTAATATCTGAAATCATACTTTTTTTTTTGCTGAAACTGGGTTTATATATTTTGAATTTCACTGATCAGTGATGAATATTGATATGTTTCCTTACATATTGATTTCTTCTGATGGGAGTTACCTTGAATATGAAAAGATTATATAAATACACTTAAAATGTATGTCACACAATCATATCTATAGTATTCAATAATGCATTTCTATCTCTCTCTCATCTAACTTATCAAGCAATGAGTGTAGCACCCACCCACCCATTCATCCTTATTCTACTGTGGAGCCATAGTTGGGGTTTTCAGAACTGTGCATAAAATAAAACATCTGTTTTATATGCTCAGATCACCTTTCTTGAATGAGCATCTTTATTGTTTGGGCTGTTATGAATCAACAGTTGGGAATGGCAAATAAATTTAGAATGAAGAGATGGAACTCTGAAAACATTGTGATATTCCATGTGTCTTTATACCAAGTTCTCTCAAGAACAGGCCTACAGAATCGACATTGACAAAGTTAAACTTAGCCCACACCTCTATAAGTGGCCCACTAGAGCAGGGGTGTCAACTCACGTTGTCACGGTGGCGTCACGTGACATATCGTGACTTCCCCCCCCTTTGCTAAACCGGGCGTTGCCATGGCCAGCGTGTGACACATCTGGCCCGCGGGCCGTGAGGTTGACAGCCCTGCACTAGAGTATTAATACATTTTCTGCCTGGAAGAACTTGTTGGAGTCAGGATGCTCTATAGCACCTATCAGAGTTTTCTTGGTAAACTAGATTTCACATTATTGGTATAAAATATTCTAACAGCTTCATTCCTTAGTCAAACCCATTTGATTCTATGACCCCACGAAGCCATTGCATTCAATATCTAGTGCCTGATACAGTGAGGCTACAAGTCACTTTGGCTTTTAAAAAAGCGGTGCTAAAAGAGCAGCTGAAACAGCAGCTAATTCTGGAAAGCAAGCAAATATTTTAGAAATATAAAAGGATGTAATTTGTGGGAGTTTGTTTAAAGAGCACTTTTCAGCCCAAAGGACAAGACTCCATTAACAACCTCATTATTATAAAAATTGATCACAGCCCAAATTGTTTATTTTTAAACCGAGCTCCTTCAATTTTTATACAATCAACTGACAGTTTTTATTTTTGTCTCCAAGTCAGCAAGAAACCACTCACTGGTTTAAAAAAACAACAACGGGCATCTTGTACTGTGCCTAGGAAAATGCAGTTATATTCTAGATAAATGATATGTATTTTCAAAATGTATCACTTGCTTTTCATCTACGATGAATTTTAAGGTTTTGTAGTGTCCATCAGCGCCTCTCCATACCTGTCTCCCCTTGCAATCCATCCTTGTTTCCACCATGTTCATTTGACCACTTCATACAGTATCTTTTGTTACTTTTCACCACTTTCTATAGAATAGAATAGAATAGAATAGAAGAGAAGAGAAGAGAAGAGAAGAGAAGAGAAGAGAAGAGAAGAGAAGAGTT